>OZ025303.1:16539402-16895695 GCA_964019185.1 Maratus speculifer | reverse complement strand
CTCAGTTTACTCGAAATCTAAATTTTGTCACTAGTACCCCTTGGCTTCTGGGCTCCTCATATATATTCAACATATATAGGTAAATCAATAAAATTAATCTAAGACTGTAAGGAAATTTTTTCATGCATTTTCCAAAAAATGTCTGGTTTCGATTGAGAAAGAAAGGATGACATAAAATAATTTGTCCTTGTAAAAAGTAATGTAAACAAGACCCAGCTTCACAAGATAAAAGAGATAAATATTTGGGGGGCATCCTACAGTTTTAAATCATTTACTTACAGCTCAATAAGTTTTATACCACTTTGTACATTGCATGTGTGTTGAAATTAACAGAAAACCACGTATTTTAAACTTAGCGAAATACAAGGTTCTCCTTGTTTTAATATTTCACAGCAAGTTCAAATATTGTAATTAACAAATTAAAGTTAATTGGATCTTTGATGTCATTTGTCATATTAATTAAAAAGGTTGTTTGAGGCTACAAGAAATAGTTTTGTAGCCCCCCTCAAAGACTGCCAGTGAAACGTAATTTTTGATTTACGCAAAAAAAAAAAAAAAAAAATCAAAAGCCTTTTAAATTGAACTTTGAATAATCAAACATTCAGTTACAAATAAAAGCAACTGGGCAAAATTTCCAAGTAATTGAAAATAATGGAATCATATATGCTACATTAAACACCTATGTCTTGAGTAAACAACGTAATATTTATTGTACAGCAAATTTTAGGATTTCTCGAACTTTAAAGCATTTTAATATATAAGACTTTTTAACAATATCGCTTGTATTGCTGAAAATCGCTTGTATTGCTGTATTGTTAATCAAATTAAAATGGTACTACCAAAAAAGATTAAAAACAAAATTTATTCTTGAGACAATGCCAATTCTTTCGATAAATTTCATTCCTTAGTAGAAATGCATTTAACAACCATTACTTTGTGGAATAAAGTATGGAAGGATTAGAGAGCTCCATCCTAGAAGTTCATTGTAAATAGTATTCTGAAAATCAAAAAAGTAAGAACCACAGCTCTAGAACATTCTACATAAAGATTTGACTTTGAATTTGTGTGTACATGGATATCAATAAGAATATCTTATTAAGAAAACTTAGTCAAATTCAAAATTTTTTTTAATTATTTGTGTAAACATGCAAATGTTTTCGAATTGGAAATTTTTCAAAAGACCATTCATGAAAGATCACAAACAGGAGGGCATATGTGATAATAAAGAAAATTTTTTCTTGAATTGTCACTGATTGAGAATCCCTTTAATTCTTTATAGTACAGAAAAATTCTGTTCGGACAAGGATAAAATGATTGACTGACACCGGAATTTACAGACGAATTTATTAGAAATTAAAAATTTGTTACTTGAAACTTTCACTGTCTATGTAAAATTTTATTAAAATATTCTTGGTACCATTTGTAGGTTTGAAATTAAAAACTTGTTACTTGAAACTTTCACTATTGATGTAAAATTTTATTAAAATATTCTTGGTACCATTTGTAGGTTTGAAATTAAAATAAGGTGGTCTCGACGTGGGACCACTGCGCCGGAAAAATACATATCCACAATCAAAGGTTTTTCCTTTGCATAGATGTACATATTTTATTTTGCCTCTCCACTTTCCGAAAATCCTTTTGAACATGTTTCACAAAGAAAAGGTTGATGATTACCCATTGTACGATTACCGCTATATAAAAATTCTTTGGAGCATATTTGACAAACATAAGGTGTTTCCTTAGAATGGGTGCGCAAATGTACTTTGAGAGTATGACTTCTTGAAAATTCTTTGTAGCATATTTCACAAACAAAAGGGTTTTCCTTTGAATGCGTGTGCAAGTGTAATTTCAGAACATCTCTTCGTGAAAATCCTTTGAAACACAATTCACAAACAAAAGGTTTTTCATTTGTATGAATGCGCAAATGCATTTTGAGGTTACCACTATGTGAAAATTCTTTGGAACATATTTCACAAATAAAAGGTTTTACTTTGGTGTGGCTGCGCAAGTGTACCTTAAGATGAACATTTTCTAAAAATCTTTTGGAACATATTTCACAAACGAAAGATTTTTCCTTTATATGGGTACGCAAGTGATTTTTCAAATTACCAGGATGTGGAAATCGTTTGAAACATATTTCGCAAACAAAAGGCTTTTCCTTTGTATGGACACGCAAGTGTTTTTTCAGATCACCACCTTGTGAAAATCCTTTGGAACATATTTCACAAACAAAACGTTTTTCCTTTGTATGGGTGCGCAAGTGTATGGTCAGGCCACCTTTTTGCAAAAATACTTTGGAACAAATTTTACACATAAAAGGTTTTTCCTTTGTATGGATGAGTAAGTGTCTTTTCAGACTGCTGCTTTCCGAAAATCCTTTGGAACATACTTCGCAATTAAATGGTTTTTCTGTTGTATGGACACGCAAGTGTTTTTTCAGATAACTACTTTCTAAAAATCCTTTCGAACAAATTTCACAAATAAAAGGTTTTTCATTTGTATGGGTGCGCAAGTGTCTTATAAGATTACAACTTTGTGAAAATCCTTTGGAGCATGTTTCACAATAAAAAGATTTTTCTTTTGCATGAGAGTGAATCTCTGGTGGTGACATTTTCTTTAGGAAAATTTATTTTTCATGCATCTTAGAAGGTAAAATATCCGCATAAAAAGATATCTATATATATATATTTATAGATATAGCTATATATATATCTCTATAATATATTTTGTTGAAATTCTTCAAGAAAATGGTTTTAAATACTTTTAAATAAAAGTATTTCAGCTCTCCACCTTTAAATCTGAAATGTTAAAAGAAATATTGATATATATTTTTACCTGTATAGTTTAATAGATATTAATTATCAGTTTTAAAAAAATTCAATAACTTAAGTAGCTACAAATTGAAAAAATAAAATACTAGTACAAACTACTTGTTTACATATTAACCTTTAAGAACATGGAGAATTTGTAATGGCATACAACATTAGCATCTTTTTCTGTAAACCAACTCATATCATAAATATTAAATTAAATAATAAATGTCATCTTTAAATTATACTTTTTATTAATATAATATAACAAAAAGTTTGGGTGACAATTTTTTGCAATAGCATTTGAAAGCAAAAACACATACATTCAAAATAACAAAAAGAATTTTTGCTGCTCGGTCTTATTGACCAATTATAGCTGCTCTTATACATAGATACTGCTTAGAAAAATCTTATGTGCTTTGCAAGTAAAATTCGAATTAATTTGCCAAGTTCTACCCTATTGAAATTACAATAATGAAAAAATTACACAGTTCGAATTTGAACACGGATTTAATATTGAATTTTTATTACGAAACAGTTAAATAAGATGCAGGTATTAAAGACATAATTATTCTCAAAAGTACAGCTGCTTTTCATGAAGAAGTAGATTACACATTATTAGATGTTAAACAAATTAATTATCTACACGTATTAAAATTCATTATCTTCTGGGAGAGATCTCTATCAACATTTGTATGGAGTAGAGCTTCTCAGAAAAGAATGAAAATGATCGTTAATCCTGCATGTGGATAATTAAGCTCGATTGAATAAGTATATTCATACAAGAAAAAAAGGTAAAATATCATTGACGAAAAAATATATCAAAATTCATAAATTTGTAAACTTGGTGATATTGTTTGGTTATCATAGTCTGAATTTTTTAGCTTCAGTTACCTTAAGCATTCCTTGAGTTACCTTAAGCACTGCTTCTTCGACTTTGATATTTTTCAGAAAATCTGATGAAATTTCTTAGACAGAAGCCTGACACCAGTTAAATAGTCTGGAATATGATTCTGAAAATTTGAGCATTCCACCATTTATCCCTGAATTTAATGTTATGATTAATTTTTAAAAAACATTTTACATATGTTGGTGAAATCAATTTTAGAAAATCTTTCATGCCCACAACTTTTTATAGGGGAGATGGAACATCTGCAATAATACTTAAAATAAGTTTTAATGTTAATTTATGTGTCTTCCATCAGATGGAGTAATCATTGTATCATACTTGTTGCTAAAAATGTTTTTAGTTGCAAGCACCTATGAATTTGCGACTTAAAAGGGATGTTTTACGATATCAAAAGCAAGTATCTAATCAGATTTTTTATGTAAATTTTTCTTCTCAATTTTATTTAACTCCATTTTTTAAATGTTTTGTAGACTCAATAACATGCTTTTTATGAATGAATAATTAATTTGGGCCTAAAAGCGACGTGCTTCTTGTAAAAACCTACCGTAAAATCCCATTAATCCGCCCTTCCCGATCAAACGCCCCCTCCCCACTTTATAAAGAATTTGAAATTTTCAAAAAATCCCGAGAAAGCGCCCCCCCCTCCCCATTCTCAAAGGCGATTGAGAATTGGATGGATCATTATGAAATGAATGAATCATGAATCTTTGATGAAATGTGCGTTTTTTCGAGATTTTTTAATTGATTTCATGCTTGTTTTGGCCTTTTTTTTACAAATTTCTCCTTTTTTGCGTTTTTTCGACAGAATTTACGTTTTTTTTAAAAAAAAGAAATCCAAATTTTTTCAAGTATCAAAATTTCTGACTCATTCAACGATTCATTCATTTCATGATTCATTCCTGTAAATTTTGTTGAACGATCGCGGAAAAATCCCGTGTAAGCGCCCCCCTCTAACTATTGTACCATTTTTCGTCACGTTTGGGGGGGGGCGGATTAACGGTATTTTTTTTTAATTGCTCTGAGGGTGGGATAGGACACTATGACTGAGGGAGGGATGAGACATATCTTATCCCTACCAAATGATATCTCTAAATCAAAATAATTGTATTTAATTACATATAAAGTTTTAGTATTTTATAGTTATAAGGCTATCTTATTCTGGAATTGAATTGTTTAACAAATAAAACTGAGTATTTTGCAAGTTAAAAAAGAATTTCAACTATCTTCGTGATTTATTTTAGAAACAAATATGCGTTGCATTATTAAAGAAAAAATTTTTTTTCTTACTCATGCATTATTTATCAATATCAATTATTACTATTAAAATATTTAGGTTTAATTTCTATCACATGAATTTTCTTAGTTTTTTAAAATGAAATACTACTGTTTTCAACAGTTGTTAAACTCATGCTATAAATATTTATTTTTACATAGCAATACACTATATATCCAGTGAAATTAAAAAGGAAATTTCATATTGCCCAAGAAATTGATTGTTCCATCTTTAATGATTTAACAATGCATAATCGAAATACTATAGGTATAAGCATATTTTTCATTTGATTTGGATTTTACAAATTATTATATAACATAAATTAAATGTTGTGGTTTACAATCCCTTACTGGGGATCCTTAGTAAGGGAGGGGTGGGGCATTTATCGTGTTAATTTAATTGATTTATTAACATAAAAAGTTAATTATTATCATACAATTTATATATTAAAAATATGTTAAAATTTTACAAGATGTTATTCTGAAAATTTAAAATTTGTACTAGCGAAACGTAGTTTGTAAAAAAATATTTTTGTTAAAACTGTCCCATCCCTACCTACTTTCCCCTATGTATAAAACTAATCGTAAGTAAACTGGAATTATTTGCGCTATTCTGTAGCGCGGTCTTTAAGAAAATGGCACCGAATCTTGCGGGAAAATTAAACAAAATAAGGGGCGATGGATTACGCAATTTATAAATTTGCAGCTAGGGGGAATATGTGGCTCTATGTAATAGAAAATCAAGTTTTAAATATGCAGAATCAGTACTGATGTAAAATTACCTTTTATTTAACACATTCAAATCAGGTTCAATGTCACCACCGTTTCTGTCCACCACACATTGCATTCTGTGCATAGTATGCACAACAGCAGAGAGATGGTTTCAGGATGTTTTCAGGAATCTCAGGCACACTCACAAGGAAGGTCTCCATAGGGGCATACTCCGAAAAATCTGAAAAAAATATAGAATGTTCTTCCCATGAGGATATATAAGTTTATAAAAAAAATTTCGGCGGAAACCCCGTATCCTGTCCGGAAAAAAATAATGAAAATTTCGTTATTTGGCGATTTATCATCGGTTGGCGATGAAAAATCTCAAAAAATGTTTTTTTTTATGTCAAATGCATTTTAAAGGAAAAAAGTTTCATGTTCAACTTGTTTAGATACATTAAATATCTTTGGCTTTGTCAGCTTTAGTTTGTTTTAAGTATAATTTCGTTATATTGATATTTATATGTATATACATTCAAATTTAACCATCAAAATTTGAGATTTAAAGAAAAGTTCAAATTTAAACTAGTTAAAATTGTAAATATATACAGGGCAGTTGCACCATAAAATTTAACTAATAAGAATGTATTAATTAAAATACAACACATTGCTCAGTGGTGCATAAAACAGGAATTTTAATATACATTTGTACACTTAAAATAAAATAAAACTATCAACGTTTCGCGCCGTCTTCTGCGGGCGTCTTCAGGAATCTTATTAGTTAAAATTGTTTCAAAGTCCAGTTGAGCATTGTGAATTCGATTTTGTTGCTATGGAAACATTTAGCTTTTATTTTTCAATGTGCTTAAATGTATCAAAATAATTTTACTGAATAAGAATTTTCTGTGCATGAAAATATTTTTTTCAGAGGTAAATGAAATAACTACAGATAAATAATATATATATATATATATATATATATATATATATATATGGGTGATTCTCAAAATAGGGGACAATTTCAAAAGTGAAATCTTAAAAAAAATTACTGTTAGCAAAATTTCTGAAAAAAATAGGTGTTCTTAATATAGTATTAGGTATACTTTACATGTAGTCGGCAGAGCTAAATATTTAAAAATTAACTTAAAAAAAATAATTAGTATTTTTTGAGCCATGCTAATGACAAAACAAATTGCATGGAATAAATATATTAAGAAATTTTTATTTTCTTCCTGTTTAAATATTTTTTTCTATATTTATTAGCCTTTTTTTCAGCAAATGGTTTCCATTTTTAGATATATACATATAAGGAGAATAAAAACATTACTAAAGAGCAAACTTTGTTTACATGAGCAACATTCTGACACTAACAATGTAAGAAGCTGTCTTAGTGATTTTCTGACAGATTTAATGCATATTTTAAAGATAATAAATGTAATGCCTAAATTTATATGTAAAATTAAACTTTATAAAAGATACAATATAAGCAATGGTTACATTTATGCACATAGGAGTCTTTAGCATGGACAGAAAAACCATGCTAATGACACTGATATATGTCCATGCTAATGACAAATTTTAATTTAAATAAGATTATGAGCCATAATATAATCACAATGCAATAGTCCTTTCTGGGGCTTTTTAAAACACAAAAGTCCTATGCAAATAAGTAAAATAAAAATTTTAATTATAAAATAAACATGAAAATAATTATCCATTCTAATGGCATACAATTGATGTACGCCCCTAATATTCAACTTCTATTCTTAAAATACAATACATGCTTCTATTTTTAGGCTGCGATAAAATGGCTACTTGTTGCCATGGAGAAACTTTATATTTTCAAACTATTGTCATATGTGAAAATGAAATTTTGATTAATAACCAGCTGTTATAGTATGACCTTGTTTTGAAAATAGAATATGGAGGGCAAACTTTAATTCTTTTTTTATGTACTATAATTTTATTTTTAAAAAGAAATTTATTGGATAAATCCTCTCCTTGATTAATTTAAAGAAAGAATAACATTTGTTTTATTTTATAAACATGATATTAACTCTTGAAAAAGCTAGTATATACAAGGCACAGCTGCTGTGGACATCCATGCTAATGACATTTTGAACATTTATTCTGTTATTTTAAGGTGTTTTTAACTAAAAAGTGAGTAATTCTTGAGTGCAAATAATGAATAATATTAAGACAAACATATCTAAATATAAAAACATGACAGAAAATCTCTCAATTTTTTTTTTTTTTTTTTTGTATGCCGAAAGACATAAATTGTCCCCTATTTTGAGAATCACCCATATATATGCAATTTAATATATATATGTGTGCAAATAATACAATAAATTCTCTCATTGTTTATGCTTAAATTCATAAAATACCATTTATACGGATTCTAAAAATCCAGAAATTTTCAGTTGCATTAAAATCGTTTGCTTTTAGCGGGAAAAAGTGCTGCTCGCCAAATCGTGAGACACTTTCGTCTTTTCACGCCAAATATTCGAAAGTATTTTTTTTACATGTTTTCTTATGTGATTCCGCCGATAATTTTCACTGATCCTTCATTACATACATGAGTAGCTTAATTGTTTTTTTCAAAAATATCTGAGTATGCCCAGTATGGAGACCTTCCTTGTCAGTGCTATGTTATCCTTGAACATAGCCAGGTGTTAGAGAAACTCTGTGATAAACTTGCACTTCAGGTAACCACATAGCAAGAAGTCACAAGGGGTAAGATTATTGGACTGATGTGGCAATAAAAAGTTGAAATTGTCCCACAATAATATTGTTTCAATATAATAAAATGTTAATATAAAATTATTTTTAGAAAGGGGGAGGGGCTTAAAAGATTAAAAAATCGCTGCCAGAGCAAAAGTTCTTTATGACAGAACATCACAAATAATAATAGTAAAAAAAAGATTTTTTTATTGAAAATGGATGAAACATGCCCAATAATAAGTTGAAAATATATGAAAATACCCATCTTGATGTTTTCAAAAATAAATATCAGTTATATCATGATAGAGTATCACTATTGATAGGTATCAGCGAAATACTGTACCTCATTAAATTTAACCAAGAGATATTTGATGGAAGAATCCAGGCAATCTGTGAACTGCTAGAATATACAATCAGTTTATGTCGTATTTCAAAATAGATTTTTTTTTAAGATTCAACCTATCCTCTTACTTGAGATAAAGCTTATAAAGTTGTGCAGAACATACAGATTCGAATTTCAGTTTCATCGGTGCATATTTCAGACTTAAACCGGTTTTGCTTAAGTCTTATTTTCTTGAAAAAATGTATTGGCTTTTCCAATCTTTTTAAATAATTGATATTAGTTAAAAGGCATGGAGATTTGTGTTATTCTGTTCCATAAAGTTACTTCCAGGATACAGTTCCCGATTTTGGAGGATTTGATTTCTGTTCTTTTCTTTATAGTTTCTGGTTTTAAAATCCGGTCTTGCTGCCAAACTATGATTTTATCTTTTACTTGCATGCGTATGCATTTTTGTAGGGATCACTCTCTCTCTCTCTTTTTTTTTATTTTTTTTAATGTTTATTTTATTTTTTCCAGAAGATTCCAACTTCCTTCATCCCTAATAGATTTTCATTCCATTTTCATCTTTCTCTCCTCTTTTTATTACTTTTATTCATTTTTCTTAGTTATTGTAATTCTCAAGGCTTGTCCCTTACTTTACACTCTTTTAGCTCCTTCCATCTTTTTTAGCATCAGCATTATCCTTCACTCCATTCTGCTTGTAGGGTACCCCCACCCTAGTACTATCAGGCGACCTCCTTAAATTTCCCTATTCTGCTTGTAGGGTACCCCCACCCTAGTACTATCAGGCGATCTCCTTAAATTTCCCTTTATGTTATCAAAAAATAGGCTTCATTTCTAAATTATTTAAGGTTTTTGCCCTTTATTGTCGATTTTACCCATTTTCCACCTGTTTATACATTTTTTCTATTTGTGACATTGTCTATACAGTAGACTCACTCAAATCCACATAGCTTGGGAACAGTAAAAAATATATCTGCAACCAAAATCGAAAAAGTACAAAAGATGCGCTGTCGGCATGCACCTCAGCTACCCAATGCAAAAAAAAAATTATTCAAAAATATCAAAATGCGAAAGAGTTATTAGAAATATGCTTCCCCATAGGAATAGCATTAGCTCGCGAGCATTTCCTCGAGCGAGGACAGGGGCCTTAAAGAGCTGGTGATTTCACAGTTGAGGATTAAAGGGAGTCTACTGAATTCTTGTCCATTAACTAAACTGCAAGTTTCACTGCAATAGTAGCATCATTTAAATTAATATGATTTGACAAATATCACACAATTTTAAGAAATTAAATTAGAATAAATATTCTGGAGGCTTATATACATATACGTAATGGAATATATATATATATATATATATATATATGTATATATATATATCATGTTGGGAAAAACATCTTTTTTTAGCATTTAAATAAAATTACGAAGAAAACAACTTTACAATTGTGCCATTTTGCTTAACAGTCAGGGGGGGGGTTGATTTATTTTTTCTAAGCCCATATTAAAGATATTGATTTCTCTTTTAAGTAAAATTTAGAGGTTCAAAAAAAAGGGATAAGTAGTACAGAGATAATCACCAATATTTAAAAACCATGATGCACAATTTTGTGATAAATGTTGCATAAAATTTAGAAAAAAGTAAAACCACAATAACAGAATTATTCAATAATTTGTATAAAAGTAATACAGTTTTGTTATGCTTGATTCAAAAGAAGTAATTAAATATAATTTTACTAATATTTACTAGTAACTATGTTGAAAAATTTATAGATTTATTCACACAACTACAAATAGGGCATTTAAATAGTTTTAATTGACACAATATTATTTTTGTTCCTATTTATGCATGTGTTTACATTTGGTCCCAGGTAAAGATGTAAATTTTCCGAAAAAGTATAAGTGGCAAAAGAAACTTTTTTTTTTCGAAAAAAACCCCAGAAAAGTTGGAAAAATTGATTTTTCATGACTGTTTCTCCCATATAAATTATATTTTCTTAGAGAATATTAAAAAATATAATTTTTTTCCCATTTATTTGTATTAAATGAAAATTATTTTCACTTTATATTACAAAATAAAAAAAAAAGTAGCAAAGCCTGCTTTTAAAAGTTTAGTTTTTTTTTTTTCACAGCCTAAGAATTTTTATTAAACGCTATTTTTTGTTATAACATATCTCTGTTGAAGTGATTTTTCAGTTACATGCTTAACTACCAATTGGCCTAATGTAAAAACCTAAGCCAATATGTCTGCAGTTTCGAATGAAATAAATTATGCATTCCATTTACATAAGTATAGTTTTAAGTAAATGATACTAGTTTAAAGATACTAGTTTAAAGAAATTGTTGAAGTTTTGTCATTATTATCAATATCAGTATTAAAAAATTCCATTGTTTGTTTTAAAAATGTACATAACATTAAATTACATTATTGCATTTAAAATTTCAATTATAATTTTATTTCCTTTAAAAAGTATGTTTAGTTTTCGTATAGCTTTCCAATCTCAACTCAAAGTTTCGATTTAGTTTTATAATCTAAATTCAAACAGAACTAAGTTTTAGTTTGGCTTACTCAGGTTTGCAACTAAAACGTAGCAAAGGATTTATTGACTGTTAGATTTTTACTCACTGAAACCAGAAAAAAAAAAAAATTTTTTAAATTTAATTAAATGTATTTTTTTTCTTTTTATCCTGAAATCTGGTATTCTATTCTTGAGTAAGAAAACATATTCAATAATGTTTCCATATGGTAATTTTATATTTCTAAGACTAGAACTTAAAAGTTATGAAAACAGAACACTACAAATGGAAAATGCTTGCTATTTGAGGAATTAACAAAAGCAGTTTGTCAGGTTCTGAGTAAACACCTGCTACAGATTGGAATTTCTGTTATTTCTCTATCTTAATATTTTATGTATTTTACCGGCTGTGTACTGGAATTTTCAAGGTGACAGTCTTTCTTTGTGAAGTCAGAATTGACAGGCTATCATGTGCAGGTGGTGATGTGAGAAAGAGAATATTTCCGAGAGGCGTGTTCATCCGTCAGCGATGTATGTGAATTATGAGCAAACAAGGAACATGTCACGGATCAAGAAAGCAATGGGGAATGCGTCCAATGAAGAAGCTCCACAGGGGGGTGTACATTGGGGAAGGCAGTGATTTGAGAAGGTCAAGTCTTGTCTGAGTTTTGGCAGTTCGTATCTGGGGTTCGTACCTAGAGGAGTGTAGGAAGAGGTCCTAGTGCAGAGTGCGTAGGCTGAGTTCGTATCTGGAGAGTAAGGGACACAGACGTCCTTGTGTGTAGTACTCTGGGCCGGAAAACGTAGACCGAGTATCCATGTGTTGGGAGATTCGAAATTGATCTCCGGTAAAGTGAATCTAACGTGCATTGGGTGTGAGGGAGAAGGTGTAATTTGAACAGTACACAGCCAACTTTCTACGGTATTTAATTTAATGTTGAACCGGATCATCTATATCCGAGTTGTAGTTGTATATAATTGTAAATAGTGTATTTCTTGTGTACCTATAGTATAAATAAACTGTTAGTTCAGCTATTTGACAGCGTCAGTGTTGATTTACACAATCCTCACAGTGGGTGACCAAAATCACTTAATAATATCGGTGGTAGCAGCTATAACTACCACGGACTTTCTTCAAAGTTGTGCGGGCTGAGAGGAACGTCCGACAAATTGATGGCAGCGTCGGGATAGAATCGTCTGAGACCAGTGACCAGCGAGCCGTGTTGCAGTGTGTTAGTGTCGGAGGACCCAGTGGAATTCTTGCGTGGTAATGCCGGATCGTCGAGAGGAATTTTAGAGAAATAAAAATCAAGTGTTGAGCGGATCTAAAGTGTTGTGCCATATCATTATTAGAGTGAACTGAACTAAGTGTTGCGCCATATTATCGCTAAATCGTGGAACCACCGGTGAATAGAAAAGTACCCCAGCAGATAAAGTATAAGGTAAGGTGTTTTGATCATTTCCTTCTGCTGACATCTCGAACCAATTTGTGTTGTTGTATAATTAATAGTAATTTAAGTAAATTGTCTAGATCATTTTTTGCTATTAAATAATTGTGCTCAGATAGGTAGGAAATATTAATAACCATATTTTCTATTATTTTAACGAAAGGTCATAATAACTTGAGCTAATATTGACTTTCTATAATTTTTTTATTAATAATGGTAGTAAACAAAATAAAGGCATTGTGTTAATAGTAGTTGGAAGGAATAATTAAATTTACTTAAATTTAAATTATTGTTAAAGTAATATTTAATTGAAGCAATATTGTTTAAGCTTGAAGAGTTGATAACAACATTTGCTTAGAATTTTAATTGGCCAGTAGTAGTGAAAAAAAGGCTTAAAAGAGGGCCATAGTGAAAAAAAGCTCAAAAGAGGACTATAGTGAGGAAAAATAAAAGTGAAGATTTTGAGTATATTTGTTTTAAGTGTGAGAACCAGTATTGAATTTGGAAATATTTTAGTGAAGATAATTGTAGAAATTTATATGTGCATGTTATACAATTTTTCTTTATGTGGATTTTTTGATTGACATCAATACTTTTATTCAATTTCAACGTATCAGTATTATTATGTAAACTGCATGTTATTATCTAAGTATATAAATTACAATCTATATTGCATAGTAGTCAAATCGAATTACTGTTTTACCTTTTGTTTTATTGGAAGTAAATTGTGTGATATCAATGGTGGAGGAAAATTAGAGTATTCAATAGGTTAATTAGAAATGAAATACATTGATTATCTGAAGAATATTAATTAGTATAACAAGTGGGGCATAACTCTACTAAGTTAGAAAGTTAGGAAATATAAATTTGGTAGGTGTAAATATTAGTATATTGTAGGGTGGTCATAACAATCGGAGAAGGTATGGCTTTCTTATCGAAACTAAAAAAAGTGGATCTTCAGGTGATAGCCAAAGAATTGGGTGTTCAATTCGAGAAAGATGATACCAGAATTCAGCTTAGGACAAAGATAATGGGCAGTGATGTGTATGACGAGGGGGTTATTAAGTAATTATCTGAAGCTATTGTTGCAGAACGATTAGAGCGCGAAGAAAAGCAGGAAAAATTAGAGCGCGAAGAAAAACAGGAAAAATTAGAACGCGAAAAGTTAGAAAAACAGGAAAAGTTAGAAAGAGAAAAATTAAGGATGGAACATGAATTAGAAATGGAGAGGCTAAGAGTTCAAGGATCGACAAATAACTATAATGCGTCTAGGGAATCTAATAATGAAAGTAACATAGAAAAATTGATCAAAAGTGTTAAAACTCTATCTATCAAAGAACCAGAAGGGACTGAGAGATGGAATTTATTTTTTAACAGTTTAGAAAGGACATTCAAAACTAAAAATGTACCGGAAAACCAGCAGGCCGAAATTCTACTAAATATGTTAGGAGATAAGGCGGATAATTTGTTAATTTATACCACTAGGGAACAAATGGAGAATTATGAGGAAATGAAGGAGTTAGTCCTAAGGGAACATGAGCCGACACCAAAGGCGTGTTTGGAAAATTTTAAGAAAGCTAGGAGAAACCAGAACGAAACTCATGTATTATTTGTATCGCGTCTAATAGCGACATGGGAAAATTATTGCAAGATTAGAGGTGCTGACTCTTATGAAAAGGTCAACCAGTTAATAGTTACTGATAAGTTAGTAAGTACGTTAGATGAGGATACTGCATCATATATTGGGTTAACTCACCAGGGTAAATGGTTAGAAGCTTCTAAAATTGCTAAAGAATGTGACAATTATTTTGACGCTAAACACAAGTCTTACGCCGTTAAGTATAAAAGTTTTAAAGGTAAAGATAGGTACATAAACAATAAAAAAATGAGACCGAGGGAGGATAGCAAAGTTAGTGGTAATTGGTAGCAAAACGGGAGTAATGAGACTAATTCTTTTTCGGATAGGAAAATAGATTTTAAGAAACCTAGTGCTTCTTCAGCGCCTAAATGCTTTAAATGTGGTTTGAGAGGTCATTACCAACGTTTTTGTAATAAAGTGTGTAATGAGGGAAATAATAATGGTAATAAAGGGCGAGACCAGAAGGCGGGTGTACATAAGATTGTGGTAAAAATAAACAAAGAGTTACCTAATGAGCTATTGTGGCGAGAATATCGGCAAAGGCCGAACAGAGAACTAATGTTATTGGTGAGAAAATAAATGAACTTGAGAAAATTGAAGTTAGTGTAAATGGATAAAAAGAAAAGGGATTGGTTGATTCTGGATGTGAAATTAGTGTTGTTCATAAAGATTTGGTACCGTAAGAGAAATTAAAAGGAGCGGGTAGTATTTATTTACAAGGGTTATTTGGTGAAGCAGTTAAATCACCGTTGGTTAAATTACCGTTAGCTATTCCGCAATTAACTAATACAATTCATCAGGAAGTACTTTGCGCATTGACCGATAATATTAATGAGCAAGTAAGTTTACATCCCGAGGTGATTAGTGAATTGTCAGGTGTCTACCGCATGAAGCCATTGCTAGAACCCCAAGAATTAGAAAGTTCAGAAATTATTATTGATAACTCGAGTGAAAAGTAAGGTATGAGTAGCGATAGTTGTAATGTTTACGCAATAGAAGCGAGATCGTAAAATGTACAAAGTCAGAATCCAGAAAAAACGGAATTGGAGAAAAATAATAAACCTATTGTTAGCAATTCAGATATATTTAAGAAATCCCAATTGGAATGCAAAGAATTAGAGAAAGCTTGGGAATTAGCTAAAACGGAAAAACTGGATTATTATATTGTAAATGCTTTATTGTATCATAAAGAGAAATTGGTAGGCGAAACTATAGCGCAATTAGTAGTACCCAAAGTAAGAAGGGAAGAAATTCTAAAGTTAGCGCATACTTTGGTATTTGGAGGGCATCATGCAGCCAAGAAAACGTTACAGAGAAGCAGGTATTCATTTTATTGGGAGGGAATTGCGAAAGAAACTAAACAATTTCGTGAATCATGTTTAGAGTGCCAATTGACTAGAAAGGTTAAAGTGAATGATAGAGCTCCTATTTCTCCAGTATCGCGGCCAGAACTTCCATTTCAGGTAGTTAATGTTGATTTAATTGGTCCTATTGATCCTAAAAGTTCACAGGGGCATCAGTATATACTAACTTTAATTGATCAACATACCAGATGGGCGGATGCGATCCCTCTAAAAAGCTTAACTGCTAAAACCGCGTGTGATGCATTGCTTCAAATATTTATGAGGACAGGAATTCCAAATATAATTGCCTGTGATAATGGAACCAATTTCACTGCCGACTTAACGAAAGAAATTGAGAAAAGGTTAGGCGCTAGTCCACGATTTTTGACCCCACAGTATCCGCAGTCTAACGGTCTTGTGGAACGATTTAATCAGACACTTAAATGTATGTTACATCACACTATTAGGGAAGAAGGGAAAAGATGGCATGAACAAATACCATTTATATTATGGGCGTATAGGGAAGTCCCAAATTCTACGACGGGAATCGCACCTTTCCAGTTATTATATGGTAGAGCGCCGGAGGGTCCTTTATCGATTATCAAGTCATCCTGGACAGGAGAAAATAAGGGGGCGCAGTTAGATACTATGCCAATTCATGAGTATCTGAATAAACTTACGGGACGCTTAGAAAGAGCCGCAAATGAGGCAAAATAGTCGTCGGAGGTGAAACAAAATAGAACGGCGTATCATTATAATTTAAGGTCAAAATAAAAAACGTTTGAAGTAAGCGATAAAGTAATACTGTTAATCCCCTATTCAACTAAGTTATATTCTAGGTGGCAAGGGCCGGCAACTATCGTCGAAAAACGAAACCAGCATTCGTTTATAGTTGAGTTAGCCGACGGGAGTAGGAAGCATGTGCACCAAAATAAAATAAGAGAATTTATTGCTAAATGTAATATAGTTAATATTGTTTTCGAAGGTGATGAGGAATTTGGAGAAATTCCTATTTTGAACCGGGATTAAGAGGTAGAACGAGATATAGAGAGGTTCGAAATAAAAGGGTTATCAATAGTCAAGTCAAAGATATAAAATACATTTTGAGGGAGAATAAAGAGGTGTTTATGGGTCCTGTACGACCAGCTGAAGTAGGGGAACATCGTATTGATCGGAAACCGGGGGTGACAAAGAAAAGGCCAAAGTTATACAGCGTACCGGTAGCTTACAAAGAGGAAGTAGATAGGCAGAGTCAGGAGTTATTAGAATTAAATCTAATCGAAGTGTCAAATGCTGAAATTAGTCATCCAATTGTTTGCGTGGCGAAAAAAGACGCAACTGTTAGACTTTGTATAGACTATAGAGCTTTAAATTCGGTAACTCAGGTTCTAACCTTTCCGATGAAAGATTCACAAGAAATCATGTATACCGCAGAGGCGGCTAAATATTTATCTTCGATTGATTTATTGAGGGGTTATTGGCAAATTAAAATGGCTGAGGAGTGTAAACATTTGACAGCTTTTACAACGCATAACGGAACTTATCAGTGGCGTACTATGGCTTTTGGATTATCAGGGGCGCCTGCTACGTTTCAGAAAGATATGGATGAGGTTCTTCAAGGTCATCGGAAGTATGCGGAAGCATATATTGATGATGTCATCATTTTCTCCGACACCTGGGAAAAGCATTGTGAGCATGTTAAGGCTGTCATTGAAGAGTTGAAAAAGATAAATTTTACGGTTAGGCTGGATAAATGTAAATTTGGAGAGAAATTGACTAAGTTTTTAGGTCATGTAATTGGGGGTGGAACGCATGCACCGGATGAGGAGAAAATAGGAGCAATAAGGGATGTAAAAAGACCAAAAACTAAAAAGGAAGTTAGATCTGTTTTGGGACTAATGGGATTTTACCGATCTTATATTCCAAATTATGCCGAAATAGCTATACCGTTAACAGAATTAACCAAAGGGAAGGTTAAAAATACTGTACCATAGAATGAAAGGGCAGAAGAAGCATTTAATACTCTTAAAGATGAGTTATGTAAAGTGACGAGTTTGGCTACGCCTACCGTAGGCCGTGAATATCAGCTCCACGCCGATGCTTCCGACCTGGCAGTAGGATGTTGTCTTACTCAAAAAAAATGAAAAGGGTCAGTTTAAACCGATAGCTTTTGCCAGTCAGAAATTGTCAGGGGCTCAGCGTGCTTGGCCGAGTATAGAGAAAGAGGCTTGGAGTGTTCTCTTCGGATTGCGAACGTTTGAAAAGTGGACCTATGGATCTCAAATTGAGATCATAAAGGATTTTTCCATTAAAATTTCTCACTGAAACAACCCCAAGGTCCCCCAAACTCACTAGATGGACTCTTCCCTTGCAACGCTGGAACCTGAGTATTTTTCATCGCCCAGGATCTCAAAATTTGAATGCTTATGCAATCTCTAGGCTACCTAGAAAGAGCTGGGAAGAACAGCCAGTTGCTAGCCCATCAGCATCAACGACCAAGTAGGGGAGAACCTTAAAGTGATGTCATCACGGGTTTAATTTTTTTTCTGTGTATGTGTAATTATTTTTTAATTTTGTGTTTATAATAGTGTATTAGCATGCGTATTGTTTATGTAATAATAATATTAGTATAAGGTTCAGTAGAGATGTCAGTAGATAATGTTCAGACACTTCGAAATACCTATGTAATAAGCATAATGAAGAAATCTGCAAAGAGACTATTGAACTCTTCTGTGATATTACCATATTTAGGGAAAATTTGCCCCTAAAAGGCATATTTTCCGCTAGGGTTGGGGATGTCAGGTTCTGAGTAAACACCTACTACAGATTGAAATTTCTGTTATTTCTCTATCTTAATATTTTATGTATTTTACCGGCTGTGTACTGGAATTTTCAAGGTGACAGTCTTTCTTTGTAAAGTCAGAATTGACAGGTTATCATGTGTAGGTGGTGATGTAAGAAAGAGAATATTGCCGAGAGGCATGTTCATCCGTCAGCGATGTATGTGAATTATGAGCAAACAAGGAACATGTCACGGATCAAGAAAGCAATGGGGAATGCGTCCAATGAAGAAGCTCCACAGGGGGTGTACATTTGGGACGGCAGTGATTTGAGAAGGTCAAGTCTTGTCTGAGTTTTGGCAGTTCGTATCTGGGGTTCGTACCTAGAGGAATGTAGGACAGAGGTCCTAGTGCAGAGTGCGTAGGCTGAATTTGTATCTAGAGGGTAAGGGACACAGACGTCCTTGTGTGTATTACTCTGGGCCGGATAGCATAGGCCGATTATCCATGTGTTGGGAGATTCGAAATTGATCTCCGGTAAAGTGAATCTAACGTGCATTGAATGTGAGGGAGAAGGTGTAATTTGAACAGTACACAGCCAACTTTCTACGGTATTTAATTTAATGTTGAACCGGATCATCTATATCCAAGTTGTAATTGTATATAATTGTAAATCGTGTATTTCTTATGTATCTATAGTATAAATAAAAAGGTAGATCAGTTAATTGACAGCGTCAGTGTTCATTTACACAATCCTTACAGTGGGTGACCGATATCACCTAATAATATCGGTGGTGGCAGCTGTAACTACCACAGACTTTCTTCAAAGTTGTGCATGCTGAGAGGAACGTCCGACACAGTTACATACAGAGATAAACTTCTACTGTTCTTTAGAAAACTACAAAAATTCAAAGTTTAATCAAGAGGGAAAGTATAATTTGGAACATTGTTACTTGTAATAAAATGTGGGTTTTTTTTTTCATTGCAGTTGTACTTTTCTAATGCAAACTGCCCATGTTTTTGCAACATTATTGTTCATCATGGAGATAAATTTTATATTCAATACTTTGAAAAGACATTCAGTTAATCAGCTATAATGAAATCTTGAAAAATGCAGAATAGTAGTGCCTTCACAGGGCAATTTACATAAAAAACTAAACAACATTAATATACAGTAGACTCCCTCAAATCCACACAGCTTTGGACCAGAGGTTTTGCAGATTTCTGGTCATTATTTTATTTACATTTTTTAAACAGTAATTTGAATGTAATTAACAATGAAATTGAAACTATTATAAAGGCTTACAATATAATAAAATATTAAAATAAGTAATAAACTAAAATAATAAAAATTTAGACAGTTTTTAACATGATTAAAATATTTATTGCAAAGATCAAGTTAATAAATAATGTATGACTAAATATTTATTATAATGGTAAGATGCATTTTTCATGTGAAATTTGCTTTATAAAGATACATTAGTAATTCACATCAAAATCATAAAATAAGGAAGTTTTATTTCAGGTTTAGCCAGAATTAATAATCAAAGAAGTTTAGTTAATTCATAAATATATTTGGTAACAAGATAACGATTACCAGTAATAACAGCAATATCTTGTATTTTTTAAAAATAAATTTATTCTTCCTTCATGAAAACACATGAATTCAGTAATATAAATGATAACTGCAAATTAAAATATATATGGAATTGATATAAATTTAAAAAGCAGAATTTTGTCCCTACATATGAACTGGATGTTTTATTGTTTACATCCGT
Source organism: Maratus speculifer (assembly GCA_964019185.1). Lineage (NCBI taxonomy): Eukaryota > Metazoa > Arthropoda > Arachnida > Araneae > Salticidae > Maratus > Maratus speculifer. Next base: position 16,875,422 of record OZ025303.1, on the reverse strand, counting down.
AAATTATGTGCGGATTTTAGAGATTTGCGGATTTTAGGAGTGTGGATTTTAGGAGTGCGGATTTAAGGGAGTCTACTTTATATCTGGAACTCCTGAAGCTGTAGTTTGACAAAAAATCGTCCTTTAGTTCTTGAGATAGAGCTATTGTGATAATCATTAATAATGCAGCATAGCAGCGTCATCTGTTGAACGATTTACAACAAAAAGTAATGAGCATAAAGTTATATCAAAGATTAACTTAATCTGAAGTTTTATGAAAATGCATACATTAGTTCTTCAGCCAGAGCTATTGTGGAAATTATGATTAATGCTGCATAGCAGCACCATCAGTTGTCGATATACACTAATAACTAAACATCTCGAGTTTATATCAAGGTGTAGCAGATTCTAAAGTTTTGTGAAATTATGTGCATCAGTTCTTGAGATCGAGTACCCATAAAATTTTTGTCACATATAGACTCACAGAGTGACAGATATTTTCCAAAAACCATCAAATTGTGTCCAGGATCTTCTAAAATGTTCAAATACACCAAAAACTGGAAGTCAAATTTTTCACGAATTCAATACTTACTTCTTGAAAAGATAGAAAAAATTAATAAATGCATGCTTCAAATTTTGTTAAATTTTTAATTTTACCATTTCCGTTAATTGGCATATTATTGAAATAATTTTGCACATGAATTAATATTTAAAAAGAGAAGTTGTATTTAATTATATATCTAGATTTTTTTTTTTTTTTCATGTAATCCTGTTTTTGTGAAATTGTGAACTTCTTGTATATACTTCTACAAAATATATTCAGAATTTGTTAATAAGAAATTATTACAGTAGACTCCCTCAAATCCGCAAATCAGAAATCCACAACTCTCTAAAATCTGCACATATTTTATGGATGTAAACAATGAAACTTTCAGATCGGATATAGGGATAAAATTTGATTTTTTTAGTTTTGTATCAATTCCATATGATTTTTAATTGTAATTTTCTCAATAATCCTCTATTCATGTTTTTTTCATAAAGGAAGAATAATTTTTTTTTGAAAAAAATTCAAGATTTTTCTGATATCACGGGTAATCACAATCTTCTTACCAAATATATTGATGCAATAATCAAGATTTTTTGGTTATTAATCCTGGCTAAACTTGGAAAAAAAATCCTTATTTTATGATTTTGATGTGACTTATTAATGTACTTTTATGAGGCAAGTTTTGTTGAATAATTTTGGAAAAATACATTTAATCTTTCTAATGAATATTTAATCAAACACTATTGATTATTAACTTGACCTTTGCTATTAGTACTTTAATCATTTTAAAAATTATCTAAATTTTTATTATTTTAGTTTAGTTTATTACTTATTTTAATATTTTATTTTATTGTAAGTATTCATTATGTACTATTAATTGCACTCAAATTATTGTTTAAAAACTGTAAACAAAGCAATGACCAGAAATCCGCAAAATTCTAAAATCCGCACAACCTCTGGTCCCAAGCTGTGCGGATTTGAGGGAGTCTACTGTACTATATTTAAGTTCCTATTTAGACAAGGCATATGCATAAGATTATTTATGCATATATACAACTTGATAAGATTCAGCTGCTATATGACATGAATATTTTTTCTTCGATCACTGCATTTGCGAAAGATTTAATTTGTAGATTAAATTTTTTTCTGAAATGTTGATGAAATGAGAAATTTTGAGAAAGGTCCTGTGTTTCAAACAAGAAAAAGTGTGAAGGATCCTTTCAAGTCTTCTCAAACAGATTTCTGCTCAGAGATCAGATTACCCACATTAAAGTTTTCGTGTGGGACACTCAACATAAAAAATAAATAAAATAAAAAGTATGAGAATGTAGCTATTACAAAACTTTCACTATATTATTTCATAAATAAAATTTCAATTTTTCCAGTTCGGAAAAATTTGATACATTTTACATTTGGTAAAAAGATTTTTATCATCACTGATAGCAACATCTTGTTATTATTCAAAAATAAATTTATACTTTATTCATGAAAAAACATTGATATTATTGAGAATTACATATCAAAATGCATACAAAATGATATAAAACAAAACAATTCTATAATTTGATACCTCATCTGGACTGAAAGTTGTTTATATCTGTGGTGATGTGCAGATTTGAAGGAATCAACTGTATATCATATATATCCTACTTTTATAAAACATTTAAGAGCTTTAAAAGAAAATGGTTCATCTATAAATGTCAGAAACTTTGATTGTGCAAGAAAAAATTTTCAGTCAGCCACCTACTAATTTATACAAGAATTTAAAACTGATTATAAATTTTCATTATAAAAGAAAATCTCAAAATGTTTCTGATAGATACAGTAGACTCCCTCAAATTCACAAAGCTTGGAATGAGGGATTGTACGGATTTTAGAATTTTGCAGATTTCTGGTCATTGCTTTGTTTACATTTTCGTAAACAGAAATTTGAATGAAACGAAATAAAGAAAATGAAACTATAAAGGATGCTTACAGTATAATAAAATATTAAAATAAATAATGAACTAAAGTAATAAAAATTTAGATAATTTTTAAAATGATTAAAATATTTAAAGCAAAGGTCAAGTTAGAATGTAGAACTAAATGTTCATTATAAAGATAAAATGTATTTTTCTGAAGTTATTCAATGAAATTTGCCTCATGTAGGTACACTAGGAATTTACATTAAAATCATAAAAGAAAGTAGTTTTATTTCAGGCTTAGCCATACTTAATAACCCAAAAAAGCTTGATTAATACATAAGTATATTTAATAAGAAGATTGTACTTACCAATGGTATCAGCACTATCTTAAATTTTTTTCAGAAATAAGTATATTCTTTCTTCATGAAAAAATATTAATTCAGTAATATTAACAAAAATAACAAATTAAAATATGTATGGATTTGATATAAAACTAAAAAAGTAAAATTTTGTCCCAATATCTGTGCTGAACGTTTAATTGTTTACATCTGTAAATTATGTGCAGATTTTAGAGAATTGTGGATTTGAGGGAGTCCTATGATTTTTATTGCATGTGAATCCCTTGGAAAGAGAAGATGGTCCCTTTACATTGCCCAAAGGTAGAATTTCACTTTATCTTATAATATAATATATTCAAACAAACTAGAAATTTACACACTGGTATTTTTTACAATTGTGATCTGTTTTATGTCCCCCCCCCCCAAAAAAAAAATGTAGGTCATAATTATTTACCGTAAAATACCGTTAATCCGCCCCCCCAAATGAAAAGAAAAATCGTACAATAGTTAGGGGAGGGCGCTTACACGGGATTTTTTCGCGATCGTTCAACAAAATTTACAGGAATGAATCATCATGAAATGAATGAATCGTTGAATGAATCGTAAATTTTTATACTTGAAAAAATTTGGGTTTTTTTTTTTAAAAACGTAAATTTTATCGAAAAAACGCAGAAAAAAGGAGAAATTAGTAAAAAAAAAGCTTGAAATCAATTAAAAAACTTGAAAAAACGCGCATTTCATCAAAGATTCATGACTCGTTCATTTCAAAATGATTGATCTCGCTCTCAATCGCCTTTGAGAATCAGGAGGGAGGGCGCTTTCTCGGGATTTTTTGAAAATTTCAAATTCTTTATAAAGTGGGGAGGGGGCGTTTGATCGGGAAGGGCGGATTAACGGTATTTTACGGTAATGTAAATTTATTAATAGTTTTATTACTTTATAGAGTAATCTTTTTTTATCTTTCACCAAAGGATCTTAAATAGAGTGTCAAAATGGATGCTGAGTCATTCCATGTCAATTCAACCAATTTTTCCCCCATTTGTAACCCGACCAACAGGGATTTGGATGAAACTTTGTGTGCACACTAATTCTATCATGAAATGATTCCATCAGGAATTTTTCCTTTCCAGACCTCATAGTTTGAGAGATATTGGGGGTCCAATTCTTGGGTTTTTCTCAAATCGCAAATTTCTCAGTCTGTATTTTGAAATTGTAGTTCCATCTTCAAAAAATTGTTTCTCCGGATCTAAAACATGAATCATTCTAAAAATATCACTGTAAGAAGATAACAAGATGCAGATTTTAATAAAAAATATTTAAAAAATTTACTTATAATATTTAGTACAAAAAAAGTCAGCCAAATTTCAGAGTTATGGTTATTTTTCCAAATTTTTGTGACTTCACGAAAAAGGCTGTACACAAAAAGGCAATTTAAATTTCCAATTTCTTTTTGTTTTAAATAAAAGTTTATACTTTGGGCTTTCTATCTATGAAATAAAAATGATGTGTTTCGCATGGCTTATGCAAAAATTTTGGGTACTTTCCAATTAGCCGGATAAGTGCTTTATTTTTATATAAGACATATGCACACAAAAAAGCAAATGAAATTTCCAATTTCTTTTTATTTTAAATAAAAGTTTACACTTTGGGCTTTCTATCTATGAAATAAAAATGATGTGTTTCGCATGGCTTATGCAAAAATTTTGGGTACTTTCCAATTAGCCGGATAAGTGCTTTATTTTTATATATGACATATGCACACAAAAAAGCAAATGAAATTTCCAATTTCTTTTTATTTTAAATAAAAGTTTACACTTTGGGCTTTCTATCTATAAAATAAAAATGATGTGTTTCGCATGGCTTATGCAAAAAATGTTGGTACTTTCCAATTAACCGGATAAGTGCTTTATTTTTACATATTATATATGCACACGAAAAAGCAAATGAAATTTCCAATTCCTTTTTGATTTAAATACAAGTTTAAACATTGGGCTTTCTATTTGTGAAATAAAAATGATGTCTTTCGCATGGCTTACACAAAAATTTTGGGTACTTTCCAATTAGCCAGATGCGTGTTTTATTTTTACATATGTACATATGTATCTATGATCTATATAAATACAGATGTATTATACATGTACATATGTATGTATATATACAGTATATTAATATATATATGTATAACACTGGTGCCCGTCTAACCGAAAAGTACCAAATTTTACCTGTTTTGAAAATCTGCACTAATTAAGGGGGAAAAAAATCTAACTAAGTTTAGCTGTGGTACTTAAATAATTACTGGAGTTTATATGAGTTACTGAATTTAATGTTATTTGATACAAAAACAAATTGGAAATTTCATTTCCCTTTTTGTGTAGAGACTTTTTCATAAAGTCACAAAATTTGGAAAAATAATCATAACTTTCAACTTTGGTTTACTTTTTCGGCCTTATATAAATCTCTATTAACTGCCCTAATTGCTTTTTTCACTTGCTTTTTATGCCGCTTAAATGGATCTCCACATTTATATAATTCATATTTCATTAAGAGCGAAATTCTGTGATGCTCACATATATTAATCAAACACTTTTCACTTAATTTTTGTTTTATGAATGCAATAGTCCTAACTAATATAAGTTCTTTTTCTGAATCACAGATATTATCAATGTAGTCTATTTCTCTGTTATTTCTATAGCTAGTTTTGTGACATTCTAAACCAGTTAATATTACAATACTGCAAGCCTGAAGACTAGTAGAAGGTTTAATATCAGGCTCCATATTAAAACAATAAAGCAAAAAAAAATATTTATACATATCATAAACTATAAAGTACGTAACAATCAGATTATATTTTTAGTAGCACAGTAAAAGTTAGATCATTCTTCTATGATAAAAAACAACAGAATGACAATAATTTTATTAAATTGATTTCAAAACATCTGCTTTCATACAAACGAACATTACCCTGCCTTTATCAGAAGGTGTTTATACAAGGCAGGTGCAATTAAATCCTTCAGACCATAGAAACAAATTTAAGTTCTGTTAAACATTTGTGTATTTAAACTTGCCAATATAAATATTTAAACTGATTAAAATTAACCAAGGACAGGAAATACAAGGTTCTGAACATTTTTTAAACACAAATAATTAATATATAAGCATTCGAAAGAAATAATGGAAATGTGAGAAGAAAAAATTATCTATTTTATACTGTACAAAGAAAAAAAAAAAAAGTCTGTTTTGAGCTTAATTATTGAAAATAAAAGTAAGAGATTCTTTAGATTAGCAAAAAATGCCCATTATTAAATAACTAAATGAAATATATGGACCATTCGTTAAATTTAATGGGGAAACATATTACAGTCAGATTTTTTTTTAATCAGAAAAAACAAAGCCTAAATTTTACTTTGCAAATTAAAAAAAAATATGTATCAAATAACATTAAATTCAATAACTCATAGAAATTCCAGTAATTATTTAAGTACCACAGCTAAACTTAGTCAGATTTTTTTCCTCTTAATTGGTGCAGATTCTCAAAACAAGGCAAAATTTGGTACTTTTCGGATAGACGGGCACCAGTGTTATACATATATATATCAATATACTGTATATATACATTCATATATACATATATAATACATCTGCATTTATATAGATCTATACATATGTACATATGTAAAAATAAAACACGCATCCAGCTAATTGGAAAGTACCCAAAATTTTTGCATAAGCCATGCGAAAGACATCATTTTTATTTCACAGATGGAAAGCCCAAAGTGTAAACTTTTATTTAAAACAAAAAGAAATTGGAAATTTCATTTGCCTTTTTGTTTGCATATGTAATATGTAAAAATAAAACATGCATCCGGCTAATTGGAAAGTACCCAAAATTTTTGCATAAGCCATGCGAAAGACATCATTTTTATTTCACAGATAGAAAGCCCAAAGTGTAAACTTTTATTTAAAACAAAAAGAAATTGGAAATTCCATTTGCTTTTTTGTGTGCATATGTAATATGTAAAAATAAAACATGCATCCGGCTAATTGGAAAGTACCCAAAATTTTTGCATAAGCCATGCGAAACACATCTTTTTTATTTCATAGATAGAAAGCCCAAAGTGTAAACTTTTATTTAAAATAAAAAGAAATTGGAAATTTAATTTGCCTTTTTGTGTACAGCCTATTTGGTGAAGTCACAAAAATTTGGAAAAATAACCATAAATCTCAACTTTGGCTAATTTTTTGTATCCTAAATATTACAAGTAAATTTTTTAAATATTTTTTTATTAAAATCTGTATCTTTTTATATTCTTACAGTGATATTTTTAAGATGATTCATGTTTTAGATCCTGAGAAACAATTTTTTGAAGATGGAACTGCAATCTCAAAATACAGATTCAGAAATGTGCGATTTGAGAAAACCCCAAGAATTGGACCCCCCATATCTCACAAACTATGAGGTCTAGGAAGGAAAAATTTCTAATGGAATCGTTTCATGATAGAATTAGTGTGTACACAAAGTTTCATCAAAATCCTTGTGGGTCGGGTTACAAGGTCTGGTTGAATTGACATGGAATGACCCCTTGATCAAAAACCGATCATTTGTTCAACAGGATGGGGGTTATGATCAATGAAGTTTTTGATTTTTAGAGATTTTGTATATTTAATAAGGTAATATATTTTGTAGTAGTGGGTAATTTCATCACTCCGTATTATAAAAATTAAGGTTTATAAAAAAGAAATAAGCTAAAAGGCGTATTTATAGCTTTGCAGGCGCATTTCAAATTTCAAAATGAGATTTAAAATATTCGTGCTGAAGAATTCAATTGTTCGAAAGTTTATTTTATTACTATTTTACTCAACTCAAAATTAATTACTCATATCTGGTTTTAAACAGTTTATTCTCATGAGTAAACTCAACTCAGGTTCTTTCGAACATTAATAATTTCACAAAACACAACTCCAATAAAAACCGTAACATTTTTTCACATAACTCATTAAAAAAACATTCTAATCAAACTCAAAACAAAAAGAATATTGCTTCACGCAGCTTAGGTCAAAACAGAAGAAATAAACAGATAATGCATTTATCACAAATTATCGTTTGCACAGAAAACTTTTTACATTTTGAAATAATTAAATATATTTTGGTTGCTAGGTGACACAGCCAGTAGAAATTAAATAGCATTTTATCAAACATACCGCCCCTCTTGAAACCTCTGAGGGGGGTTTCAAACTAAAACACTGGAATTACAACCATTGTAAAAAATATAAATAACAATACAATTAAACACAATATAAATGAGTCACAGTTAAGTTAAATTTAAGCAAATATTTAAAAAAATTTACATAATACACAATAAATAAAGAAATTTTACAATAATGTACACTTTCTTATAAAAACTGAATTACTTTTCAAGAGGTAATACAGCAATTTTGGATACTGCTCTTTTATATATTCCATTTGGGGTTTTTATATTTATAACTCTTACTCCATTATCATTACCAAAAAATACCTCTACAATTCTCCCTAATAACCATTTAGACACTGGAAGATCATCTTCCTTTATTACAACCATATCTCCTATTTTGCGGTTGTTTTTTGATATCATCCACTTATGCCTTTGCTGCAATGTACTTAAATAACTATTTTTCCACTTTTTCCAGATGGTCTGAACCATTTTAGTGGTCTTTTGCCATAAGTTTAGTCTATTATCTTCAATATTACTCAGGTCAGATTCAGCAGTGGCATTAAGTGGGCGACCAATAAGAAAATGTCCCGGGGTCAAGACCTCCAAGTCATCAATATCTGCACTCAAGGGAGTAAGCGGGCGCGAATTTAAGATACCTTCAATTTGGACAGTTATAGTTAACATTTCTCCATAAGTTAATTTAGAGTTGCCCACAACACGTTTAAAGTGATACTTGAAGGACTTGACTCCCGATTCCCATAAACCTCCAAAATTTGGAGCTTTAGGGGGAATAAATTCCCAAGCAATACCTTCAGATATCAAGTAATTAGTAAGGTTCTGGTCTGGTTTGTTTACCAATTCATGCAACCTTTTAAGCTCTACATTAGTCTTCACAAAATTGCTTGCATTATCACTGAAATTTTTTCGAGGTTTGCCTCGTCTGGCAAAAAACCTCTTTAATGTGGCAATAAAAGCCTCAGACGTTAAATCAGTAACTAATTCCAAATGCACGGCCTTTGTTACCATACAAATAAAAATACAAACATAAACTTTATGATAAATACCTTTACGTTGACCTCTATATCTAATCAAAAATGGACCACAGAAATCAGTTCCTGTGCAATTAAAAACAAAGTCTACATTTATTCTTTCTTTTGGGAGCTCGCCCATAATTTGCTCTAACAATTTAGGTTTGGCCCTAAAGCATGTAATACATTTATGTACAATTTTTCTACAAATAGCCCTACCGTTTAAAGGCCAAAATTCTCTTCGAACACAATAAAGTAAATTTTGTGGTCCTATATGTAGATATTTTTTGTGATAAAACTCGATAATTAATTCTGTTAATTTGTGTTTAGAGGGCAGTACAATTGGGTGTTTTTGGGCATAATTTACCGTGCTATTTTGGAGACGATCTCCAACTCTGATTAAATTATTTTTATCCAAGAAAGGATTTAATGAAAGTAATCTACTATTTTTTGGTAACTCCTTACCCTTAGATAACAGTGTGAATTCAGAACTGAACTCTTTTTCTTGAACAGATTTTATGATAAACTGCTCAGCTTTCTTCAATTCATCAGATGTTAACTTACCTAAATACCTTTCTTTTGGCTTTTTGACATTCTGAATGAACCTGAAAACATAGCTAAGAATTCTTATTAATTTAGCATAATTATTACTCAATTGCAAAAAATAGTCAATAAAAAATGAACAGTCTGATATTAAAAGTGAAGTCTCTGAAAAAGTCTTTTTAAGTTCACTTCTGTATAGATCCTTATCATTTTGCTCAAGTTCGACAGTATTTAAAGAAGGTTCAGTTTGTTGTGTTAGGAATAGTGGACCCTTACACCATAAGTTACTCTGGAGAAGTTTGTCTGGATCTACACCTCGTGACACAAGATCAGCAGGATTATCAGAAGAAGCCACATGCCCCCAATGACTGATATCAGAAAGATTCTGAATCGTAGCCACACGTGATGACACAAAGGTTTTTAAGTCACACGGCTGTTTTCGAATCCAACATAATACAATAGTACTATCTGAATAATAATAAACAGATTCTTTAGGAACTTTTAAGGTTTTGGCAACCTTATTCATCAATTTGGCTAATAAAACTGCACCACAGAGCTCCAAGCGAGGAATAGTGATTGTTTTGATTGGTGCAACTCGACTTTTACTGCAAAGCAACTGAGAAATTTGCTCCCCTGAAGAATTTGAAGACACAGCATACAATGCCACACCATAGGCTTTCTCCGAAGCATCTGAAAAGCCACAAATTTTAATTTGCACTGGATTATTTGTAAAAATGCATCTAACAGCAGTTATATTATTGATGGCTCTTAATGATTCTAAAAACTGCAACCAATCATCAAGCTCAGCTGTAGGGAGATTTTCATCCCAATCAACTTGCAGTCTCCACAGTCTTTGTAGGAAAATTTTTGCTTTCGTCACAACTGGTCCAAGTAGACCCAAGGGGTCGAAAATGCGAGCAATATTTGACAGCACACTTCTTTTAGTTACCTTGGTTTGCTCACTGAATGATACACTAAAAGTAAAAGTATCATCATTGGCATTCCAGCAAAGTCCTAGTGCCTTAGTTTCACTCATATTTTCAAAAGTGTAATTCTCATTTTTAAAGGCTGGCTCCATTAATTCTGGATGGTTACTAAACCATTTATGTAAGTTCATGCCGCACGTATTTAATAGTTGAATAAGCTCAATTTGCAGTCTCTTAGCCGATTTTAGGTCAGCTGCTCCAGTCAGGACATCGTCCATGTAAAAGTCTGATTGTACCACACCAGAAGCATACGGAAATTGAGATTCACCATCTATACCAAGCTGTTTAAGGCAGCGCATGGCTAAATAAGGGGCACTAGTTGTGCCATATGTGACTGTACATAGTCTGTAATATTTCATCTCACCATTTACAGAATCTTTCCAAATTATGCGCTGTAAATCACGTTGACTTTTATCGATAAGTATCATGCGATACATCATTTTTACATCTGCTGTAAATGCATAGCGCTGTGTACGAAATCTAAGTATTATGCTAAACAAATCATCTTGAATGACACCTCCATTCAGCTGTATGGAATTTAGGGATTCTCCTGATGAAGTTGCATGTGGTCCATTAAAGACAACTCTCAATTTTGTAGAACTTTTATCTGGGCGATAAACAGCATGATGTGGTAGATAATTCGCATGTATTGACTCATCTGTTTTCTCTACTTCCTCCATATGGCCTAACTCTCTATACTCTGCCATAAATGCGCAATATAACTCTAAAAGATTTGGATTTTTGATTAGCCTATTCCAAAGTGAATTTAATCTATTTTCCGCAAATTGTTTTGATTCTCCCAAAGAACTAGGATCTTTTTTCAACGGCATTTGTACTATGAATTTGCCCGTTATATCTCTCTGATGTGTGTTTATAAAGTGGGTGTCGCATGCTAATTCTTCTGTATTTCTCAATGGTGTACTTTCTTCTACTCTTTCAATTTCCCAAAATTTTTTCATTTCGAAATTTAAATCTGTTTCAGTAATTAACCCACAATGTATTTGTTCCTTATCGTTACAATCGTAAACACTCCCACTTACTATACAACCAAACACCGTATTTTGCAGTATTAATTTAGAATTTGGTAACTTCATACGACCCACCTTTATCAATTCTAGAATTACTTCAGCTCCTAGCAAAAGATCTATTTTCCCTGGTCTATTAAATTCAGGATCAGCAAGAATAATAGACTCTGGAATTCCTAGCTCTGAAATATTAATATGTTTCGAGGGCATAATTTGCGAAATCTTTGGTATGATAAGGAAATCTAACTCTCGGCTATAATCTCCCGAATTATTACTGATCAAGGCAGTAGTTTTATTTTTTACCGCTACAGAGGATCCACTTAAACACGATACCGAAATATTACTTTTTTCTTTTTGAATTCCTAATCTTTCAACTAACTGCAATGTTAAAAAATTGCTCATTGAACCATTGTCCAGTAAAGCACGCACCGGAACTTTATTTCCGGATTTATCTCTCATATAAACAATAGCAGTGGAAAGAAGAACTGTTTTAACATTATTCGATCTCACATTTGAAGTACCAGTGAAATTTTGAACTTGGTTATTTAACTCAAATGGTATGGCGTCAGCATTTAACGTTGATTTACTTTCATTCGTCGACAATGCATTTGGCACTTCCTTATCACTATAATTTTTTGTGTTTCCCACCGCATTGGAATTTCTCTCACGCCTATCAAAACAAAGAAGTATATTGTGGCATTTATGGCATTTTGAACACGAGAATGTTGAGTTACATTTTTTGACGCAGTGGAATTCTGAAAGACAGTTAAAGCACATATTGTTTTTTTTCACAAAATCTACTCTTTCCTGTACATTAAATTTTTGAAATTTGGGACATTTAAAAACACTGTGATTTTCCTGGTTACATACAACACATTTGCGCATATTTTTCTCATTTAAACTCGCAACCATGGATGTTACCTTTGAAAAGCTATGCTTTGTTTGGCTTTCGTTTTGAAAATTTCGCTTTATATTTACTTGTTTGGACGCACTTAGTGTACGCGCGTGGTCTCTCAAGAATTCTAGCAATTCAGTTAAACTCGGTAAATTATCCCGCTTAAGATGTCTTTCCCACCACATTTTTGTATTTACATCTAATTTTTGAGCCAAAATATAAGCAAACATAGTAGTAGAAAACCCCTCAACTTTTTGTTCTAAAATCTCTAACGACCTAATACATTCATTTGTTATATCTATTAGATTTAATAATGCTGCTGGGGACTCATTCTGAATAACAGGAATATTTAAAAAACGTTTTAAATGCGCGTAAACTTGTTCTCTCGAATTTGAAAACCGTTCTTCCAAAAGCGACCATGCAACTTCATAATTAGAATCCACGATTGAAATAGATTGAATTATACGAAAGGCATCTCCTCTCAATGAAGACTTCAAATATTGTAATTTCATTGCCCCTGACAAATTAGAATTTTCATGAACAGTAGCCTTAAATATATCTTGAAAAGAAAGCCACTCATGCAAATTACCCGTAAATACAGGAAGAGTTAACTTTGGCAATTTAATGTTATTATCAGCCTTTGTGCCGTTTTCTAAATTAACAGTTTGCACTTTCATTTTTTATAACTTTTTTGTAAGTTCAAATTCCATTATTTCTAAAATTTCATTAATTTCTTCGTTTTCCTTAATAAAATCCTCAATTTCATCTTCTTTACTTATCTTATAAATAGACTCAAATAACTCAGAAAAGTTTTTCTCTAATTTATTCCGTTTCTCCTTTATGAGAATTAATTCATTTAATTCTAGCTCAGAATTCGATAATTTTTCTTTTAATTTTGTCAAGTTTGTTTTGAAAATTTTCTTTTTTGCTTTTAATTCTTTCATACTCATTTTTAATGAATAAAAATTAAATGGGTGCACTTACCCCTCTTGGCTCTTTAAAAGATGAGTTCTAACATCGAAGAAATAGCAAAACAGCACAAAATATTCACCAGTTATCCTTCAATCATTGACGTAGAATAACAACTCGCTGATTTTTCTCCGTATAAGACGGACCATATGAAGAATTCAATTGTTCGAAAGTTTATTTTATTAATATTTTACTCAACTCAAAATTAATTACTCATATCTGGTTTTAAACAGTTTATTCTCATGAGTAAACTCAACTCAGGTTCTTTCGAACATTAATAATTTCACAAAACACAACTCCAATAAAAACCGTAACATTTTTTCACATAACTCATTAAAAAAACATTCTAATCAAACTCAAAACAAAAAGAATATTGCTTCACACAGCTTAGGTCAAAACAGAAGAAATAAACAGATAATGCATTTATCACAAATTATCGTTTGCACAGAAAACTTTTTACATTTTGAAATAATTAAATATATTTTGGTTGCTAGGTGACACAGCCAGTAGAAATTAAATAGCATTTTATCAAACACGTGCCATGATTTAAGCAAAAATTATATAAAAAAAAGCTTTTATGAAAAAATGAGGGGGGGGGGTGTGCATTCATAATTTGATGTGTGGAGTTGTTGAATAAAGTCTAGAAGTGCTTACTTTTTTTAAGAATTTGTACTCCAATTTATTTTTATAAATATTTTAAATGATATTAATAAGAAATGTGTCATTAATTGAAGTAATCTCTAATTATGTTAATTCTTCAGTTAAAACATTTATTTTTGATAACTATTTACATTTTGATTTAAAATGTTAGAAGGTCAATTGAGTTTTTGCCTCTTTGGCGTATCCGCCCCCCAGTTGCACCACTGATTAACATAAAAAACAAGGTAACATGGAATCAACGCCCCAATTGATAAAAAGTTATTATTTAACCTTTTTTGCCTTTCATAAAACGCCCTTTGAATGTATGTTTTATCTTTCCGGTTTTTGAGCCCCGCTATCTGCAATTTCGATGCTGAAGTGCAATTTTTCTAGCCGGTATCCTGATAACGAAAATTATTATCTGCATTTCAAGTATTAAAAGCTGTAAGTCATTCTTTTCCAATCAGTTATTTCTGAGTATTTTGCTTAGAAGAGATAATTACATTTTAAATATTTCAAATTTTTTGTAACTGTTCAAACACAAAGTGTTTGCGTTTTAATTTTATGTGAAGAAGTACTTTTGTAGCATTTTGGGATTTTTGTGAACCGTATCATCTTATTTAAGATTCCAGACTATTACAGAAAACGGTAAGTGAGATAAGATAACCTATTATAATTTGAATTACAGGTATGAATTAAATTATTGTGTGTCATTTTAAATGTTTTAGCTTAAAGATTTTTCTCAATAAAATAGGAAAAAAATATCTTTTATTTTTGCTTCTTATGATTTATTTATATTATTAACTATTTGGAAAAAACAGTTGTTGTTTTCGGTAGAGAACTAGGAAAATCTAAAGTATATCATGCATATCTGAATCTTTTTATTGGTTGAATTCAGTAATAAAGTTGGTTTATTTTATTCATTTCCTGATTGGTCCAAGTTTAATGTCCAAAAATGGAATACTTCTGTTGCACGATGACTAAAAAAGTAATAGAATAATAATAATTTAAAAACAAATTGTGATAGAGATTTCAAACAAATTTCAATAAAAAGTGCATTTTCCTCTTTACGCAACGGTGTAAAAATTTTAAATGTGCGATGTTAAGAAGTTGAAAAATTTGCGTTTTAAAAATTGTAAAGCTGAAATTTCACTTAAAATTTGTTTGTGACGGGCCTAGGAATATTAATGTTTAATCCATGTCATATATAATAGGAGGCGTTCAGGATTCAATCTGATTAACTCCATCCAATAAAAATACACATTTTAAACAGTTAAAGTTGTCTATCTTTAATATTTTGTTATTTTTATCATTTATGTAGGAATATTAATGTTTTATGCACGGCGTACGTAATATATGACTCGTTATGATCATCCTAAAATTGACGTTTATTATTATTATTAATTTAAATATAGAATTTATTTATAAGTCTTTAAAATTTGAGACTTTGAAAATATCCTTTTCCAAATAGTTGTTGTAATTTGTTAAATTACATTTTTTTTTTTTTTTAATTGGGAGTATGAAAGTTTAACGAATTTTAAAAAATACGTTTATTACTATACAATTATTATATGTTATCTTGATTTAATGATGTTTATCAATTTAAGTGACTTTATGGATCTTCAAAAAGTATTTTATCGTTTCATACATTTTCATGTATTTTTTTATTGGCTCTGTGAAAAAATAGTAATGGAGACACAGTTTTATATTATTTATCTTTATTTATAATCCAACGAATTTTTACGTCCTTGTTTTTAGGTCTGAGAAATAGTTGTTATTTTTAAGACTTTAACTTATTTCTGCTTCCCCCCCCCCCTAAACAATGGCTGCAGTCCATAAATTATATACAATATATTGTGATTTTTTTTCATTCAAAGAATTTTATGTAGCAAACAGTTTTGTACTAACGAAAATAACTTAGAAGAAATTTCTGGGCAATGTCTCAGTAATTTAACGTTCAAAAAGCATGTGAATGAAGTCTTTAAGGATTAATTAATGAAAATTATTTTGCTTATTCCCTTATACATTTTTTTCAATTTGATTTTTTATTTTTTATCCTTTATGATTATGTTCTTTCATTATTATAATTATATTCCAATGAGAAATAACTGTAGTGGGAAAACACATGCTCGTACTTATATCTATGTATTCTAAAATTTAGAAAAATTTAATGATGTCACAGTAAATATATATATATTTTTTTTGTGACTCGAGGTTTTTCATGACTGGTAAGTACTGAGTCAATTTTTATATATTGCTACATATTAAGAAAATTTTTCAGTTAAAAAGATAGAAATTGGTAATTTTACAGAAAAATATTCGACAAAAATTCTGAACTCTACAGTTTTAAATTGAAGATTTATTTAAAGTTGTATTTATTTTAATGATGTTGAAGTCTGCCAAAAGAGTTTTGTTAAAAAAATATATATCAAAGAAAACTATGTACAACGATTTAATTATCTCTTGCAGGAATATGCATCACAAGACTACGGTGTGCACTGTTAAATTGTTATTTTGATTTGACTATTTTATTTTACTTTATTTTTTAAGTTTTCATTCAAAATTTCATTATTTCAATATTTTTTTTATTTAAAAAGGGTAATTTTTTCACTTTTATGCTAAATTCTAATGCAGGGAAAATAACAATATTTCCTCCTAATAAAAAAAGTGTTTATTCGGGGATATAAAGAACTGATAAAAAATTAAAGTAACAGTTACAAAATCCTGTGTTCAAGGTGACAAGTAGGAAAAATTATTTCATAAAAACATTTTTATACGTGGATCTGATAAAGAGAAATAAATATTTAAAAAATACCATCATAAAAATGTATTTATACGTGAATAATTGAAAGATAAATAAAAATTTTAATAAATTATATAAAAAATGCATTAATCACGTGAATAGTAAGAGCAAAAATAAAACTCTCCAATAATGAATAAATTATTGCGCGTTAGAAGCAGTAAATGCTGAAAATTAGGCCATATTTTAAAATTTCAAATAATAATATTGCTAAACATTTAAAAAGATATTTACATTTAAAGTGAAAACTGTATTTGAACGCGAATTTAAAGACTTAAAGAAAAATCTGGTGAAACTAAGACATTGAAAACGATACATAAAAAAAAAATTACTTAAAATGTCATTATGAAATTCTGGGTGAAAGCGGCGTTGTTTAATTAGCCATTTTATACTAGCGGATTTTCAAATGTTTGGTTTGTTTTATTTAATCAATCACAAAAACAACCGTTAGCTATCGAGACAGCTTTATATTCTCCCTTAAAATCCTCGAGTCAAAAGAAAATGAATGGAACCCTGATTAAAGAAAATTACTATTGGTAGTTTAGTTATAATTCAATATTTCGTTATTATTATTATTATTTTAAAGCAAAGCGTACATGCGTGTTTAGAACCTGTGGTGTCTGAACGGGAAGTGAAAAGCTTAGATCGAGGGGATAGGAGGAAGAAGTCTCTTTAATATGCACATATATATAATTATCAATCTCATTTTTACTTTTTCAGTTATTTGATACCTAATAATAAGAAATTCTATATGAAGCTGCACATTTATCATCTCAGTAAATTGCTTAAAATGTAAAACAATGATTATACATCGACATAAATATTATTGTACTACTATATATACACATATATATATAGTAATAAAGAATATAATTCAATTTTAATTTGCGTATTCGTTAGCTTCGAAATCTTTTAATTTTCATTTTACTTTTTTTACGCCTTTTTTTTGTTTTTTTATTTTTTGAATTGGCTCATTTTATGCAATTTATTTCTACTGTAATAAATATTTTACATATTGAAAAATATCGAAACATTAAGGTGTAGTACACTGAATGTTTTGAAATTATAAAATAACATCAATATACAATATTGTAAAATATTTGTAAATGATTGCAAAAAAAGCAAAAGTGTATTAACAGTCAGCAGCCTTCATGCATTCAGTGTTACGATCAGTGGCGTAGCTAGGATAGGTGACACCCAGGGCGGATGTAAATGGTGTCACCCCAAGCCATCATGGTGTCACCCCCTCCCCCCCCCCCCCACACACACACAGACCTTCCGATCCGTCATACTTTCCAATCATTATTATAAGAAATTATCATACCATTCCTTATTTACCTTTTCTTCTCCTACATTAAAAAAACACAAGAGCGACTCATCACTCACCCATTCTGCATAAATCAATGTGGTGTCTCTATGTAGAAGAAAATTCTTTTTTCATTATTATTTGCTTTTGCTACCCACTCTTTGGATTGGTAGGTTTTTGTTTTTTGGTGCATGTCTTATTTAGATAACCATTTTATATAAATTTCACGTTCTCAAAGAAAAGAAAACTAACTCTACAGCATTGTGCCCTAAAAATTCCATTTTACTTCAGAATTCCTTTCCAAAATCTTGTAAGATTATATTTTTTATTTGCAAATAAAGATTGGGTGTCACCCCTTTGAGGGTGACACCCGGGGCGGACCGCCCCCTCCGCCCCCCGCTAGCTACGCCACTGGTTACGATGTTTTATTACCACAAAAGCATCTAAAATTTTACATTAATAATTAAAAAAATATTTCATTATGTATTTAAAAACTGTAATTAATTTAATTTATTTCTCAATATTTTTTCCCAAAGTTATAATTTATAAATTTGTTTTATTCGAATTTTGTTAAAGTAATAAATTGATAAAGGAGAAGGTAATTTTAAGAGTTAAAACGTTAAAAACATTATATTTTTAAGACTGCATTGTTAGTTGCATTGAAAGTTATCGTAAATGGATGATTTACCATGGTAAACAGTACTGGACTATTGGTTACATTAGTTAATTGGTTACATTTAGTTTTGTAAGTAAAAATACACTACATGGCCAAAGATGACCGTCCACATGCGATTTTAGGCATTTTGTTAAATATCTGAAAAAATACATGATGAATTATCCTGAATTTCTAAGTGCGTAAACATAATAGTACAAGTCATACATTTCCCTGAAGATTTCTTCCCAAAACTCCATAGGGGATCGTCAACAAATTTAAAAGTAATGACTATCTTTTGGATAGCCCTGTCAAAACTTATGTAGTAAAAGCACTCAAACTGTAGATTATGATTAAGTGGCTTATTGTAATAAAATGTGTTAATTTTTTATGCCTATAACATGTATACACATAGAAAAATTGATGTTTTTATAAAAAGTCCCAAATTTTTCCAAGATTTTGCTTATAATTTGCAGAGTTCTCAATACAAAAAAAATGTTCTTTTCTGAAAATGTGATAAACAATATTGCACACAATACCCTGTTATCAAAATTAAAAAATAATAAAAATTGTATGAAAAATGAGTAGGTTTATTAAATAATTTTTCACTGCGCATGCGTCAACGATATAAAAATTTTATTTGCATATTATGTTATCCAAATGTATGGAGCAACTTTTGTGAAAGTCTCAAAATCATAGCTTCAAAATTCTGAAAGTGGTCGCTTATAGAATAAGCACAAAATCCGTTGTTCCCAAAATGAAGCAAAAAAATGAGGGGGTTTATCCAAATGTACGTCCTATATTGTGTATTCTATATTGACACTAATCAATGAATATATGGATACAACCATAGAATATAAAACACTTTCCAACACATTCAGAATATTATAATAAAACTTCACTGCTTAAAAAATTGAAAAATGATTTATAAATAAACAATCTGTAAAATGGTCGAATGTATGAAAACAAAATCTCTAAAATTACTAACAATAGTTAGAAAAAAATACGGATTTTTTGTGCATTTCTCTGTGTGATCTTTAGATTTCTCTTATTGTAAGTAATTTGGTAAAATATAGTTTAAGTAAGAAGCCATAGAACATTTGAAATTACAGCAGAACCCCGCCAATTCGAACTCCGTTGATCCGGATAATTCGGATCGGTTTGGCCAATTTTTTTTTTCAAGTTTCAGAAGCGATTTAGCTAATTTCCATAACATTAACTTGTTTTATCGTCGAAATCTGAATTTAAAAAAAAACTTTTTCTGAAATCTTTTCGGAATAATACCTTCAGCTTTCTTATTTAAATTCTTATTTAAACTACACCCAACGAACTACTTATGCTCAAGCAGATGCGTGACCGTACGGCTCGCAAAAGGTATAGAAAACTGCACAGCAAAAATTTACAAAATTTATATTACAAAGTAAACATTTTTAATGTCTGTAAATAATCAATAAGTTAAAAATAAAGGTGATTTTATGTATGTTTTATTTTATTTCATTTTTTTCTAATTCTCCGGATAATCCGGACTGGATTTGGTCCCAATTAATCCGAATTATCGGGGTTTTACTGTACCTCAGATGTTTTGTGCAGCCCTGTATATGATCTATAAAATTTATACAAACTAATAATTTTTTTAAATTGATAAAACACACCTTAATTAATGTACATTATAAAATAGGAACTTGTCTCATATGTTTTGTGCAACTTTGTATTCGATCTATAGAATTTATACATACAAATTAATAATTATTTTAAGCGTTAAATTTAAAAACGCGTATCACAACGAAAAACACACTTGCAGCAATTGTTGTTAAATAGTATTGTATCCGAATTATTTTGCATGTGCTTGCATATGATCAATGAAATCTATGCAGACTCTATGCTACAGTAAACATTTTTTAGTGGGCATTAGATACGTATGTAAATATCAAAATGTTTGAAATAGTGTAACATGAATAAAATACACATTAAATGATTTTCAACCGTAGGCAATATTATAATTGAATTCCCTTGAATGTCCCTGTAAAGGAACTACATATTCTAGATGCTTCATTTTCAATAGCGAAAATACCATAGTAAGTCTAGGTAACGTAAGTCAGTTTCATGACAAATCGAATCTATTCAAGCAAGTTGAAGCACGAACAGACACATACACATATCGAACTCATAAAACTGTTCAACTATGTTTGAAAATGTTAATTAGCTTGGAAATTTTTCTTGCCATGAACAGAACAGAAAGATTTGTGATAGGGGGGGGGGGTGCAGGGGTTTATAATTTCATTTGTAAACATATTGGGAAAAACGTAGAAGTTGTGACTTTCTTATCTGTATGTTTTTATACGTATGTTAGATATTTTACATAAACAATAAGAATTATAAGAAAGTGCTTAGCCCTCCAAAGTGCAGTTTGGAATAATGTTAATATTTCAGCAAAAATATTTTTTTCTTATCTTTGGTTTTCGTAGTTTAGAAGACCTTCGAATTCACTGGCTCTATTGCGTTTCTACCTCCCCCCCTTCCCGTCTCCAGTCATATCGCTAATTAATAGAAAAAACAAGATAGCATGGAACAAATGCCTGTTAAGATCGATAAATTTTATTTAACCCTTCTGCCCTTCACAGACGCCTCTTGAATGTAAATCTTATCTTTCTATTCTTTTCTGTGAAACTTGAAATTTAGGTGCGCAAATTTCCGACCCGGATACGCCATACGATAAATCCTTATCTTCGTTTTAAAGGTTACAATTGAAAGACCTTTCAATACCATTTATTGATAATACCCTTTATCTTTTTAAAGAACACATAAGTAATTTTTACAGGGTTCAGAATTTTATCAAATTTGAATTATGTGATGTGATGTATCATTATTTGGTAAAATTTTAATTCTTCTTTTTATACTAGCATCTGGCATTTTATTTCAGGTTAATCCAGATAAGATTATTTGCCAACATTGCAAACATATTACAGCTCTAATTCCAGGTAAAAATATTTTTTTAACTTCCTTTTTCCTAATTTTTAGTTCAAAGATATTAATCATTAGAATTCAAAATGGTACATAGTCAAAAAATTTCTATGTATCGAATTAACAAATTGTTAGAAAAATAAATTCCATACACAGAAATTTCGATAGACCGAAGTGATCTCACTTTTATCATAATTACTCCTAAAACATTAAAATGCATGCTAGTTTTTGTAAACGAAACTGTTATTAATTTATATTCGAATCACATTAAATGAAAGTTATTGTTTAGGAAATGCATTAACATGAATAGTAAATAATTATATGCATCAAAATTGGCTAAATCTTTTTTTTTTTCAAACTTGAATGTTTAGTAATATTTGGTAAAATTTTCTTTTCTTTTTAGCACTTTCCAACAAAGTTGAAAAGTGCTTATGCATTCGGTTTGTCTGTCCGTCTGGCCGGATGGCCGTCTCGCCGCGCTCTAACTCTCGTAAATATACTCGGATTGCCATGAAATTTTTGGACGTTATTTAGGTTCACCCCAGCACGAACCCTATTGAAAATGAAGTTTCTACCATGACTAGTTTATTTACAGGGACAGTCAAAAGTTTTCCATTACATTACGGCCTATGGGGAAAAATTGTTTCAAATGAATTTTAACGTTGTTAACACTTTTCAAAAGCTTAAAAAGTGTTTATGAATTCTTTAAAAATGCATTCTGCTTGTGCATCTGGTTTGTCTGTCCGTTTGTCCGTCTGACTGCGCTCTAACTCCTGTAATTACACTCGAATTGCAGTGAAATGTTTGTATGTTATTGACATTTACCCTAGCACGAACCCTATTGAAAATGAGCTTTCTACCGTTATTCTTTTATTTACAGGGAGATTCAAAAGTTTTCCATTACATTACGGCCTATGGGGAAAAATCGTTTCAAAGGCATTTTAAAGATGTTACACCCTGTCAAACATCGGAAAATTTATATGCATTAAAGAGGTGCTCTAAAATATACATTCCATAAAATATGCGGTGAAAATATTGCTATTATTCATTTACAGTGCCACAAAATAATTCCATTGGATAATGGTAAAAGGGTGAATAGTGTGCGATATGTTTTAAGTATATTAAACTGTTTCATGTATAGTAAAAGTGATATATGTCACTGAGGCTCAATATAAATTATATGATACTGTCTTGCATAATATAATGTGAATTTACAGAGACACACAAAAGATTTCAAATCGTATATTCTTTCCGGTGTACTGTATAGGTTTCCGATGATGGCTGAAAGATGGATGTAATGCATTTCAATTATGGTATACGCATATAAGTTTCAATAAATCTTTGTAAATTATATGGTGTGTACAAATGTTATAATTGATATACAGGGCTACCTAAAAGAGCTCGCAAACGTTACTGAGTATGTGCGTAAATTACTTGAAGGTGGTTCTTAAATAAGGTATGGATTTTTACGTTGAATTGCATTCAATTTACAAAAAAAATGTTTGCAGAATATAGATAAAATGATATACAGGGCCACGCATAGAATTGGATACATGGACGCCTATGAATGATAATTTATAACGATGTGATTTCAGAAGTTTTTGAGTTTGAAATAAATTTCAGCTTCTTACTGACGTGTAATAAAAGTACAAGGTAAACTACAGGGTTGAACAAAAGTTTTCAAGTATGTTTCCATTTATTAGTACAAATTACTGAAAAAGAAATTTTAAGCTTTTTTCTTGCTAAACTAAATTTCTTATATTATATAGTATGTATATCAACTGACAAATCAAATACAGGGCAGTTCAAAAGCATTGGAATATATATTTGGCTATATACCCTTATTTCCCTAATTAATGGAGTTTTCAATGTATAAAATTGAAGCTGGTGTAATACACAATTGAAATGAAAAAAAAAACGTCTTTAAACACCATAAAATAAGTTAACTGCGCAAGGCCTTTCGAAAGAACTTAGTCTTTCTTCGTCAGGCGCAAAAAAGACGTGCGTCCACAATGAATGTAGCGGCACGACTGAAGGGGAATGCGGGAGGGAGAGGGAGCAAGCAGAAGGAACAGCCAATAGGAAAGAAGAAGGCAACAGCCAATCACGGAAGAGCATAAACAAAACTAGATAGACAATGAAGGTGAGGAAAGGAAGAAGGGGGCAAGGGAAATGGGAAAAAAGCGGGGTAAATTAAAAAATTAACTAAAAGGAGAGATTAAAATGAAATAAAATGTACGCAAAAAATATATAAATAAGTAAAAAAAAAAAAAAAAAAAAAAAAAAAAAATAATAATAATAATAAATAAATAAATAAATAAATTAAAATTAAAATACATAAAAATAAAAAATAGTTTACAATTAAAGCACACATGAATAAACCTGAAAAATTGTATACATAATATATATATAAAAATAATAATAATAATAATAATAATAATTAAATAATACACTTAATTATGAAGCAGTGCTGAAAAGATTCTTCCAGGCAACGGAGAGGGTTTTAGAATCAGATTTATCATTAACAATAATATCACGATTAATATAAATAGCTAAATTTTCAAGAAAGTCTAACTCAGAGGAACTATTGGCATTAAAAATAATTTTAGCAGTTTGAAAATTGAAACTATGGCCGGAATCCCAAGAGTGTTTAGCAACAGAAGATTTAGAAAATTCTTGATTAATAACATACCGAGAGTGTTCTTTTAGGCGTTTTTCGAGATTTCTTTTAGTTTGACCAATATACGATAAATCACAGCCATTACAAGGAACATTATAAATACCCCATTTTTGGAGATCAGGGACAGGACATTTCATAGAAGGAAATTTTAATTTATTGACTGGTTTAAAGAAAACATTAAAATTGAAACGTCTTAAAATTTTAGCTAATTTAAAACATAAAGGAGGATAAAAAGGGAGGACGACCAAATTATCAGGTTTACTTTTATCAATATTAGAAAGAGTGGAATTGTTAGGGGGTCTATTGAATTTGCTCACAGCAGTATTAATGATAGAAGGATTGAATCCACGTTTTACAGCAACAGATTTTAAGTAATTGAGTTCATTCTTAAGAGATGCAAAATCGGAACAAATTTTGAGAGCACGATAAACATAAGTATAAAAAACACCGACCTTTTGATTGACAGGATGATTTGAGAGAGCATGGGGTGGATTAGAAACAGAAAAAGGTTTTCTATAAACACAAGTTTTGAAAGAAGAATCACATTTGGTAACTAAAACATCAAGGAAAGGAAGTTTATTACAATTTTCTAACTCAAAAGTAAACTGAATATGAGGATCAATAGAATTGACAGTTTGAAGAATTGTAGAAATATCAAATGGATTATCCAATAGGACGAAAGTATCATCAACATAACGTATCCAACATTTAAAATTGATCAGATTTAATAATTTATCTTCAAAGTAATGCATATAAATATCACAAAGAATGGGAGATAAAGGATTACCCATACTTAAGCCTTCTAACTGTTTGAAAAATTTATTATCGAATTGAAAAGTAGTAAGAGTTAAGCAAATTTTAGTTAAATTAACATAATCTTTGACCTCAATATCCGAGAAATGAAATTCACGTAATCTTTTTTCCAAGCAAGAAAGAGCGCCTTCAATCGGGACATTAGTAAATAAAGATTTGACATCAAGAGAAAGCATAGAACAATTCGATGGATTAATACTTTTTAATTTATTAACGAAATCATAAGAATTTTTTACAGTATGAGAATTAGCAATGCATAAAGGCGAGAATATGGAAGCTAAAAATTTGGCAAGAGGATAAGTAACAGTACCAATATTAGAGACAATAGGTCTTAAGGGAATATTGGTTTTGTGAACTTTGGGTAAAGCATAAAAACGAGCACAAATGGGTGCAGAAGGAATAACACAATGTTTAGTGTTGTCATTTAGAACAACAGAATTCTTAACAGCTTTAGTGAGAGTGGCAAGATGCGAATTAGTGGGATCTTTTTTAACTTCAATATAAGGACCTTCAGATAAGAGAGCATGAACTTTATCAGAATAATCATTTTTATCCATAAGAACAATTTGACCCCCCTTATCAGCTTTAGTAATAATAAGATTATCATTGGACTTAAGCTCATTCAGAGCAATATGCTGAGGACGTGAGAGATTAGGTTTATATTTAGAAACATTAGAAGAAATAGTATCAGCAAGAATGTGACGAAGGGTTTCTTTTTGAAAAGGAGAAACTTTACTATGTTTAAAGGAAGACTCAATAGGAGCAATCAATTTGGTGAGAGAAGGTTTGCAAGATTGAGAAAAATTTAAACCAAGATCTAAAATGCTTTTTTGCTCAGGAGTTAATGTATGAGAAGATAAATTTACAATATTGTTTTCATTAGAAAGATCCTTATTCAAAAATTGATACTTGGAATTCTTATTACATAATAAAGAGAACTTTTTATCAAGTTTATTTTGATGAGCAGATTTGAAAGAAAGCAGAGAAGGCCAAAATTTGTTTTCAATATTACAAAAATTATCAAGATTTTTACTGAGAAACAAATGCAGATCATAAAGTTCTTCTTCAATTTTGGAGAGAGTATGCCGAACATCCTGAATGCAAGCTCTTAAAACTATAAGGTGTGAACGAAACATAGCTTTAGAAATTCTAAAAGAACTATTGACAGAACACTTAAGTTGAATAAAATTGGGGATAACATTATTTTTCTTGCAATTTTGAAGGAAATTTAAGTGATTGAGAAATTTAATACGTTTGCGTCTAAGTTTAGTAAACCGGTTTAATTGAGCAGTATACATAATAACGACAAGAAAATAAACAATATACAAGTACAGAAAAATAAAATATGAATAACACAAAAAAGTGAAAAATAAAAGGATAGATAAAAAATATATGAATAAGATCATAAATGAAAATATAAAATGAAAAACAAATAAATAAGACACTAAGATAAAGAATAAAGATAAAAACTACTTACGACAAAAGTGGGGGCAAAGGTGGGCAGTTGAAATGCCAGAATCAGCACAAATCAATGTATAAAATTGAAGCTGGTGTAATACACAATTGAAACACTAAACATTGTGTTATTCCTTCTGCACCCATTTGTGCTCGTTTTTATGCTTTACCCAAAGTTCACAAAACCAATATTCCCTTAAGACCTATTGTCTCTAATATTGGTACTGTTACTTATCCTCTTGCCAAATTTTTAGCTTCCATATTCTCGCCTTTATGCATTGCTAATTCTCATACTGTAAAAAATTCTTATGATTTCGTTAATAAATTAAAAAGTATTAATCCATCGAATTGTTCTATGCTTTCTCTTGATGTCAAATCTTTATTTACTAATGTCCCGATTGAAGGCGCTCTTTCTTGCTTGGAAAAAAGATTACGTGAATTTCATTTCTCGGATATTGAGGTCAAAGATTATGTTAATTTAACTAAAATTTGCTTAACTCTTACTACTTTTCAATTCGATAATAAATTTTTCAAACAGTTAGAAGGCTTAAGTATGGGTAATCCTTTATCTCCCATTCTTTGTGATATTTATATGCATTACTTTGAAGATAAATTATTAAATCTGATCAATTTTAAATGTTGGATACGTTATGTTGATGATACTTTCGTCCTATTGGATAATCCATTTGATATTTCTACAATTCTTCAAACTGTCAATTCTATTGATCCTCATATTCAGTTTACTTTTGAGTTAGAAAATTGTAATAAACTTCCTTTCCTTGATGTTTTAGTTACCAAATGTGATTCTTCTTTCAAAACTTGTGTTTATAGAAAACCTTTTTCTGTTTCTAATCCACCCCATGCTCTCTCAAATCATCCTGTCAATCAAAAGGTCGGTGTTTTTTATACTTATGTTTATCGTGCTCTCAAAATTTGTTCCGATTTTGCATCTCTTAAGAATGAACTCAATTACTTAAAATCTGTTGCTGTAAAACGTGGATTCAATCCTTCTATCATTAATACTGCTGTGAGCAAATTCAATAGACCCCCTAACAATTCCACTCTTTCTAATATTGATAAAAGTAAACCTGATAATTTGGTCGTCCTCCCTTTTTATCCTCCTTTATGTTTTAAATTAGCTAAAATTTTAAGACGTTTCAATTTTAATGTTTTCTTTAAACCAGTCAATAAATTAAAATTTCCTTCTATGAAATGTCCTGTCCCTGATCTCCAAAAATGGGGTATTTATAATGTTCCTTGTAATGGCTGTGATTTATCGTATATTGGTCAAACTAAAAGAAATCTCGAAAAACGCCTAAAAGAACACTCTCGGTATGTTATTAATCAAGAATTTTCTAAATCTTCTGTTGCTAAACACTCTTGGGATTCCGGCCATAGTTTCAATTTTCAAACTGCTAAAATTATTTTTAATGCCAATAGTTCCTCTGAGTTAGACTTTCTTGAAAATTTAGCTATTTATATTAATCGTGATATTATTGTTAATGATAAATCTGATTCTAAAACCCTCTCCGTTGCCTGGAAGAATCTTTTCAGCACTGCTTCATAATTAAGTGTATTATTTAATTATTATTATTATTATTATTATTATTATTTTTATATATATATTATGTATACAATTTTTCAGGTTTATTCATGTGTGTTTTAATTGTAAACTATTTTTTATTTTTATGTATTTTAATTTTAATTTATTTATTTATTTATTTATTATTATTATTTTTTTTTTTTTTTTTTTTTTTTTTTTTTTACTTATTTATATATTTTTTGCGTACATTTTATTTCATTTTAATCTCTCCTTTTAGTTAATTTTTTAATTTACCCCGCTTTTTTCCCATTTCCCTTCCCCCCTTCTTCCTTTCCTCACCTTCATTGTCTATCTAGTTTTGTTTATGCTCTTCCGTGATTGGCTGTTGCCTTCTTCTTTCCTATTGGCTGTTCCTTCTGCTTGCTCCCTCTCCCTCCCGCATTCCCCTTCAGTCGTGCCGCTACATTCATTGTGGACGCACGTCTTTTTTGCGCCTGACGAAGAAAGACTAAGTTCTTTCGAAAGGCCTTGCGCAGTTAACTTATTTTATGGTGTTTAAAGACGTTTTTTTCATTTTAATGGAGTTTTGTTTATGATTTCCTGGAGTGTTGGAAAGTGCATCATAATCTATGCTTAACGCATGATTTTTCTTACTTGTTTATACTATTGTCTTACATTATACTTTGTGGCAATCCAATTAACTTTATATTTTAACATAGTTGATATCACAGTTTAACAGCTTGATACATATATTACTTTTTTTTAACGCTTTTTAGCGCTTTGCAACAAAGTTGAAAAGTGCTTATGCATTCGGTTTGTCTGGCCGCGCTCTAACTCTCGTAAATATACTCGGATTGCCATGAAATTTTTGGACGTTATTTAGGTTCACCCCAGCACGAACCCTATTGAAAATGAAGTTTCTACCATGATTAGTTTATTTACATGGACAGTCAAAAGTTTTCCATTACATTACGGCCTATGGGGAAAAATTGTTTCAAATGAATTTTATCGTTGTTAACACTTTTCAAAAGCTTAAAAAGTGTTTATGAATTCTTTAAAAATGCATTCTGCTTGTGCATTATGCTTATGCATCTGGTTTGTCTGTCCGTTTGTCCGTCTGACCGCGCTCTAACTCCTGTAATTACACTCGAATTGCAGTGAAATGTTTGTATGTAACTGACGTTTATCCTAGCACGAACCCTATTGAAAATGAGCTTTCTACCGTTATTCTTTTATTTACAGGGAGATTCAAAAGTTTTCCATCACATTACGGCCTATGGGGAAAAATCATTTCAAAGGCATTTTAAAGTTGTTACACCCTGTCAAACATATTAAAATTTATATGCATTAAAGAGGGGCTCTAAAATAATGGACTTATAGAATAAATTTAATATTTCGAAATAAGAGATTGATATTTAAGTAAAAGAATTGAGTTTTTTTAGAAAAATAAATAATATACACTATATTGCCATTGATTATGGGACACATGCGATTTTAGACATTTTACTAAATATCTAGAAAAATACATGAGGAATCATCTCGAAACTCTTAGTGTATAAATATAATAGTATACGTCATACATCTCCGTGAAGATTTTTTTACCGAAACTCCATAGGGGACCGTCAACAAATTAAAAAAAATGAATATCTTTTGAATAACCCTGTCAAAACTAATGTAGCAAAAGCGCTCAAACTCTACATTATGATTGAATGCCTTATTGTAATACACTGTGTTCATTTTTATGCAAATAGCATGCATACTCGCAGAGTAATTAAGGTTTTTATAAAAATGGCCCCAAATTTTTCTAAGTTTTTCCCTTATAATTTTCAGAGTTCTTAATATAAAATAATATTTTTTTCAGAAAATATGACAAACAACATTGCACACAGTACCCTGTAATCAGAATTAAAAAATAGTAAAAATTGTATGAAAAATGAGTAGGTTTACTAAATAATTTTTTACTGCGCATGCGTCAAAGATATCAAAATTTCATTTGCATATTATGTTAGCTAAATGTATAGAGCAACTTTCGTAAAAGTCTCAAAATTATAGCTTGAAAATTCTGAAAGTAATCGTCTATAGAAAAAGGACAAAATCCGTTGTTTCCAAAATGAAGCAAAAAATGAGGGATTTTATCCAGAAGTAGTCGTAACATCCCGTATTGTGTATTCGACATTGACACTAATCAATGAATATATGGATACAACCCCTCTTGTTTTTGCTTCATTTTGAGAATAACGGATTTTCAACTTATTCAATTGACGATTAATTTCAGAATTTTCAAGTTATGATTTTGTGACTTCTACAAAAGTTGCTCTATACATTTAGCCAACATAATATGCAAATGAAATTTTGATATCGTTGACGCATGCGCAGTAAAAAATTATTTAGTAAACCAACTCATTTTGTGTACAATTTTCATTATTTTTTAATTCTGATTACAGGGTACTGTGTGCAATATTGTTTGTCAAATTTTCTGAAAAAAATATTGTTTTATATTAAGAACTCTGAAAATTATAAGGAAAAAACTTGGAAAAAATTGGGACCATTTTTATAAAAACCTTAATTACTCTGCGAGTATGCATGCTATTTGCATAAAAATGAACACAGTGTATTACAATAAGGCATTCAATCATAATCTAGAGTTTGAGCGCTTTTGCTACATTAGTTTTGACAGGGTTATTCAAAAGATATTCATTCTTTTTTAATTTGTTGACGGTCCCCTATGGAGTTTCGGTAAAAAATCTTCACGGAGATGTATGACGTATACTTTTATATTTATACACTAAGAGTTTCGAGATGATTCCTCATGTATTTTTCTAGATATTTAGTAAAATGTCTAAAATCGCAAGTGTCCCATAATCAATGGCAATATAGTGTATTACGCTGAATTAAAGGAAAAAAGGGAACTTTACTGTAATATAAATAAAAATATATTCTTATAAGAATTTAGAGCGAAATCGAAACGATAAAATTTCGAATTTTTTTTTTTTATTACAGATATATATATTTGTGTGTGTGTGTATATATATATATATATATATATAATATTTGGCTCTGTTTCTTTTAAAAACTTAGAAAGTGTAAATAAATGATTATTTATACTATCTATTACAGATATCAAAAATTTTTTCTCGGCGAATAATATTAATTTATTTGTATTTGGAATGAATTGTAAAAGGGTTCTTTTTTTAAACACTGAATGTTATATGCTATATTTTTATTTTATTTTATACTTTTCAGTGTTTTAAATGCAAATAATTCTATAATTGTATTAATTTAATTGTGATACTAATTTAAAATGTCACTAATTTAACATTAGCAGTTTCGCGACTGGTTGACATATAATATCGAACGCCATTTGGCATATAATTAACCGTATTATTATGGAAACTGATATGCAATTCTATTAAGATCTATCACCTGCGCCGCCAAGCACAAAATTGTATCAAAATAAATTTATAATTTTATAATTATTTTTTAAATGCTAATATTGTGTATTTTTATCAGTAACACAGCGGTGCACATAATTATTACAATCTGGGAATATAAAGCGAGAGAAAAATCAACTAATAAAATCTATTTTTAAATACATGCATTTCAGTTCAATAAAACTGCATGAAAGTCCATGTAAATTTGACGAAATTAAAGTAAAAAATCGCAGTTTGAAGAAAATTGCAGGTTATTGTTTGCGTGGGCGTAAGTGAAAAACATTCAATTTTCTCGACAATAGAAGGAGGAAATGTAAAACGTTCAACTATGCGTCGTCGAATTAGTAAAGTTTTCCTTCTTATATCTTTGAACCTATTGAACGGTTCTGTCTTTTTTAAATGTAGAATGTGGCTTTTAACTTTTTTATCGATAACTATTCAAAAGGATTCATCATTACAGAATGTTTTTGTACTAGTAATGCAGAGTAATACTGAATGTGTGAATGCTACTACATGAAGTTTTTCTTTTATAGAATTCTTTTATTAAAAAAAGAAAAAATCCAGTTTTGCAAATTGATATTTTTTTCAAAGTTTCGAATATTGGAAGAATTTTCTCTTAATCGATTGTCATCCTTGAACATAGAAAATATCTTTCACTACATTTATTTCTTATTTGACTTTCATTATTTATTTATTTATTTAAAATAGATAAAAAGCAATATGATGTTTTTTGTATGTTGACAGTTTCTTTACTCATGTTCTAAAATGTGTATATGGAAAAATCATAATTTCGTGAAAATCAGTCATAAGAAACACACAAATCAAGAAAGATTTTTACATATTTTTTATTTATTATTAGTTTTCATATAAAAATAATTAATACATATAATTAATAAAAAGAATGTTGATTTTAGGACTGAGATAAAACAAAAAGTTAATTTACAGAGGTTATAAAGATTACATTATAAGGTACTACTTGATTAATCCGTCAACGAAAAAATTATCGCCAAACTATAAGATTAAATGCCAATAATGGATGATCGTGAATGTCCCATTCAATGACATTAAATACGATACACGTGTTTAAAACGTCATTGAGTTTAATTTAAATTTTTTATTATTACTAATTATTTGTTTTTTTAATTTAAAATAAAAATTATGTCAATGTGTATAATTGGTTATTACTTTGGCGATTTGTATAATTTGGCGAAATTGATCAACGGGTTAACTAAATAGTACCCATTATAACTTATGTTGTAAGCTACATGAAATGAATAACATTTCATGGTAAGCAATGCTCAGACTATTTAAAAAATTGATATTTTATTTTAATAATAAAAAAATATATAAAAAGCAGCAAGACGGAAAATCTCAACGAAAATCAAAAGGGGCTATTTATTTTGAGATAAAGATGACATAAAACAAATACAAATAAAATACGTAATTTACGTTTTAATTTTCTAAGACTGGCAAATTTAGATACAAATGTCCAATTCAGATTATTTTAAAGTACGTAAAGTTATATAAATAACTTTTTCTAAAAGCTTCAGCAATGAAATTCTTGAAATCTCTATAGCACGTTGCATTGGACTTTAAAAATCAACAAAAACTAAACAGTTATTTATTGATGAGCTACAAAAATTAGAGGTTTTAATGTTTTTTTTTTTTTTTTTTTTTATTTCAACAGGACAGTTTTTTGCACTCAAGCTGTTCCGATTGTTCAAGTTGCATTGCAAGAATCGTAAGTATTTTTGTTATATCTTCTATTCTACATTTATTTAAATCTCCCGATTTCTTTTTAAGTAATTTTTAGAGAATGATGTAAAACAACCCTTTATATTTTCAAACATTTTTAAATCAGAAAGGGGATTTCTTTTAGTCTCTTTCGATCAAAAATTTTGATAAGGTGTCATGGACATCTATTCTCTTCATGTTCCAGAATTTATTTATGTATTTTTTTAAATGTCAGTTACGGATTTATATTTATCAAACTGATAACTAAAAAAGTCTGAGAAGCGAAAAAAATTAAGATTTATTTTTTGTAAGGTACCCTTTGGTAATAACGCCACGTTAAGGTTCTACCAATTTTCAAGGCTCAGTTTTAGATTGTATTTTTCAAACAAATGTATGATTTGATACAGCAACTGATTGACTATCTATATATATATATATATAAAAAATTAACAGATATGTATTCATAAAATGTAATGGCGTGATTTCTTGACCAATGCTATTTAGCGTTATTACCCACCTATATGGGTAATAACGCCATGCAAACAAAACTATGAAATAAGATGGGATAATTGCATATAGATTGCCCAATTCTAAAAATACAAACCCTACAAACTTAGAAATTGACAAATTGCATTCTAAGCTATTGAAAATGTTCAATTTTTTGTGAAAGTGTAGGACAAATAAAGGTGTGGTGTGTGTGTGTGGGGGGGGGGGGGAGATGAGGCAAAAGAATATCAGACCGTGACTTCTTTTTGCTTAAAAAGGACCGCTTAAATAGAATTATTAGAAACATTGCACAGTTTTAACTGTGTTTATTTGAATCAGTATTTAGAATGTAGCTCGGCCACTGTAGGGAATCAACCGGGGTATTAATGCCAAGGATTGGCGTTATTACCCCTTTATAGTTATTGCGGTGTACATTTTAAATTACAAATTATCTCGAAAAGATATCCAAAATCTTCAAAAACATTTTGAAAATCCATGAAATGTACTGCAAATTTATGTAATTAACAAAGTATTTCCGGATAAAAAAAATATAGTCTTCACATCACAAATGTATCTCGCAAATTTTAGATCAAGCGTTAATTTTAGTTGCTTGTAAAAACAATAAGACCTAAAAATGAAACAAATTAACTTGAAGCTATTTTTTGCGATTTATATGACTCAAAAACTTTCTGCGCAGAGCACATGGGTGTCATTTACCAGATTATTTCATAATTATGCATAATATTAGCACTTGGTGTTATTACCTCGCCTGGCGTTATTACACCAGACCACCTTACATAAAATTGGATGATAAATCATGAGGACTCAAAATATACATTTTTTGACAATTTTTTAGGTTTATTTAATTTAATTTTACATTTTGCATTGCAAAAACATTGGCTAACACAAAATAAATGTATATTTCGCAATTTTTTTATTACTAATAGTCTCTACAAATGTTATCTTAACGCAAATAAAATTATTAACGTTTTCATTTTTGTACTGTCCGCTGCAAGATATGCAGGAAAGTTCGTTAAAAAATCGGTAAAGAAACAAATTGTTATTTTGCTTAGTTCTGCTAGGCTTCATTCAAATCCATTTCTCTTTTTTAAACATTATTTATATACGTGAAAAAAAAAATGCAAATATGTGTATCCTATACCATACATGAGATCCTAAAAAAGTAAAAAAAAATGGGCAAGTTTAGATAGAAATGTTCAATTTAAGGTATTTTAAAGTACGTAAAATTAACTAAAATATTTTCTAAGTAATTCCTTGATGATTTAAGAAAAGATTATTTAGCTAAACTAATTTGAGCTTTAATTCAATGAAAATTTATAATACTATACAATTTCAAATAACTATTTTCTGACACCATTTTTAGCCCAATTAAAATGACATCTCTTAAAAATATTGTTAAGTTATAGGGTTTGTGCACTATCAACGGTGGCCAATGGCAAAATCTGAACCGTTATTCATAGACTTATAGTTCTAATTATAAAAAATATCTTAAATTTGGTATGGAGATATTTAAAAATGATTTGGGCCAGTAAAAACTTTTTTTAATTTACAAAATGTAAAATTTGTACGGCCTACGGTCTAATAAGTTATAGTTAGTAAAATTTTCGTCTTGCACTGCAAAGACAAAAAAAAAAAAGAGCCTGCTTATTCTTAAAAGATTAATAGCTGTTTAAAGTTGGAGCAAATTTTTTGTTGCAAATTAGGGGCTTTCAACAAATTTAATAGAAATGTAATTTCATCAGAAATAGTAAAACAAGCCTGAAACTGCACGTCAATACCAGCAAATGAGGTGCATTCGTACTATAACAAGGTTTTAAAAATATTCAGATCTTGATGTAATAGTATACAGTATTTCAGATACAGTATAGTATCCGAAATTTTTTGTGTGTCCCTGCAAATGCTATCAACTTTCTATTATGCAGAAAGTAACTTGTTGTAAACATTAGCAACGTACATCAATTTCATAAAATGTGAAATAGTTAAATAAAAATAAAATAAAATCAACAACCTCATATAATTCGTAAATATTATAAATATTTATTAATGTTATTTATATATGTTATTAAGTATCAAGAATCTAAATTCTTTACAAAATGATACATATTTGAAAATATTATTAGATTACGCTAAGCAAAAGGTGCTTAGGTTATGTTTAAGTATGGTTATGTTAAAATATCTACTAAAAACTACATTTACAGGAATCGTGCGCAGCAAGGGATTCGTGGGATTTTATATGTTTTTGAACCAAAAATTTTGTAAAGTACTGGTCACTATATGGGTTCGTTGTTCAACTGGAGCATGATTTTACAGTGTGATTTTGGAAATTCTGACAATTCAGTTTCCAAAATCTTTCTGAAGTTCACTTGAATTAAACCGTGAACCTTTGTAAATGCGTTCAGTTAGGTTCACTGTAGCAAACAGAAATTTTCAAAATTACATTTTAATGCCTAAAAATAATTAGGATGAGCGAAGCGAATCCTCTACTAGGCTACACAAATTATATTTTGTCGTACACTTTACAAAAAACTATTCAGTATTTTGACTTGAAATTAAAAATAAAAATAAATTACGATCTGTAGGTTTGCACATTATTATTACTTTTTTCTGTACAGAATAAGCTTAAAAAATTATTATTTTAATAAACTTATTTTACATGCTTTTCCATTTTTTGCAAATAAAAAAATGAAGCACGTACAATTTTATAAGAAAAAATAAATCATGAATTCAGTAATTATAGGTAGAATCATGATTAATTAATTAAATAAAATATATTTTCATTATTCTGAAAAAATATCGCAAAAACTACTTTCAGATTTTCAAACTATACTTATTTTTTAAACTATATAATAGTTTCACGATTTCTTTTATGGAATTTTTAAAATACCTCTTTTTAGAAAAATTATAGCATATATTTAATGAAATACAATTTGTAAAAATTCAGTTATTTACATTCAATTATAACAGTATTTTTCAGTGTTAAGAATTCAAAAACGCAATTAATTGTTATTGTGCAAAATCATTGATGCAGACGATGCTTACGCATTAAAAATATATATATATTATGTTTTTTGTGAAGTAGCAGAAAAAAATTACAAAAACAAAAAAAAATCAATATTTAGTATAATTTTGCTTCGAAAATATTTTTATTTATACCAGTCTTGTATCATAATTAAAAAAAATCTGTGAAAATTCTTACATTTCTTATATTAAAATGCGGCGAAACATAAAATAAAGTTTTTGTTTAATGAAGATGCAAAAGTAATTAAAAAATATATATTGTTACTTTCAGATATTTATCTTATGAAATAATACTTCACGAATCTAAACAAAGCATGGCTTTTGCTAGAATATATATATATATGTATATATTATGTTATTTTAATAAGGTATTATATAATTTACTTTATTGAAAGTAAAATAATAATAATATTAACTCAGGAATTAATTACCGCAATAAGAAACATTCCAAAGAATTTACCTATAATTGGGGCAACTGGATCCCACATGGTCCAGTTGCCCCTAATAGATGTCCAAGTCATCCCATTCTTGAATCATTTATGGGGAACTGAAAAATCGGTCTTACATTTAAAGCATGACGTAAATATGTACAGATATTTAATGAGATTAATGTATTCATATGACTATCTTTAAAAAATCTTTAGTTTTTTTTTTTTTTTTTTTTAAGAATTTTCTATGGTTTAACAAAAAGCCGAGGAAGTTCAATCGAATAGACGTTGTTTGTAAAAAATAAATTTAAATTTTCAACAACCTATCAAAACAAAGAAAAATTTATGATTGAGGGCTGCAATGTTGACGACAGCTAAAACGTAAAAAAAAAATCAACGGTTATTTATGAAATAGTTGATGTTCTAGTTACTTTGTGGATATAGTTACCGCATCACAGTTTATCTCAAAACAGAATTTTTTTTTTCATTAAATAAGGTAAATATCCCCATACAAAATTGAGGTAAACGGCGCTTGAAAATTTTTGAAGTGTACGAACCCTGATTTAAATTTTAAATATCTATATCAATGTTACAAACAAATGGCAACATATAAATCATTGAAGATAGCCGATTCTTTTTTTTTTTTTTTTTTTTTTTTTTTTTGTCCAGCTTCTAGAAGGGCGACATTGCTTTTTGCTGGATTTGTGTATTATTCAGCGATAGTGACGTTGTATGCATACTTAATTGTAGATGTTTCGTAATAAATACTAGAATCTCTATTAATCTAAAAATCTCTTACCTCGGTGTAGGTTATTCGCTTTTAAGTGGTTTATCTCGTCTCAATGATAAGTATTTTCTTCAATAAAACATTCCTTTGGACGAAACTATGACATTTAATTTACAACACGAACATAAATATTACAATAATTCTTTTCGTTTACATCTCAATTTATAATGCGTACAAATGTACGTCTCATTCTCGTTTGCTCAGAACAATCATAGAACAACAACATAAACAAAAACAAAAATAGAATACAAAAAAGGCATTAGTTCACGCAGCTTGCAAAATGTTTGTGAGCCATGGAGTTTCGAAGGTGAGAGCATGAAAACACAACATCCTCCGGCCCAGAAAGATAAGCTATTCATCTTTACAGGAAAGTTCCAATGGGTATAAGTGTTGGATTGCTCGCCGAATAAAATTACCTGTTGCTAGTCTTATGGTGCATGCACGAACCTTTCCGTCTCTACCAGGATGGATATCCGTAATAATGCCTAATTTCCACAAGAGCTTTGGTTGATTGTCTTCTTTGATCTGAACGACATCTCCTTTTATTACTTGTATGCCTTTGGAATGATCTGTATAATGGAGAGATTTTAAGTCCATTAGATAAAACTGTTTCCACTTCAACCAAAATTGTTGCACTAAATTTAACCTGTATCTATATCTGCGAGTTAATTCATTTTTTGTAGAAGGAGTGATTCTTGTATTTTCCGGTGGCAACGCTGTAAGTCTTTTTCCCACAAGAAAATGTGCTGGACACAAGGGAGTTGGCTCATTGGCATCACTGGACACAAAGGTTAATGGGCGGGAATTCAAAATAGCTTCCACTTCCAGTAAAGTAGTTTCAAATTCTTTGTAGTCTAATGAAGATCTTCCAAGGATTTTCTTGAGGCACATCTTCGTCGAACGCACTAGTCGCTCGTAGAATCCTCCCCACCACGCTGCTCTTTCTACGATGAATTTCCACTTAATTCTTTTTTCACTAAAATAATTTTGCACCTCGGGATTCTTTATCAAATTCCACAGTTGCTGTAAATCCTTATCCGCTTTCTTGAAGGTCTTAGCATTGTCAGTGTAAATAATCTTGCAAATTCCACGCCGTGAGATGAATCTTCGAAAAGCCATTAAAAATTCGGTTGTTGTTAAATTCATAACAATCTCTAAATGTACCGCTCTTATCACTGCGCAAGTAAATAGAGCAACGTAAATCTTTGCACCATTTTTTAGATATAGGGGACCTAGAAAATCTGCTCCTGTGACTTCAAACGGTGATGCTTCTTTAATTCTATCTGGAGGAAGGGGAGCAATATCTTGGCAATAAGGTTTAGTGCTGAATTTTTTACAGATGATACATCTTCTTATTATACGTTTTACTTGTTGCCTACCCTTTATAATCCATAATCTTTCTCTTAATTGGACAAGTGTTTCGGAAACTCCAGCATGAGCTACTTCTTCATGAGCTTTTCTGATTTGAAGATCTGTAAAATGACTTTTGCTTGGAAGGATAATTGGATGGGCTTCTGAATAACTTAAATTTGAATTTTGGAGTCTTCCTTTTAATCGAATGATTCCATCTTCATCTAAGAACGGACTTAAATTTAGAATTTTGGAATTTCTTGGGACTAATTTCTTCTTAAACAATGTTTCTTTTTCTTCTGGAAAGAACCTTTCTTGCGTCTGTTTTATCCAATATTGCTCTGCTTTCATAATTTCTGCAGCACTCAAAGTTCCCGAAAGTTTATTAGCATGGTTCTTTGCATTATTCGCAAATCTTAATATCCAACAGGTGATGCGTAGTAGTCTAGTAATCGTACTGTAATTTTCAATTTTAAAAATTGTATTCTCTTCTTGAGTCACACAGCTAGTTTGGACAATTTTTGTTCGCTTTGATTTTCTTTTCTCTTCTTCAGCAACTTTGACATCAATTAGTTTTGTTTCTTGAGGCCAGTATGTTTCATTTTCTTGCAGCCACTTGGGTCCGTGAAACCATACATTATTTTTTAAAAGTGATTCTGCTTTTTCACCTCTGGTTAACAGATCGGCTGGATTTTCTGAGCCAGGACAGTGTGACCATAAACTTGGATTTGCTTTTTGTTGTATTTCTCGAATTCTATTTTGAACAAATGGCTTCCATTCCTCGACACTACTTCTGATCCAATGCAGGACAATCATTGAATCGGTCCAAAAATGTAGACTAGTTTTCATTTCTTTGAAAAGATGTTCATTAACATAGGCTGTTAGTCTAGTCCCTACTATTGCACTCATTAATTCTAATCTTGGCAGAGATAATTTCTTGATTGGAGCAACTCTGACTTTGGAAATGACAAAACTAGTAAATATTTGTTCATTAGCACGATATCTTAAATATATAACAGATCCATAAGCTTTGGAACTAGCGTCGTTAAAACAGTGTAATTGTACATCTTGAATTGCATCTTTTGAGTGTTCACCAAAATAATGTCTGGAAATCTCTACAGCTTCAATAGAACTTAGTTGCTCGCACCACTTAATCCATTTATTGTGCATGTCTTCATTTAATTTATCTTCCCAATTCAAACCTTCTTTCCAAATTTCTTGCATAAGAATTCTTGCAGTAACTGTAAACGGGTTTAAAATTCCTATGGGATCATATATCTTTCCTATCATCATTAAAACTTCTCTTTTGGTTACACCGCTGTTCTTATTTTCATATTTCATAAAATTCTGCAATTCAACTTTTAAATTATCTTCTTGAGTATTCCATTTATAACCTAAAACTTTTGTACAAGCAAATTTTTGATGGACAGCTTCCTCTTTTGAATCAAATTGCGATTGAAGACTTCTGGAATTTGTAGTCCACTTGCGCATATTGAAATTAGCATCTTTCAAAATGCTCTTAACCTCAGCATACACCTTCAGACCTTGAGCTTCTTCATTCACACCAGTAAGTAAATCATCGACATATAGACATTTATTTAGTATATCAAATGCTTCTGGAAATGTGGATTTGTATTTATTAATATGATGTTTTATCGTTGCAGATAACAGAAATGAACTAGGTTTCGCTCCGAATAAAACTCTTGTCATTCTTAATGTTTTCAATTTAAAATCTGATTCAGTATTAGGGGAATGTCCAATCCATAAAAATCTAACAGCATCTCTATCTGCAGGATCTAAACTAATTTGCAAATATGCCTGTTCAATATCCCCAGTAATTGCGATCTTATGTAATCGAAACCGAAGTAAAACATCAAGTATATCTGGGTTTAAATTTGGACCGGCATGTAAACAGTGATTCAAAGAAATAGATTCGGCAGAGTGAGAAGACGCATCGAAAACTACTCGAAGCTTGGTTGTTGTTTTGTCTTCACGTATAACTGCTTGATGAGGCATATAATAAGATACTGAGCTTGGCTGCGAATTGACAACTTCTGCCATTCCTTTCTCTAAATAATTATCTATAATATTAGCGTATTTTTCATAAAATTCTGGACGTTTCTCAAATTTCTTATTTAAACTGTTTAGCCTTTTCTTCGCTAACTCATAATTATCTGTTAATTTTGCAACTCTTTCATTCCAGGGCAACCGCACTTCATATACATTATTCTTAAATTTAACAGTCTTATTATAATTTTCTAATACGGCATTCTCTATATCAGATTGTTCCTTTTCTGGTTTTATTCCTATAGATTCTAACTCCCAGAAAGCTTTTAAAGTATCATTTACATCTGCATTTCTCTCCAACTGAACATGCTCCGAAACTGTTTTCATAACACTAATGGAAGTTTGTAAAATCTTAGCATCTTTAGACGCTGTAGAACCATTAACAGTCCACCCTAAAATTGTTTCCGAAAGTACAAGATCATCCGAAAGTCTACGAATCTTCCCTGTTACCATTTTCCAATAATAATCACTTCCGATTAAAATTGATAGTTGAAAATATTTTGAATCGCCATATGTTCTATCAGCTAACTGCAATTTATTTCTGAATACAAAATCTCGAAATACAAAATTTCTTCTCGGGTACGGCAAGTAAAGCTTCGCTAATTTCTGGTGTCTCTAACACTTCAATTGTAATACCTTTATTTTTCACTTCGGGATTTTTCAAAATAATTCTGTATCGCTTGCATTTCTGATTTATCGCGTCTTTAGAACCAAAAGCGTGAATCGTAATATCTTCTTCACCCACTTCTTCTAAACCTAATTTTTCTGCAACGCTACTCAATATAAATGATCTCTGTGATCCTAAGTCATATAATAAACGTAATTTCGACTTATGTTGTTTTCCGATAGCTAATGCAGTAGCGGTTTGCAAATAAATATCGCGTGTTAAATTCGCATTTTGAATTGATGAAACTAAAGTATCGGTTATTTCTCCTTTATTCTCCCTTTCTTCACAAATTACTGAATTATGTCTCCGAAAACAAAATTTACATCTATTTTTAGACTTGCAATATTTAACTAGGTGGAATTTTTTCAAACACAAGAAGCATCTTGCTTGACTTTTTATAATATTTTTCTTCTCCTCTATAGTTTTAGAACAAGTTTCTATATCATGGCATTCTGAACAGAATATGCATCTATTTTCAACATTTGCATTCAAAGTAGCTGTCGTAGGCATTCTGTGCTTAAATGATTTACTATTAACAAAATCTGTATCTGAAATTTCTTTTTTTACGACTACTTTGTTTTCAAATCTTTTGTTTTCATCTGATTCTGTCTTGCGAAACGAAAATGTACGTTCTCTTGTTTCTATTTCCGTTCTTAAATAATCTAACAGCTTTAAGACATTCCACGATTCTGTTTCACTTTTATTTTCTCTATTATAACTCAATATTAAATTACTCGGTAATAACTTTGTCATTATAGGAAATAATAAACTTCCATAACTTTCTAATTCGATTCCCAATGATTTTAAACTGCGAATATGTATTTCGCAAGTATCATACAAATTGCGCAATTCTTTCAAACTAGACGAATTACGGACAGGTGGCAAATTTAATAACTTATTAATGTGAGATCTGATTAATATTTCCTTTTTACCGTAGCGGTTCTCTAAAATATTAACAGCAATATCATAATTTTCTTCAGAAATCGATAATCCTTGAATAGCAGTTTGCGCCGATGATTTTAAAAGACTTTTTAAATATGTAAATTTATCTATTTTACTTATTTCATCGTTGTCATGAATTGCTGATTTAAACTGACTATAAAATTCTTGCCAATTTTCTAAATTACCATCAAATTTCTCAATGTTCAGCTTAGGCAGGTTAACACGAATTCTATGCTCAGCCAACAGAGGCAAATTGGTGTTTATATTACTAGAGGCAGCAGCCGAATTTAAAGCGACATTACTTTCACTTTTCTGTAAATCTTTCATTTTGCGATTCAATTTAGTTTTCACGGAAATAAATTTTTCCCTATACTCTTGGTTTGATTCAAAATCTGATTCTAAACTTTTTAAATCCGTTATTTCTGCTTCAATACATTTACACAATTCAAGAAATTGATTTTCTTTATCGTTAATTTGCGCAGACGATTCTTCTAACCAAAGCATATCAATCGTACTATCATGATTTTGAAATACATCATTGA
The DNA here is from genome assembly GCA_964019185.1 of Maratus speculifer. Taxonomy (NCBI): domain Eukaryota; kingdom Metazoa; phylum Arthropoda; class Arachnida; order Araneae; family Salticidae; genus Maratus; species Maratus speculifer. The sequence goes on along the minus strand of OZ025303.1, from coordinate 16,831,697 downwards.
TATTATTCATAAGCTTCGTTGCGCTAGTCTTAATACTTTTCCGTTTTAATTTTAAAGCATCTAAAGTTTCCATTTTAATATTCTCAAAAGAAATAAATACTTATCAAATAATAATATTCAAACCAAATAAAAGCGCGACGTATGGGCGCCAAAATTGTTTCGTAATAAATACTAGAATCTCCATTAATCTAAAAATCTCTTACCTCGGTGTAGGTTATTCGCTTTTAAGTGGTTTATCTCGTCTCAATGATAAGTATTTTCTTCAATAAAACATTCCTTTGGACGAAACTATGACATTTAATTTACAACACGAACATAAATATTACAATAATTCTTTTCGTTTACATCTCAATTTATAATGCGTACAAATGTACGTCTCATTCTCGTTTGCTCAGAACAATCATAGAACAACAACATAAACAAAAACAAAAATAGAATACAAAAAAGGCATTAGTTCACGCAGCTTGCAAAATGTTTGTGAGCCATGGAGTTTCGAAGGTGAGAGCATGAAAACACAACAGTAGATGTTTGCAAACTGAAATATCCGTTGACTAAGCTGCGGGTTTCACTACAATGTATTATTTAATGGCATTATTTATATTAATGTAATTCTACAGACATAAACCCGTTTTAAGAAATAAAGTTATGTTTAATACTCTCGAGGCTTGTATACCTATACGTAAGGAAGAAAATATTTTTACTGTTGAAAAAATATCTTTTCTTAACATTAAAAAAATTACAGAGAAAACAACATTATAATTGTGCCTATTTGCTCGGCGGTCAGGGGGATAGTAAATGATGAATTCTTCAGCGGATGCGATGACCTTTTATACAAAATAAAAGCGTGTTTTTAATCCTAAAACTAAATTATATTGTGTATTACCTCTGTTTATATGCATATATATATTCTTTTGAAATCGGAGATGAAACTAAATACGGAAAAAGATTTTCTGCTTTCTAGTAATTCATTTTTGTTTGGAAACATGTGAAAAGTATAAGTGTTTCTATTCATAAACTGTGTAAATGGAAAAAATTATTTAAACGAATAAACTTTTAAATGATGCATGTAAAATTTTCTAAGGGGTACATCTAGATATCAAAACAAACCTAAAATTTATTTTTTCAATAGCAACACCGAAATTTGACACCAAAATAAATTCTACACCATTCGATTAGATAACAAAAAAATCACGAAATTCGTTCGATTGGTTTCAGAGAAATTAATTATTTTAATATGAGCTTATTGGAGGGGCTGTATCCAAATTGAATTTTGGTACTCGATGGATGAAATTTTAAAAAATGACTATGCAACTTCTGTTAATGTAATATACCAATATAAAAATCTCACTTGCTTAATATGTTTTGACTATTGCCAACTCGAATGTTTTAATAAAAGAAATAAAATATAAGTATTTCAGATTATAGGTTTCTGCACATCGTAGATGGTTCCTTAAACCATCATTTGGACTTTTCGAAACATAATTCAAAAACTATTTCGAAGAAAAATTTGAAATTGATAATTTCCATATAGCAGAACATAATAAATGTAAATTTACCAAAAAAATTGTAGATTGCAAATCATATTTTTTCGAATGTTAATTTCATAATTCATAAAATTTTATGCATTTATGTTCGGATTATATAGTATATACCACATAAAAATTGCCACGTTGGGATTATAATTTCAAGATATTAATAAAAATATAAAAATCTAATTTAACAATAAAAGTTCTAAGATTTGAATGGTATAATTCAAAAACTTACAATCCAAAAGACTCTAAATTTCATTTTTAGGCGTAGCGTAAAAAATTTTAAAGTATGGGTCAAAATTGGGTGCTACTATTGAAAAAAAAAAACAAAGTTTTGTCAGATCTTAATTTGTAGATGGCATCTTAAGTAAATTTTATAGACATTATTTAAAAGTAGACTTTATTTCCTATCATTTGGACATTTACCACTGTCTTCTGTTACAATTCGTTACAGAATTATAGGAGGTATTTTCTTTTATTCCACTAACTGTAAATATTTTTTGAATTATACTTTATTATGCAACTGCCAAATAATGCCTACCTTGTTATTTTTATAATTTAAATGTGACGTCAGATTGTGCTAAAAATCCCCTCCCTCTCATTTGTTAAACTGTGCCATACTTTGTCGATACTCCCCCCCCCCACACCCATCCACCAACACACAAACCAACAAAGCGATGTAATTAATGGACCATCACTTTGATACATTTAATTTTCGCATTCTCAAAGCGATTTTTTTATTTGTTTACTGTCGTAAAAACGTAAATTATGTGAGTATTTTATTAAATTCCTATTCGCGTATAAAGGGAAACGCTGTCTAATTTCTTGTTAAGTAAATGAGAAAAAGCCCGAAGTAAATGTGTTTGTGATTAAGGCGCTACACTAGTCACAGAAAAATAGCCGGATAATAATGTAAAGTGTATGGGAGCGTTCTTTTCAAATATCTCACTAAAATTTTAATATTTTCACTTTTTTTTTTGATACGATAGCTGAGGACGATCTACAACCAGCTTAGTTTTTACTTTTTCAATTTTGATTTCAGAATTTAAAAATAAATTACTTTAAATTTCAAAACCGGTTTAAACCGATTTTGAAATTGAAACTATCATAATATAAAAAATATATAAGCAAAATCGAAAAAGTAAAAACACGGCCGATTGTAGATCGTCCTCAACTATCTTGTGCAAATAAAATCATGTAAAAATATAAAAATTTGAGCGAGATACTTGAAAAAACTCATGGACCCATAGACTTTACATATGATATGATTGCGTCACAAAACAGGCAATTTTCAATTCAGAATAGTCCTTAAGGGGACGCTTCTCTTTTACTCGGACATTGCGCTGAAAATCCTAAACGAGTCTTTATTTAATACACTTATAGAAATATGATTTTCACCCTATGGAACTTCGATGCCGAAGTAATGCGATTTGAGTATTTTTAAATTTTTAGTATTTAAAATAAATCACTTCATGTTGAAAATTAAAAAAAAAATCACAAATAACAATATATGTTTATTTTTTATATCTATTTTATTTTGATAAAAATGTATTCCATTAATAAAAATAGTCTAAATGTTAAAAGTAAATTTTGAAACACGCTGCACATCGGCATCGCATGCCCATTTTCTCTTGGTGCGCAGCGTTTATCGAAAATTATGTTATATTATGAATTACCACTCATCTAAATTTCTTTAAGAGGCTAATTCAGTCAAATAAAAGTACCTTTCACTAATTCTTACGCTATGGAAGAAATGTTTAAAGAGGTCTCTTTTGCATTTTAGTATTTTTAAACAATTCTTTTTGCATTGGCTAGCTTGAACGGTTTATAGAATGGCGGTTTTTTTATTTTTTCAATTTTGTTTGCAGATACTTTTAATCCGTGCACTTTCATTTTCGGAACCTGTTTTGAAAGTGAAAACATCCTCTTGAAAAAAAAATCTCCATTCAAACTCGAAAAATAAAAGAAGGCAGTGGATATTCGTATAGATATTCGTATCAGCTATCCAATGTAATAAAATTAAATTAAATAAACATTTAAAGATACAGTAAAACCTCCATAACGGACACTCCCAAATAGCGGAAACCTCTATTTAACGGACAGTTTACCGATCCCCACTCCCAAAATCTAAATTTTTGCATGTTTAACCTCCGAATAACGGACATTCCGAATAGCGGACAGTAATTTTTGATATAAAGTATGAAAAATTGTTTTTTAACGAAGAAAAAAGGTAAAAACCTCAAAATTTGTCAGGGCAATGTGTCGAAATTTTGTGATCACAGAGAAATGTAGAGAGTGGGCCGGGTCCCATCCGGGCCTTCCCTCCCACGTCCAATATTAAATTCCGGGGATGGTCCGAGGGACATTACCTCCCGGAGCATCACAATGCTGCCCCCCAGTCCCCTCCGGAAGATTTGAGATTTTATGCTATTAAGAAGTGGTAAAATATAATCAGTAGTGACACCTTTTTTTACAGATAATTTAGGAAAATGAAAACTATTCACATGGCTATAACTTCACAAAAAAAAAAAAAAAAAAAAAAAAAAAAACATTGTAATCTTTAAATGCTAAAGGAAACTTTTTAAATGCATTTTTTTCGTATGAATGTAATAAACAGTGTATAAAGCAAAGTACCATTTTATTTCAATTTTATTACTTAAAAAATAATTTTAATTTATGATTATATTAGAGTTTTAGGACATATAAAAGACAATTGATGAAACTTTAAGCATTTATTATCAATTTTTGAATCTCCGAAATTTTTCCCAATAGCGGACAGTTTCCGCTCTCCCGAGGTGTCCGTTATTTGGAGATTTTACTGTATTAAAATGCAAACAAGATAGCTTGATAAATTTCTTCTGGAGGATTAACATAAGCGAGCGCGTCTTTCCAGGTGACTGAAGTAGCCTTTCAAATAAATCTGAATTTTACTATCGGTGAAGTGCCCTCTTGACACTATTGGCGCTGACTGAATTTCATGTCGACCACTCAACGACCTGTTACGCATGGAATGGAAATATTCTGTTGACACCGTTTTTAAGTGCGTTCGTAATTATGTAAATACGTAGCACCTATAGTGGTCTTTCTGTCCGTCCGTCTGTCCGCATATAACAACGCAAAAACTACCCAACCGAATCGTTTGAAATTTAAATTCATAATTATTACATAATTTTGTCGAGTCATTTCAAATTTTTTGAAAATCGGATGCATAGATCAATTACAGGGACAATCAAAAGTATTCCATTACATTATGGTCAATGGGGACAAAAGTTTCAAATTCATTTTAATCGTTTGAAATTTAAAATACATAATTATTACATAATTTTGTCGAGTTATTTAAATTTTTTTGATAATCGGGTGCATAGATCAATTACAGGGGCAGTCAAAGTATTCCATTACATTATGGTCAATGGGGAAAAAGTTTCAAATGAATTTTATACGTTTAAAATTTAAAATACATAATTATTACATAATTTTGTCGAGTTATTTCAAATTTTATGAAAATCGGATGCATAGATCAATTATAGGGACAATCAAAAGTATTCCGTTACATTACGGTCAATGGGGTAAAATGTTTCAAATGCATTTTAATGGTGTTACACTTATTCAAACTTAATAAAATTTATATGCAACTATGAAGTACATATTATAATATACATTTTGGATAATCTGTGGTGCAAAGAACATTTGTTATTGATTTACAAAACCACACAAAAGTATTCCGTTACATAATGGTATAGGGAGAACATTGTTTGATGAGCGTTTTAATTGTAATTATTTACAATTTTACGAGATTGATATATGAGAGTGATATTTTTAAAACTTCGTTAGCGTACGAACGCACCTTATTTGCTAAGCTTCACGTGCCATTTCCAACTTGTTTTTTCTCTTTTCAGGTGAACACTTTGCAAGAGGAACAATTGGAAGAAAGGACTTCTCCACTTCTCTTGCAATAATCTAGTTTTAAAAAGACTGATCCCCGCCATGCGAGAGACAGGAACAATTACAACCCATGAAAGCGGAGTGGATTTGGTCGTCGAATGGCAGATACAGGGTTTCTCCACTATTCGGAAGGATGACGGCGCACAGTACTGCAGTCCTGATTTCTCTTTCGGCGGTGAAAGATGGTACTTGGTGATCTACCCGAATGGTTGGAATTTCCATGAATCTTCTGGACATGTGGATCTGGAACTCTGTAAATTGTCTTCCGGTCCTTCTATAAGATTATCTTTTTCCCTTTCGCTGAAAACAGCGAAAGGGGAAATGTACAGAGAAGAGCATGTTACAAAAGAGTTTGATGACAACTGTTTTCATTTATTTAATCGATTCATACCGAGAGCGGAACTCACCAGGTTAAGTTCCGATCTGTTGCCGGACGACGTCCTGACGGTCGTCTGCACCATGAAGAGGACGACATCTGCCGGAAGTCAGAGTAAGTCTTGGTCAGCTGACCATAAACACTGCATAAAAAAATCTAAATACTACATGTTTTTCTTAATTTTGTGAGCAGTTGACTTACAATATTTCCTAATAATTATTTTTTATTTATGAAACATTAGATGTTTCTGTGGTCAAACAAAGTCTCGTGATTATGATTCGGAAATGCTGGTGCGGAAATACTTAAATGCTATCAAAAATAAAGATCACAGAATCCCTGTACCTTATCGCTATTTTAATAACTTTAAGAATTTTTAAAGTTCTAAGAATTTTAAAAGCCAATCTCTGTTTAAGAGAATCAATGTAACGGGCTTAAGATTTTTTTTTCTTTTCAATAGAGATAAACAAATTTTTGCATTTTCAATTCCTGGGGAGAAAAAACTGGAAGTTCCTGACTTTCGGAACAGGTTCCGAAAGTGGAAGTGCCCACAAATATTTTATAAAAAAAAATCTTATTCATTAAACTTTTATAAAATGCAACCAAGCTTTTTCCATTAAACATTTATAAAATACAAACTAGCTTTTTCCATTAAACATTTATAAAATACAAACTAGCTTTTTCCATTAAACATTTATAAAATGCAAACTAGCTTTTTCAAAAGAATATTGTCATTGGTTTAACATTAGCTTGCTGGTCTCTGTATTTTTTTTACTGTTCCATACTTTCTTACAATTCAAACATGGTCTCTGATAAGTGACTAAGAGTTTTAAAAATGAAACAAGAAAAAAAAATTGCAGGTAATAAGTTATTCTCTTAAAAACTGAATGAGTGATGTGAAAGCTTAAATTGATATTCTTTCTTGTTTTAGCACCAAATGTCATCATCAGATAACACTGTATTTTCTTAGACCATAAGAATACACAAAATATATTTTCTCTGGCTAATACTTTTTAATCTTTGCCATCTTAGCAGCTAAATAGGCTAAAGCGTCGTGATAAATTGCAATTTAAAAGAGAAATTCCTTTATATGATAGTTTAAGTATTGTTACCGATTAACAGCCAAATGAAATTTTTCATTAACATTAGAAACAAAGGAAAAATATGTTTTCCCTTCCCCCCATACCTGTAATATCAAACCTGATAGTATTTAAAAACTGTTAATACCCGTTTTCGAAAATTATCTATTTTAGTGTTTGCTTAACGTACCATTGACGTCACTCTCTTGCATGCATAACTTTAATTAGCCGTCACCCCATACTTGTAATTTCATACCTGTTATTCAAAAACTTGCAGTGCCCGCTTTTGGACATTCCCTATTTCGGATGTTCTTCCCGGTTGTACACAGATCTTCTTCAGACTCCGGTGAGTGTCGTCACTGCAGAGGGAGTTTCGCCGCCGGGAGCCTGTCGTCCCACCAGAGGAAGTGTGAGAAGAGACCCGTTAAGTGCCCGGACTGCCAGGAGGTCGTCGCTCTGCAGAAGTTCCTAAATGAACACGAATGCCGGCATGAAAGTCCAGAAGGTATTCTACGCATTCTGTTTATGTATAGGAGAATGTTAGAGGTTAACAACTTTCCTTTTTCCTATCTGTAAAATCTTACTTGAATTTTAAAAAAAATACATATTAATTCTTATTTAATTTTTGCCTACATATTGCCGACCCAGCGGCGTGGATGGTAGCGGAGGCTGCTCCCACACCGCTAGTCCCTGGTTCGAGTCCAGCTAGCGGCATGGGTGTCTGTGTTGTCCCTGTGAATATGTATGTACTGGATATTCTGAAATAAAGTGTTCTATATGGTTTCTTGTGATCATTGGAGGTTATGCCGGCGAATAGCTGTAGCGTCTACCTCAAAGCAAAATAAATACCAAAAAAATGCCTACATATTTACAATGTTTGGTCAAAAATATTGAAATTTCTAAAAACAAAATTTCATGGCTTGTTGAACAGTTGTGAGAATCTATCGAAAATAATATGTAAAGTAAAAACAAACAATTAAGATTAAACAAAAGAAACTTATCATAATATATTTAAAAGAATAAATTTAAAAATAGTTAAACTTAATCGGTAAATTTGAAAATAACCTATCCATAGATTTTACATTGGCAAACAGGTGTTTTCAAGTGAACGAAGAGCCCCCTAAAAGAACCACGGTTCCAGTTCAAACTTGTTAAATTCCGAGTTCGATATTAATTCTTATCTTCTATTTTATTCATGAACCACATATTTTACATGAAAGAGAGCATTCGAGTGCAAATCCTGACAATTTAGCGATTTTGCTAATTTTATCACTTCTAAATTATAGGCAGGTTTTTCATTTCAGGCATATTTAAAATCATGATTATTTATGATATTACTTTTCTTGTTCTGACAATCGTTACATTTTTCATTTATTTTGCACGAACTTTTCGTAAATGTGTCTCAATATTTGTAAATTTCATTTTATTTCAAATCGTTTGACTGTTTTTTTTTAATGCAGCAGAAAAATCCGGAAATATCTTTGTGGAGACATTTACTCAGACTGGAAAAGAAAACGGTAAGTTGATCTCTATAAACAGACAAAGGAAAAATTATACACTTTTTCATGTGTCATCATCGTAGTAATAAAAGTAAACATCCCCTAGTAATTTCTCAGCAAATTGTCGTAGAAGAAAGTTATTGGTAATCGAACGATTAAAAATAAAGTCTACTTTCAAATGATGTATATAAGATTTGATTAGAGGGCCATCTACATATTGAAATGAATCCAAACTTCATTTTTAGGTAGATTTTGTATGAAATACTACCTGTTGCAATCGTTCACATGTTGGAATTTCTGAAAATGTTTGGGAGATATACACCGATCATTAATCCTAGTCCCCAAAGCTGTAAAAATCTTTATCTACCTATCTATATCACTTGTTTATGGACACAATAATTTCTATAATTCTGCTCAAATCTGTTTCAAACTGATACATAAAATCAAGGGGTATAAGATCTCCGTCATTAATAGACTGAATCGAACGAAGGGGGTGGTAACAGGGAAAGATTTTGTGAAAAAAAAAATCCTCATAACTTTTTAATTAAAATTGATAACGAATCGGTTTAAAGTTTATATAATACTTCTAAGAAATGTTCCACAAATTTATGCATGACAGATTTTTGATAAAGGGCAAAAAGATAGGGGTTTTGGGAGAAAAAAATTCATAACTTCGTGAATTCTTTAGATATCAAATTCAATTAAATTTTTTACAAATGTTTTTAATATTATCTAAAAATTTTGTATTTACAAGTTTTTGATAGGACCAACTCTTATCGTAAAAATTTAAAAACAAAAACCAGAAAAGGGGGGAGGAGGGTTGGAAAAAAAAATATCCATTAATTCGTGAATTCTTAAGATATGAAATCTGATTAAATGTATTTTTTATCTTCTCAATAATATCTACAACTTTTATATTGACAAGTTTTTTATAGAAATAATTCTTAATAAATTAAACAAAAATAGGAGTTGAAGAAAAAATCCCAAATCCAAACTGCTCTTACTCTGTCTCATTTTTAAATTTATTTCATTCCTTTTTGATTTTAAACTAATCCAAATGACAGGTTCTCTTATATAGGAATTATACAAAGTGACTTTTTGGCCAGTTTTTCGATAAAAGCAAAATATATTTTAAAAATTGCTGTAAAATTAGGCATTTTGAACACAATTTCCCTAAGCAATCGCGATTGAAAATTTAAGGAAGTATTCAAATAACAAATTGCTTATTTTTTTACTCATTTTTAAATCTAGTTTTGCTTTCAAACGCATCCAATTGACATGTTCTCTTATTTAGGAACTGTATAATGCGCGATATTGTTTAGTTCCTTGATAAATGTAGAATATATTTCAAAAAATGCTGTCAAAGTGGCCTTTCGAATAAAATTTCTCGATGCGATCAAGATTGAAGAATGGGGATTTATTAAAATAACGAACTTATTTTATGACTCATTTTTAAATTTAATTTCGCTCTCAAACGCATTCAGTTCTCAGTTTCCCTTATTTAGAAACTATATAATGTGCCGTATTGGTTGATTTTTCTCTAAAGTGAGAATGTAGTTCAAAAAAAAAAAAAAAAAAAAAAAAAAAAGCTGTCAAATTGGGCATTTGATCCGATGATTCTGATAAAACCAATTTTTACAGAAAAATGAAATTAAAAATTGTTCAAAAGCGGCCAAATAAAGTTGCTAAACTGGTTTATCTCTAATCATTTTTTTCTCTCTTTTTTTAGTTGAAATGAGTACTTAACTTTGAAATTTACCTCCGCCTGTAAGGCCAAACCGACAGGAGTTTTTCCAATTTTCTTCTTTCAATTCTCAAATCTTCGGTTCAAACTATATCTAGACAGTCAATTTCAAGTCATTTGAATAATGAGTTTTTGACTTATAAACATTAAAAATTTAGTGCTTCTAATGTTAAATTACATTTTCCTATTTTTATTATTATTTCTTGAAATTATTTTCTTAATGAGCTAAATTTTCTTGTAGAAATAATACTAAAGTACTTAAACATAAGTACGGTGAATTTATGTTTTTTATAATTTTATAATATGAATTATGACCAGGGTTCTCGCTGTCGCTCGCCATTTCGCCAAATTGCAGCAAAATTCTTCATTTGGCTAATAAACAAGCGATTAGATTCGCCAAATTGATAGTGTTCAATTTGTGCTTTTTTGTGTCAATTGCTAGTGCTTTTTGTTTTTTCTTTCTTTTCTTTTTCGTATTTCATACATATGCATATACACATATTTTAAATATATACATATTTTTAATATATTTGTAGCAGAAAGTTGAAATTAGATTAATAACAATTGTTGTCACAGTTAATAAAATTTTAGGTTATTTTAGAACATATTGAAAAAAAGTTGGTACATTTAAGAATTAAAAATACATTTTGGGGGGGGGGGGGATGCTGCACGGCGAGTTTATTTTGCTACTACTTTTTTCATTTGGCGAATATATTTTATTTTTAATTAGCCAAATTACTAACGTTGGTCAAACGTCAGCGAGAAAACTAATTATGACTTATGAAATTAATATTCGAAAAAAAATGTGAATGGCAACCTACAATTTTTTAATGGATTTAGCTTCATTAAAACCAACTTTATAAATATCCAAAATTTCAAAATTTTCTTTCAAGCAGTTTTTAAACTTTTTTTAAAAAATGACAAAATGATGGTTTAAGGAGCCATCTACGACTGAAGTGACTAGATATTTTAAAACTTTTTATGCTATCTTGTAATCTAGTTGTCTTCAATGACCGCTTCAGGTGCAAATAAGATGCCTTGTTCAAGAAAAGGGGTCTTACGGTCAACAATTAATTACCAAACTTCAATTTGGATACAGACCCTAAAACATGCTTGTTTTAAAATTATTAATTTATCCGACACTTATCGTACGAATTGCATGAAATTTGTTTTTAGGCTAATTAAAGGGTTATAGATATAATTTATGCTGTCAGAATTGTGTACTTCTATTGGGGAAAAGGTTTGGGTTTGTTTTAACATGTAGCTTTCCCCCTAAGCAAATTTCATATACATAATTTAAAAGTAGGCTTTATTTTCATTCGTTTGGTACCAGTAACTTTCTTCTACGATAATTTGTTGAGGAGTTAGTAGGGGGTGTTTACATTTTTTTTTTCACGGCTGTACATCATTTAAAATAAAATCTGTATTATTTTAAAAACATTTAATTCTCAATTTAATTCAGTAATTTGTATTTTCAATGTGATTTTATTTCAAATCTTTTGACTGTTTTTTTTTTCCAATGCAGCAGAAAAATCCGAAAATATCTGTGTGGAGACATCTACTCAGACTGAAAAAGAAATCGGTGAGTTGATCTCTAGATATAGACAAAGGAAAAACTTATATGAATGTTAACGATGCAATAGATTTTGCTAATTTTATCACTTCTAAAATATATGCAGGTTTTTCATTTCAGGCATATTTAAAATTATGATTATTTGTGCACTTTTTGTTGTTTTGATTGTAATCAACTTTTCATTTTATTTGTACGAACTTTTTAGAAATGTGTCTCAATATTTGTAATGTGATTTTATTTCAAATCTTTTGACTATTTTTTTCTTTTTTTCCAATGCAGCAAAAAAATCCGAAAATATCTGTGTGGAGACATATACTCAGACTGAGAAAGAAATCGGTGAGTGGATCTCTAGAAATAGACAAAGGATTAATTTAAAGTTAACAATGTCATACATTTTGCTAACTTTATCACCTCTAAAATATATGCAGGTTTTTCATTTGAGGCATACTTAAAATTATGATTATTTGTGCACTTTTTGTCGTTTTGATTATAATCAACTTTTCATTTAATTTGTACGAACTTTTTAGAAATGTGTCTCAATATTTGTAATGTAATTTTATTTCAAATATTTTGATTGTTTTTTTTTTCTTTCAATGCAGCAGAAAAATCTGAAAATATCTGTGTGGAGACATATACTCAGACTGAAAAAGAAATCGGTGAGTGGATCTCTAGAAATAGACAAAGTTTTAAAGTTAACGATGCAATAGATTTGCTAATTTTATCATTTTTAAAAATATGCAGGTTTTTCATTTCAGGCATATTTAAAATTGTAATTATTTGTGCACTTTTTGTCGTTTTGATTACAATCAAATTTTCATTTAATTTGTACGAACTTTTTAGAAATGTGTCTCAATATTTGTAATGTGATTTTATTTCAAATATTTTGACTGTTTTTTTTTTTTCTTTTCTTTTCTTTGCAAAGCAGCAAAAAAATCCGAAAATATCTGTGTGGACTCATATACGCAGACTGAAAAAGAAATCGGTGAGTTGATCTCTTTAAATAGACAAAGGAAAAGTTTTAAAGTTAACGATGCAATAGATTTTGCTAATTTTATCATTTCTAAAATATATGCAGGTTTTTCTTTCAGGCATATTTAAAATTACGATTATTTGTGCACTTTTTGTCGTTTTAATTACAATCAAATTTTCATTTAATTTGTACGAACTTTTTAGAAATGTGCAATATACTCAATATTTGTAATGTGATTTTATTTCAAATGGTTTGACTGGTTTTTTTTAATGCAGGAGAAGAATTCGAATATATTTTTGTGATGACATCTGCTCAGACTAGAAAAGTTAACGGTAAGTTGATCTCTATAAGTAGACAAATGATAAGTTATAGACTCTTTAACACGAATTATTGAAAACTAAATTTGTATTATTTAGAACACATTCAAAGCTGCAATTGATTCTCAGTGTTACATATATATTCATTTTTACCATTCATAGTTTTATCTGCACCAAATTTTCTAAGGCTGTAAAATTATTATGTATAATGAAATTTTCAAATGAAGTATGGAATAGAAAATAAAAAAGTTAATTTTAAAAGGTTCTTATTATCTTTAAATAAAAAAAATTGAATAATTCTATACAAATCTTTAATATAAATATTATTAAAAAATTCATTAAATTCAAACTTTTTCTCATAATTTGTATTATTTAACTTTTTAATGTTACTGACATTGTATAGTAATGTATAGTAGACTATTGCATAGTTATGTTATACAATTGAATGAAAGATTATTTCCTTTGATGTTATAAGTATTACATACAATTGCAACAGTACAGCATTTTTTTATTGTTGTTGGTTTCACTGAAGCGATCACTGATGAAGGCAGTTTTTCATTAATAAACTTATATATAAATTCAGTTTAATTTAAAATATCTAAAAAGTAAACTATAAAGGAATGATATGTAAAACATTTAACTATTTTCTTGGTCTGTACAAAAAAAAAAGGATATATTCTTACTGAAACGCAATATAAATTTAATAGCCTGTCCATCAAGAAAATTAAAAGAGTTGATTTGTACAAACATAGATCCAAAAGATTAATTCGCTGGTTTATATGCCATTCATTTTAGAACTAACAAATAGCAATAAAATAATAAAATACATAAGAATGACCAACAGGTAACTGAAAGAAAGAATAAAAGCATATGAAGCAGACATAAAATTTTATCCATAATCCACAGCTCCTTCTCGTTTAAGTTTCAGTCACAATATCACAATAAATTTTAATCATGCAAAATTTATGTGTCCAATATCCAATTATTAGGCATCCATTAACAGAGAATCCATTGAAATCCTGTGTAAAAATAATTAATCATGTAACGATGCCCTATCCTACAATATGCCCAGTTTTTTCTTCAATATCCTAAAAATAAATCCTTAAAACTTGGGCAAAGTGACGTATTAAAATTTATGGTACGGCTGTTAAATATTTTCTTCGACCAAAATTTCATCTAAAACAATGCTACTTTGACTTTCCAGCTACTCATTTAAAATGAAAAGAGAGTGATGTAATGAAACAAACCAAACTATTATACACATAATAATGCATATTTTACCGAGTAAGCCTAATTTCAGAAATACTATTTCTACTTTAAACTCTAATATTAATTGATTCTCTCATTTTCGCAACAAACAGACGTATTTGTAGAAATAAACAACAATAAGTTATTAAAGTATTCTCTGAAGAAGAGATTAGAAATACTTTGAAGATTTTAAATGAAACGTACATTTTTAACTTGTAATATCTCTCATTATTTTGGTCGACATTTAAGAAAAAGAGTGAGTTTTTTAAAGTTCATTTTAAATACATTGAATCATTGAATTATTGATATTTGAATCAAGGTGAAAAAGTGCATTTAGTCATATGGCATTATAATTATATAAGAAGATTTTTATTTATAAGAAGTTCATTTTAAAAGATTCTTATTAACTTTAAACAATAATTTAATAATTCTAAACAAATATCTGATATCAGTATTATTACGCAGGTCATTGAAATCTAAAGTTTCAACATAATTTTTGTAATTTAAAATTTTAATATTATCTACAAGTCGTAACTCTTTTTTATATAATATTTGCTATCCTATTATATAGTAATGTTACATAATTGTGTGAGTTTAGTTAATTGCAAATTACTTACGTTATTGTTATAGGATCTCATTTTTAGCAGTTTAGAACGTTTCTGTTATTGATTACTATATTGATTGACTTCTGATTTCAGAAGTCTAAAAAAAAATTATGCAGCATTTTTACATCTGCCGTTAGATTTGTATGAAAATTTTACAGAATAATTTCCTTTTATTTCAAATTATTAACTAATGAATTTTAATACAGCAGAGAACGATCTGGAACAGAATTCTGAAAATACTTCTGTGGAACCATGCACTCAAATGGACGAAAAAAATGGTAAGTTATTATATTTTGAAAGATAGTAAGCAAAAATTGTTAGGTTCTTTTATCAGTATAATTAAAATGATGCTTATGATAGCTAGATAGGTGGGGCTTGTTGAGCTTAAACCAAGTTGTAGGCCTCCCCTCCTAGCTGAAACTGTATTATTTAGAAGAGGGATTACCAAACTTTTAAGACTTATTTACAACTGTGCAGAAATTCCCATTTTTGCCGAGAAGAATGGTAATGCTACAATTTGAAAGAATTATATTATTTCATTTTGCTAATATTGAGTAGAACGCATTTAATTGATCACCGTGATTTTATTTTAATACGATTTTCGTTGTATATCAAACGAAATAATTGCGACATAATAAACAACAGTTTTTTTTTAATATGTGAAAAATTTGGAAAGTTACAAAATATTTTATGAAAATATTTGAAGAAAAAGTTTGTTACATATGACTTGTTGGCAAATATCATATGAACATTGATTAATTTTTAATTTCCAAGTTGGTGTTACCGCTAATATGTTGACCGGATTAACCAACAGTGTATTGGTTCAAGCGTGTTAAATTTCGAGTTTTTTCCGAGCTTCTTTTCATGAAACAAATATTTATAAAACGCAATGTTTTAGAAAGATAATTTTTATGTTTTAAATGTTACCATAAATTTCACTAATTTTGTCACTTCTAAAATATATAAAGTTGTATTTAGAGTTATTTGGTACTATTTGGTTATATCGTCGACCAATTTCGCCAAATAATACAAATCGCCAAATCAACAGACAAATTATACATATTGACATAAATTTTATTTTAAATAACGAAAAAAACCCCAAATAAATAGTAGAATATTAATAAAAATTGAATGCTATACTCACGATCATCCATTATTGGCATTTAATCTTTTAGTTTGGCGATAGTTTCTTGGTCTGCGGGATAACAAAGGAGTACCAATTATATTTATCCGAGTACTTTTTATAGTTCTGATTATCTTTATATTTGGAATATTAATGAACGTTACAAGAATTCGACTGAAGTTTTGTAATTCTTTTTTTTTTTCAATCACTGACTCTGCTTTTTAATACTGCAGAAAGTTCCAAAAAAATCTATGTGAATGCATCTACTCAGACAGGAGAAGAAAACGGTAAGTTCATCTATTTAAACAGGCAAAAAAAAGTCGAAAATTCTTTAATGTACATTATTTTATATTCGCAACTTATTTTTGATGCATTCCTAATATTTTAACTCAACAATATTTAGAAATTTATTAAATAAATTGAATAAGATTATGGACACTAAGCAAAATATTAAGGAGGCAATGTCTTAGGAAAAAATTCTCACACATTAAAGAAATTGTATTGATTTAAACTTTCATAAAGAATTTTGAAAGTCTATGGTACTTAAAAATAGTACTTAAAAAATTACATTTCTGTATTCTATTAAAAATGGAGAAAGGGAAATTCATAAATATAAGTTTATATAAAAAAACTATAAAATATGGATCTAAGAAAATTATCAATTTCTCATATCTAAATCGTCTATAGAGTGTTAAGGTTTTCTTCATTATAAAATTTAATTGCTGTTTTTTAATTAATTACAAATTTTTCTAATTAAAGTTCGTATACTCCTGTAAGTTTTTTAGAAAATAAACTTTTTGCAACTCGATTTCCTATTTTTAACCTTTTAATTATTTCTCGTTTCTTTTCCTATAAACATTATCTCGCATCACATATAATATATTTTGTAAATTATCGCAAAGAAAAACATTTTCAAACAGCAATGATAAAGCGCCAACCAGAACCCAATGTTTAATTTGTCCTTCCAAAGAATATCTGTATCACTAAATTTCAAGTTTACCCTTAAAAATATCACATTAGTTTTGAAAACCTTTCTAATTATAGAGCTTGAATCATTATTAAGTATTTGAGAAAATAGCTGTTGTCCTCGGTAGAGAACTGAAAAAACTGAAGTATAGCTGAATCTTTTTATTGGTTGAATTCCGCAACTTATTTTATTTTATTCGTTTTCTGATTGGTCCATGCTTAATGTCTAGAAATGGGATACTTCTATTGCCACGATAACAAAAAAAGTATTAAAAACTATAAAAATATTAATTACTCAAAAACAAATTTAGATACAGGTTTCAAAAAAGTTACATTTAAACGTAATTTTTTTTTATATGATGGTGTAAAAATTAAAAATGTGCAAAGTTTAGAAGTTTTAAAATTTGCAGTACCGAAAATTGTGAAACTGAAATTTCATTTCATATTTATTTATGATGGGTCGAGGAAAATTAAAGTATCTCTAAAAGTCCAGGCATATTAATATGACGCTGTTATTATGTAAGCTACGTTTCCATCATCATAAAATTGATGTTATTATTGCTTTTTTTTTAAATATAGAAATCATTTATAAGTCTAAAATTATAATTTTTGAAAATATTATTTTCCATATACTCGTTGTAATTTATTAAATTACAATTTTTGTATTTTTCTTTCTTTCATATTGTCTTAAACATGGATTAAGACGCAACACTAGTCACGGGAAAAGATCCGAATGCTAATGTAAAATCTATGGGAGCGTTCATTTCAAATATCTCGTTCAAATTTTAATATTTTTACATAATTTTTTTTGCATAGGATAGTTGAAGACGATCCACAACCGGCTTAGTTTTTACTTTTTCAATTTTGCTTGTATATTATGACAGTTTTAATCTCAGAAGCCGTTCAAATCGGTTTTGAAAATTAAAGTAATTTTTTTTAAAAATATTTGAAAACAAAATTCAAAAAGTAAAACTAGGCCGGTAGTCGATCGTCCTCAGCTATCCTATGCAAAAAAAAAAGAGAAAGAAAAAATATTAAAATTGGAGCGAGATGTTTGAAAAGAACAACCCCATAGACTTAACATTATCATCCGGGTCTTTTTTTCGTGACTAGTGTTGCTTCTTTAAGACCAATCACTTATTTTGTAAATTGTAACGCTGCATTCTCTACATGTGACCGAGACAAAGTCATTGATCCATATCATAAAAATGTGAGATACTCATAGACCACATTAAAGATTGTCATTATTTTAGATTAATTTTTAATACTAATAAAAATTTAAACCAACACGTGTCCGTAAGGGTACAGAGTCAAGACTATGTGCCCGAGTGTTATTCTCGACTCTGTGCCCTTGAGGACACATGCTGGTTTAGCTGATGACGAGCTGTTATTGTTGCAGCTCGAAACGCGCCCTACTTTATTTTTCATTTTATGGTGATTTTACGAAATGTACATTAGTGATTTTACAAAGTGTACTTTATTTATCATACAATGTTGTCTCTCAAACTAGCAGAAGAGCGTAACTGGATGACGGATGTTCTCGACTTCTTGAAAGCGGGGAATGGCATAGACGTGACTTTCGAGGTGGAGTCACCAAACGGCCATGTCGAGTTCTTCGCTCACAAGTTGATCCTGGCCATGAGGTCTCCTTTCTTTGCAGACGAGTTCTACGGCGAAAGAAAAAGTGATGCACACCTCGTGATACCTTTGAAAGGAATAAATCCGAAGGCTTTCATGGAAATGTTAAGGTAACCAATTGTAGCGTCGCTTTATTCTATAAAAACAAACAAACTTGTCCTTTTTATAATATAGGTACAGACAACATAAGTTATAGCCTATGTTTGATTCCCGACAAACACCATCATTTTAGTATCATTACTTTTGAAATTGGTTCGGTAGTTCCGCAGATTTGCCCCTACAAACAAACAAGCAATTTTTTTCTTATTTATAATACAGGTGTAGACGACATAAGATATAGTCTATGTTTGATTCCGGGCGAACACCATCGTTTTATGCCATTACTTTTCAAATCGGTCCGGTAGTTCCAGAGATTAGCCCCTACAAACAAACAAACATTTTCTCTTTATAATATAAGTACAGAAAACATAAGACATACCTTTGTTTGATTCCGGGCAAATACTTTTGAAATCGGTTCGGTAGTTCCGGAGATTAGCCTTTACAAACAAACAAACAAGTTTTTCTTATTTATAATACAGGTATAGACAACATAAGATATAGTCTATGATTGATTCCGAGCGAATACATTTGTTTTGGTGCCATTACTTTTGAAATCGTTTCGGTAGTTCCGAAGTTGTGGCATAGACATAAGATATATCCTATGTTTGATTCCGGGCATTATTTTGGTACCATTACTTTTGAAATCGGTTTGGTAGTTCAGGAGATTAACTCCTACAAACAAAGAAGCAATATTTTCCTCTTTATAATATAGGTATAGATTAATTTGGGGAGGGGGGGGGGATCCTGGTGCTAGGTATGAAAGGTAAAACTTTGTGCCAATCATTTTGAATCATTTTCAATAGCGCTTGATTGCGTGCTGTAAAAGAAAGGCTACGTTGTTGATACATTTTATTATTAGTGTAGGCCAATATTAATACATTGCTGGATGGCGATGTTTCCATTATAGACATTATTTTTTAATTCAAAATAAAGGGCAAAAATTCTCTACAGCAATTTTCACTTTATTTATGACAAACATTCCACGATTAAGTAAAGAAAATATTTCTCAGAAGAATTTCTGAAATGTGTTTTGCATTAAAAAAGCGCTACATTCGTGACTAGTGTACGCATAGAGGAATTGGTAAAATGACAGTTTTCTGCAGAAATACCGTAAAAAATTATAATTTTACATTTTCTGTTCCATTTCAGTTATTATAATAAATATTTCAGACATTGAAGAGTTAATTTACTTTTTTAAATGTACATTGAAGACATTGGGGTTCTCAAAGAACATATTTAAATATTCATTATTGATCCTGCCATAAGGGATGAAAAAAAAGGCTGAATTTAGAATTAATTTTGGCAAAGCTGGAAGTTGTTTTAATCCCTATAATTTAGGATTAAAATGAGTACATTACATTTTCTTCTTCGTACTAAGTAAATCTTAGCCACTATTTAAAATTTATAGAGAAAAAACACGTTATTTCTTAATTGCCATAACTGTACCTCAGAACAACTGATTCTATGAACAAAATTGTCTATACAAATGTTGTAAACTGAAAATTCGGAATAAAATGAGCATCCATATTTAATATTTTTTTAACACTAAGCTCACAACAATACACAGAATTTTTTCCTAAATCGCTAATCAAGAGCTTGAAGTGAGAACAGACCAAGTTGAACCTTGGTTAAACATACCAAGTTGTCCATCCTCCCTCCATTTTTATATAAAAGTAATAGAGGATAAAGCTTAGTATGATCATCTTTTACCTAAATTCAAGTGATTAAAATATTTTCCAGCTTTTCTTTAATTCCGAATTCACCCCTTAACCACTATTCTATATTAATGAGCTGTAATGAGAGAAAAATGTTCTAAAGTCAGAATTATTCCTAAATTTGTGAATTTTAAAAATCTTCCACTGTAAGATAAAACTCACACGAAAATTGGAAAAAGGCAATATTATATCCAGTTTTTGTAAAGAGAAGGCTGTAAATGCATTAAAATGAAGATTGTCTATTTAATGTAGTGATGCAAAGCCTTTTTGCCAAAAAAAAATTGTTTGCCACTAGAATATTTGAAAAGTGACGTTTGTTTTGTTTAATTATTTAATAGCAAAGTTTCTGTCATTAGTATAAAGAAAATTATTCTGCATAAGAATAATAGTATTTTTGTCCTCCATGGAGACAGGTTGTGCAGCCCTAGTTTAATGAATGGACTTTTTTTATTAATTCAAACATTATAACTTCCACATCACATTGCACCAATTGTTTACATCAATTTGCAATCGGTGAATTTTGCGTTTTGGTAATACGCTGTCACGGTTTCTGCCGTACACTGTCAAAAATTTTGCTCAAGTTTGTACCAAAGGGGATAGCGGGTTAAGGGGAGTCTGGAGGCCCCCACCGAATCTGGTAAAATCGTTCCAAAAATCTTGAAGAGGGTCGAAAAACAAGCAGTATAAGCTTTTTACCGACATTACAACCCCAAACGAAAACACAGTAATGCGAAAAATATGATTTTTTGTGATTTTTATTTTTTTCAACCAGTTTAATTTATTTTTAAATGGTTTAAACGCAATTAAAATTTGTTTTGGATGTGTGGAAGTCCCCTGAATTTTTTCAGTTTTTTTGGTCAAGTAAAAACATGTGAATTTTAGGTTTAAATGCGAAAAAATCGTGAAAAACGCGTCATTTTCAAGATTCAACCCTCTAATTTTTAGGGTTGTTTTCATTTTACCGAAGGGTGTTGTATGGTATAGATAGCGGCAATCGTCCTCTTTCGAATGCAGGCAACTGGACTCAATTTGGTCAATTTTGGTGAGCGGGGCGATTTTTTGAAAAAAACTCGAATTTTCAACTTTCGGTAAATTACGGCGCGTACTTGGTATAATGCTTCTTTGCTATAAAAAATACATCTCTATAGGGGTTTTTGAGGTCGCTGATCACGAATTTGATGTCAAAAAAAATTTTTGACAACAAATTTGCCCATAAGTATTTATTAACACAGGTTTGATAATGTAAAAAATATCATTGAATCACAGCATTTAAACAATTTTAATATCGTGTTCAACGAATATAATCAATGAAACTAAATTTTCTGGTATAAATCATATTTTATTCAAGCTTACGTAATAGTCACACAGTAATGTAAAATAGCATAATACTTTTTTTACAGAGCTAAGTTAACAATTTTACAGTTTTAATCCTCGTCACTATCTTCTTCAACAACAGGTTCAACGCTTTGAACAGAGAAAAGATTTGTGAGAATCTGTGCTGGACGAATAATTCGCGACAAATATCTCGCATGCCCTAAGAAGTAAATGATAGTGGCCACATGTGCACAACAACCGACAGTTCTGAGGCCATTCGCACAATCGCATACGTATTCTTCTATACCACTTCTTCCAATAGCGTTAGGAACGTATTTTACGTAACACCTGTACTTTTTCCGACTTATGTGCCTCGAATGAACTTCGCATTTCAAAATTGATTTACCTTCCAACAAGTAATGCATATTAAGAACTCCATCTTCAGTACATAATTCTGCTAAATAAGAAACGGTCTGTGATAACTGGTAAGACCCTGTAAAAAGTATCTTCAGATCTCTTTCTGTCAACTCCGGAAAGTCTACAACATCATTTGACGTCAGAGGTCTGAAGATCCCTTTTTTTCTGTTCCAGTTTCTCTCTTCTACCACTTTCGCTAAATCATTATTAACGTTTTTTCAAACGCAACATTTTTATTAACGCAACATTTCGTTAGTGATCTCATCTTGTAATTCTCTATCACAATTGAGTCGTTTTCCGAACAAGTTAACCAGAGAATTCGCTATTTTGCAATAAGTTTTAGCTGATAGCAAACGTTTATTGTCCAACTCATGATGCAAGAGTTGGAATTTGCTGCCAATGATCCCATGAACAGCCTCTACTACCCATCTTAGTTTAGTTACAAATCGACTGTCATTCGCCTCTTGAGTCGTGTTAATAAATACTTATGGGTGAATTTGTTGTCAAAAAAAAATTTTGACATC
Organism: Maratus speculifer; assembly: GCA_964019185.1. Taxonomy (NCBI): domain Eukaryota; kingdom Metazoa; phylum Arthropoda; class Arachnida; order Araneae; family Salticidae; genus Maratus; species Maratus speculifer. The sequence goes on along the minus strand of OZ025303.1, from coordinate 16,809,022 downwards.
AAATTCGTGATCAGCGACCTCAAAAACCCCTATAGAGATGTATTTTTTATAGCAAAGACGCATTATACTAAGTACGCGCCGTAATTTACCGAAAGTTGAAAATTCGAGTTTTTTTCAAAAAATCGCCCCGCTCACCAAAATTGACCAAATTGAGTCCAGTTGCCTGCATTCAAAAGAGGACGATTGCCGCTATCTATACTATGCAGCACCCCTCGGGAAAATGAAAACAACCCTAAAAATTAGAAGGTTGAATCTTGAAAATGACGCATTTTTCACGATTTTTTCGCATTTAAACCTAAAATTCACATGTTTTTACTTGACCAAAAAATCTGAAAAAATTCAGGGGACTTCCACACATCCAAAACAAATTTTTAATTGCCTTTAAACCATTTAAAAATAAATTAAACTGGTTGAAAAAAATAAAAATCATAAAAAATCATATTTTTTGCCATTACTGTGTTTTCGTTTGGGATTGTAATGTCGGTAAAAAGCTTATACTGCTTGTTTTTTGACCCTCTTCAAGATTTTTGGAACGATTTTACCAGATTCGGTGGGGGCCGCCAGACCACCCTTAACCCGCTACTCCCTTTCGGTGCTAAGTAGTTGCCACCATAAGAGGATGAAATAGTTGGAGTTTCCTATTTAAACCTCGTTCCAACTATTGGAATTATGCAACAACAGATATTGGTTCAAGATTTCATCATCTTACAATAAGAACTGGTGAGCTCCAAAATTCGGTTCGAACTAGGACACGTTTTTTATATCATATTGTGTGAATAATTAAGAAACAAAATTGTATCAGTTTTTTCTATTTAAATATAAAATTTCTTCTACATAATTTTTGTTACATTATCTGTTATTTCTTTCAGATACTGCTATGACAACGAACCACGGATGAGAACAATCGAGGATGCCTGTGTCCTGTTCAAAGTAGCTGCCGATTACAAAATGTTGAACCTGCAAAAGTTATGTCACACATTCATCAAGAATGCACAAATGGACTTCTAATGTGTTTTCAGTAGTCTGACCATTTCAGAAGAAATGGAAGACAATGGTCTCGAAGACATGCGATACTTGGATCTTGCAAGTGAAAACGAGAGAAGTCATTCGGATTTGAAGTTTCCTTTCAATTTTGAGTATGAACTGATTATTACAGAGAATCATCTTTTATACATTGCATCGGCAACTTCTTCGACATGGGATTACGTAATAGACAATGGTGATTGCTGCTGATGACGCTGAAACTACGGCCATAAGGTTACTAATGCGATAATATATCGCTTTATTTGCGGAAAATGAGAGATTAAAAAAACCGCGATTGTTTGCTGCTCTTTGTTTTGAACTTTAAAAATCAGGTTTATTTTTAACATTTCCTGAAACAATCGCAATTGAACTTTATTTTTAAATAAGTGCTGTAGTAAAAAAAAAGTTTGAAAGGAACCTTTTGAAATCTTTTTCTAAGTTTGAAAGAGGATATTTTATAAACAAATTTACAATATATTTAACAAATTTAAAATGTATTTTATATTGCTTGCTTTAAAAGTTTTATGTGATTTATCAAATAAAAGTCTATTTATAATTCTTTGCTGTGTGTGAATTATTAGTTCTGAACATTAAAATAAATTTTGATGTAAATTAATTATCTAAAAATAAGCCAAATAAAATAACATTGACAATAAAACATGAAAATAATATATAAATCAAAGATTAAAAACAAATTGTAATGTTTCAAAGGTATCCCATCACTTTAATAGCTTATTTTAAAAGTTACTTTGGATTTTGAAAAAGTTCTATTGGGCATTTATATATTTAAATATATTATGATAATTTGATTTTATTTTAATTCACGTATATCTTAATCTCTTTCAATAATCCATTAATGCTATTATATAAATAAAGCACGCCTAATTTTCTTTGTAAGGAATCTGGAGAGTTTCTTTAGTTATGAACAGGATGTCTTTCATTGCTGTTTAATAGATAATCCCTCAACAGGCGATTTTAGAGGGATACTTTAATTGCAAAGATGTTTTAGTATTTTTAATTATCTTAGAAGTCATTTAAAAGTCAACATATTTATTCTTGCAAAAGTTTATATTTAGTTTCTTGGTTCTACGAACTTTTATTTGAAAAGGCGAATTTTGTGGTTATGTCGCAGAAAAAAAAATATATTGTTCTTTTATGGGAAAAAAGGGGATAATAGGAAAATTTAAACATTTTCCATAATTAAAAACATACGTTTTAGAGCTGGGAAATAATAAAAAATTCTTATTAATTCAATAGCATTTGAAACATTTTGGCAATTGGATATGATCCTATGAAAAGGACGGCTTATTATTTAATAGGGATTAATGAAGAATGAAAGAACTACATCATACCTTCAATTTTTATTAATTTTCTTTCTATGGGTGTGTGAACTCAGAATCATTTGTATTTAATGACTTATTAAAAAGTAGAGCATTATAGAATGATTTTTCAGAAAGTGACTCGTGAAAATTGAAATACAAAGTCATATTGCATTCTTGCTTCAAAAGTGCCATAATGCCAAAAATTGATATTTTCAGAAAATGGTGTTAGTAGGCTGTATTTTCAGTGCACTATCTATCACTTTAGATGGTTTTTAGAAGCATGAAAACCAAGTCAAATGACAGCAATTTTTGAGTTGTAATTTTTTTAAAAGAAAGGCTGTGGTTTATTTGAAAATGAAAGTCGACACACAAATCTTTACATAAGATTTCACTAAAATAAAACAATTTTATTTAATAATTTTATTGCTAAATATTCTAACATTATTAAATATCTACACAATGTAGATATTTATTTCAACTGGAACTTTAAGTTTGAAAATACAATTTGATGATTTTCCAGTAAGAATTTGGAAGTGTTAAATTAAAAAGATGTAACACTTGAACAACTATTAAATCGAAAGAAAAAAAATTAATATGTCCTAATAACAAAATTTTTTTCATAAGAAATATAAATAATATTAAATGACATTTCACATACAGTTTAATGTTTTCTCATTATATATCATATTAATTGAATGCAATTGAATATTCTTTGAAAAGAATAAATGAATAAAATACAAATTGTGATAGAAAAAAAAGATAAAATTTTATATTAAAAGAAAGATTTTTTTTATGAAATTCATCATAAATTTTATCCTTTTTTCAATTAATTTAATAGGATTTACATTCTGAAACATATTAGCTAAAGATGGACTATGTTATGAAAGTTTAAATTCATGATGACTTTTGAGAAAACAAAAAAGAAAGTTTTATATTCAAAACAAATGTAAAAAAATATAAAATAAATGTTTAGCATTTTTCAAGTTCATTATATACATAAAGCAATAAAAAATTATTGAGATAAATCCTTATTGAGCTACATTTAACAAAAACTTAAAAAAAGTCAATAAGCTAAATTCAAATAAATTTGCAGCATTGTTCTAATAAATGAAACAAAGTTATATGCATATGATTCATTGGCATACAAATGTACAATGATTCTATAAAATTGAGAAGGCGGCCCTAAAATTTTCACTTTCTTACCAGTATTATAAATGAAAAATAACTTCGTGGCAGATTCTTTTTACATCTACAATAGAATTCTACAATAACTATTACCGCACGGAGACGGGAGTAGCATCATCCTTCTGTGTTTTCAAAGACAGTGTTGTTATTCATCAGTGGGCTTGCAGGATTGGAGATAACAATTCGGTGTTCCAAGCAGAACTCTTCGCAATCCTGCGGGCTTTGGAATGGATTGTTCTCTATCCTCATACTACTTTTTTTCACCTTTATAGTGACAGCCTTTCAAGCCTACAAGAAATATTCGCCCATAGAACTAAACACCCTTTAGTGCTTAAGATAAAAGTTATCTTAAAAACTCTCGTCCATAGGGTCTCTCTCGGCCATGTCACCGCTCACATCGGCATAGCTGGCAATGAGCTAGCTGACGCACTGGCCAAGGAGGCCACCTCACGTCCAAACATAGATATCCCCCTTCCTGTTCCCCCGTCTCATGTTCGCCACTTCCTCAAAAGAAACATTCTTTCTGACTGGCAACTCTACTGGGATGCCTCAAGCAAAGGCAGGCACACCTATTCCCTTATCCCAAAAGTCTCTTACAATCTCTTAGCTTTCTCCCCTCCCACATCAGCATTCCTCTCCGGCCATGGTCCATTCAGAACATACCTAAAATATTTTAAACGCTCAGATACGGACCTCTGCGAGTGTGGGGCCATAGGGTCTCCAGACCACTACTATTTCTTCTGCACACTCACAGAGGCCTGGCACCTTAAGAACCCTTATTCCCGCCCAGATACCTGGCTCACAAATATCTTAACCCGCCCAAAACTACTCCGTCAATTGGCACAAATTTATCGCTTCCTTATGGACCTGGCCAATCTTACCACTTAACCGTTCTCTCCTAAGACTGCCCGCTGTCGCGTTAGAGCCTTTGTTGAGCTTTTGGCAGTCGTAGCGCCACTTGTCGCGATGGAGCAGGTCTCCGGCGCGCATACCACTGTGTTGATGTTGTATACAGCCTGTATATTATGTATTTTATGTTTTTTTTTTTTTTTTTTTTTTTTTTTTGTTGAAGTTATTGTAATGAATCCCCACATGCCGGGGAACATTCCGGGTGGGACAAATAGGGTCTACACCGGATCCTAGCGATCTGGTGATCTTGTCCCACTTAGGCATAAATAAATAAATAAATAACTATTACCGTTTTAAAACTGTGGTAGAAAAGTGTGAAGAATTTAGGAACTTTGCGACTGCTGGCAGTGTAAATAAAACATACTCAAAAGAGACAAATGTGATTATTATTTTATTAGATTACTAGCTGTCCCGCCCGGCGTTGCCCGAGTCCGAAATAATAATGTTAAACGAACTTAAAATTTCTATGATTTTATCTTTTACTCGAAATATGTGTAAATACATTATATTAAATACGTGGCCCCTAACTGTGTCAAAAATCGGTAAATAATAATAATAATAATATTTATCTGCAAAAATACTCAAAATGACTGCAATGGGAAACGCGGGAGAGAATATGTGCCCAACTATTGCGTGCTGATATTTATCCTTAAAAATTGCTGTTAAGTCACTCAACTAAATATGTTTTTCACATAGATATCCCAAATGAAATATTCTGAGCTTCAAACTAATTATATCACTCTTAAATCCGGCTGTACCGTGAATGAAATCGATGCTCGATGATTAGCTAAAGGTTAGTATATAGTATTATAACTTCAGAGCCATTTTACAAAAATAAGTGTATACTTTTAATCAAACATGCGTAATGTTCATTCTGTGAACAAAATCCTAACCGTAACCTAATTGTATCGTAATCATAACTCGCCTGCAACCTAACTGTATCTTAACAGTAACTTAATGTAACTTAAATACACCATAAATGTAACCTGGCTGTCACTTTATCATAACCTATACATAATCTAACAATAACCTAACCGCAACTTAACCTTAACCTAACAGCAACTTAACCGTGACTTAACTGTAACTTAACCAGAAATTAAATATAACCTAAGACTCAACGGAAAGTAATTACAACCTAACTGTTACCAACTGGTAACCAAGTTCTAACTTAACACTCACTAAAGACAAAACATCTTAACCATCACGTGCTACAAAGTACTTGGTTTCAATTTCCACCGCCACGGGACGCATTATGTTGTGTTGAACATCCGAATTTTAGGTTCGGATTGGATTCATGTCCATGAAAATTATTTTGTCTTCTTCGGATACAGTTATGATTGTTTGGTTTAGATTGAGTTTAGATTCGGTTCAATTCAGATCTCGTTTTTTTTTTTTTTTTTTTTTTTTTTTTTTTTTTTCAAATGGGATTTTTAGGTTCGGGTCGGATTGTACTTCCATGGAATTTATTTTACCTATTTCAAATGAGGTTATATTTCACTGGCATATTTTTGCCAGGTTCAGATTAGGTTTGATTCAAATTTCGAGATTTTTTTTTTTACAAATTTTTGGTTCGGATTGGGTTTATGTCCATAGAAATTATATTGTCTTGTTTGGATCTGGTTATAGTTCTTTGGAACATTTTCGTCGGATTCAGATTTGGTTGGATTCATGTCCAGGAAAATTATTTTGTCTTGCTCGGATCCGGTTTTGGGTCTTTGGAATATTTTTGTCGGTTCAGATTTCGGGTTTTTTTATTGGAATTTTTAGGTTGAGGTTGGGTTGCGCATCCACGGAAATTATCCTGTATTGTTCGAATAAGGATATGCTTCCCTGGAATATTTTTGTCAGATTCAGATTTAGTTCAATTCAGATTTTGAGATTTTTTTCAAAGAATTTTTTAGGTTCGGATTGGTTTATGTTCATAGAATTTTTTTTGTCTCGATCGGATCCGGGTATGGTCCTTTGGAATATTTTTGTCAGGTTCATGTTTGATTCGCTTCAAATTTCAGGTATTTATTTCAAATGGAATTTTTAAGTTCGGATCGGGTTCATGTACATGGAAATTATTTTGTCTTCTTCGGATCCAGTTATAGTTGTGTGGAATATTTTTGTTGAGTTTAGATTCGGTTCAATTCAGATTTCATGTTTTTTTTTTTTTTTTTTTTTTTTTTAGTTTCGGTTCGGATTGTACTTCCATGGAATTTATTTTACCTATTTCGAATAAGGTTATATTTCACTGGAATATTTTGGTCAGGTTCAGATTAGGTTTGGTTCAAATTTCGAGATTTTTTTTACAATTTTGGTTCAGATTGGGTTCATGTCCATAGAAATTATATTGTCTTGCTCGGATCTGGTAATAGTTTTTGGAATATTTTCGTCGAATTCAGATTTGGTTGGATCCAGTGAAATTATTTTGTCTTGCTCGGATCCGGTTTCGGGTCTTTGGAATATTTTTGTCGGGTTCAGATTTCGGGTTTTTTAATGGAATTTTTAGGTTCAGGTTGCGCATCCACGTAAATTATTTTGTATTGTTCGAATAAGGCTATGTTTGTCTGAAATATTTTTGTCAGGTTCAGATTTAGTTCAGTTCAAATTTCGAGATTTTTTCAAAGAATTTTTTTAGGCTCGGATAGGATTCATGTTCATGGAAATTTTTTGTCTTGATCGGATCCGGGTATGGTCCTTTGGAATATTTTTGTCAGGTTCATGTTTGGTTCGCTTCAAATTTTAGGTTTTTTTTTCAAATGGAATTTGTAGGTTCGGATCGGGTTCATGTCCACGGAAATTATTTTTTCTTATTCGAATCCGGTTACAGTTCTTTCGAATATTGTGATCGGATTCAGATATAGTTTGCATAAAATTTCAGATTTTTTTTCAAATAGAATTTTTTAGGTTCGAGTCGGGTTTATGTTCACGTAAATTATTGTGTCAACTCTTATTGGGTTATAGTTCTTTGGAATATTTTTAACGATTTCAGATTTCGTTCTGGTCATTTTTCAAGTTTTTTTCAAAGAGAATTTTTAGGTTCGGGTCGGGTTGCATATACACAAACATTATTTTTCCTTGTTCGGATTCGGTTATGCATCATTTGATTATTTTTGTGGGATTCACATTTAGTTCGGGTCAGATATTAAATCCATAGTTTTTTTCAAATGGAATTTTTAGGCTTGACTCGGGTTTATGCTCATGGAATTTTGTCTTGCTTGGATCGGAGTATGTTTTTTTTTTTTCAGGTTGGGATTGGGTTATGTGTTAATACGCCTAAATATTATGTTTTGCTACAACTATTTTACTGACTATTTTTGATGTATAATTTACTTTGCTATTTGATAGTACATTATTGAGTATAATCGTCTGCCGATTCGAACAATTGAACGCAAACAGAACTAAAATAAAAAATTACGGTAAAAAAACTCCTGACATTGTACATAAGCTTCCTGCAAAAAATTTTTACAAAGCTGTCACCGTTTGCAAGTTATTGAATTTTAAAATCCATCAGTCATTTTTGGGACACCCGGTATATATATATATATATATATATATATATACATTTTGCCAGTCTATGAATTTTAGATGTCTTTGAAAAAAAGAAACAGTCACTTTCTAAATGTCAAAATCTCAAATTGGTTTCGCAAAAATTTTATGCAACCAAGCAACGGTAAAGAGAAAAAAGGGAAAAAATCGGGAAAAAGATGATTTTTTTATGAGAGTGACCTCTCGATTTTAATTAATTACTCAGTTAACAATTAGAATTTCGAAATTCTGAAGCTCAGGTGCATGAGGAGAGATTTGGGGCTACTCTAAAAAAATTTTGAGCATCGTACGTGCTATAGGTTTTGCTAGCCATCGCAGACACACACACACACGCACGCAGACAGAAAGAACGTTTTGTTCTTTTATTAATATAGATTTTAGAGCAAATTTTTCATTTTTAGAAATAAAAAACATAAATTCCTATTGATTTCTCTTTATCGCTCTATATAAATATGTATTCATTTATATTTAAGTGATTATTAGATTTTATCTTACTATCAAGCAACATTTTCACATATGACGTTTCTACTAAGTTCATTAAATTATCATATAAAGTAACCTTTTTACTTTGTTCTATATCTTTACAAGAAGAAAGTATTGGATTCATGAAAATTTTCGACTTCCGGTTTTCGACGGATTCATACGCTTTAGAAGGTCCTGAACACGTTTTGACTATTTTTTAGAAAATGTCTGTCGGTGAGCCTGTCCGTCTGTCTGTGTATGTATGTGACAAAAATTTGTGGGCGCTCTATCTCAAGAACTAATGTTCGAAATTTAATAAAATTTTATATTCAGTTAGACCTTGATATGAATTAGTGCCTATTGGTTTTTGGTGAAAATCGGTCAGTAGGTGGCGCTGCTATACTACGTTTTTCATGATTTTCAAGATTGCTATATCTCAAGAACTAAAGCACAGAATTTCACCAAACTTCAGATTCTCTGACCCCTTGATATACATAGACGCTGATTAAGTTTTGGTGTAAATTGGCCATCAGGTGGCGCTGCTATGCCACGTGTTTCATGATTTTCATGATAGCTATATCTCAAGAACTAATGCACAGAATTTCACCAAACTTCAGATTCCCTGACCCCTTGATATACATAGACGCTGATTAAGTTTTGGTGTAAATCTAAGTGTGCGATACCTTGAGATATATAGCCGCTGAAAAGGTTTTGGTGTGACCTGCCCTATAGGTGGCGCTGGTATGCTACATTTTGCACGATTTTTGCGATAGCTATATCTCAAGAACTAATGCAGAGAACTTCATCAAATTTTAAATTCTATTACCCTAGAATATATAACATAATTAGACGCTGATTACATTTTGGTATTAACCTTGCAACAGGTGGTGCAGCTATGCTGCATTTTGCACGATTTTTCCGATAGCTATATCTCAACAACCAACGCACAGAATTTCATCAAACTTCAGATTTTGTTACAAAATGACATATAACATAATTACATGATGATTACGTTTTGTTATAAATCCTTCAACTGATGGTGCTGCTGTGCTATATTTTACACGGGTTTTTTTAAACTAGCTATACCTCAAGGACTAATGCACAGGATTTCATCAAACTTCAGATTCTTTTACACCATAACATAATTAGACGCTTTTTTACGTTTTGGCATAAATTGTCCAAGATATGGTGTTGCTGTGCTACGCTTTGCAAATTTTTTGTTATAACTATATCTCAAGAACTAATGGACGAAATTCCATCGAATTTCAGATTCTGTTAGGTCTTGACACAAATAGATGCTTATTAGGTTTTAGTATAAATTACCCAACATGAGGCACTACTAAGCTCATTTTCTGAGAATATTAATTAAATTTTGCGTTTTAGGCTTTTCGGATACCAGAATCTCATTAGGCTAGGTCAAATGTTCGAGGAAATTCGATAGTGGGTAACTTTGGGGTCACCACGTTTTTTTTTTTTTTTTTTTTCTTTTTTTTTTTTTTTTTTTTTAAATATTAAAATGTACTTATGAGATAGAAGAAAGTTTTGGGATTGACACATCCAACTAGTTTATTTAATATATAGTAATCATATATTTCTCTTTTTATATATTTCAATAATTATTATATATTTTCTTATCATTATATATATATAGTAGAAATATTTCTGTTCATGTAATAATTTATGAGATAATCTATTTCTACATTGTAAATATCGGATAATGCTAGGAAAGAAGGTCTATTGTGAAATGATATGAGACATGTGAAACGCGTTTGCATTCTCTTGAATATGTGAAAAAGGTAGAATAAAAATAAGAGAATTGGGGACAAACTCTATTTTGAAACCCTCTCTGCAATAGAAATCGCTGCTGCTCAATACAATTAATGCACCTCATTCCTTTTTGTTTTCGAAAATCCTCGCTTTTTCCGGCATTCCGGGAAAGACCAGGGATTAATATTCAAAAATCTGGTCTCCCACGAAATTTGCGGCATGCTGAATAATGCGGGGGAATGCGGTAATTTAACTTGTCGTTTTTGGAACAAATTATTGGTTATAATATCAAAACTTGTTATCGTGCTAAATAATGAAATAACTTCTAGACATGTTATTGCATTCATTTTACTCCTTTGATGATGAAATAATGTGTTGAAATGTCATGATGTTATTTTTTACTATTTTTTCTTCTTTATCAACGTTCAGTCTGATTTCAATCATTTTATTGAACTGTTGGGGATATTTGGGTAATATGTATGCCGATGCATCAAAACTGGTATGTTTAAATATTTTCATTTTCTCTGCTCCTTGTATGTAACATTGGATAATTATTAATCTTCCCTGAAATGACATGTAATCTTCAATAAAAATACATAAACATAGCAACAATATGTGCTTTTTCCGATTCGCAATCTTTTATACAGGGGTGATTCTGAGTAAAAAAAAAAGAAATTCCAAAATTCACAGTAAATTTTTTGAAAGGTTACAACAAATGGGAGAGAGGAACGAGCGTAAAATCTAGTCCTAGTACTGCCTTTTTTTTTCTTTGTGGCTCTTTGACGAAATTTGCGTTTTTATGATATTTTGATAAAGTATTTGTTTTTTTCGCGATCTTTTGGCGAAATTTGCGGTTTTTAAATGATCATTTGGCAAAATTTGTTGTTTTTTGCGATCTTTTGACAAAATTCGAGGTTTTTTTGCGATTCTTTGACAAAATTTGTGTTATTTTTCTCTGTGATTTTTTTTGACGAAATTGGAGTTTTTTTTTCTTGATTTTTGTGAAAATGGGCATTTTTTCACGATCCTTTGACAAAATTTGTTTTTTTAAGCGGTCCACTGACAAAATTCGCGTTTTTCCCGATATTTTGACGAAATTGATTTTTTTCAGCGACCATTTGTTGTAAAAATATATATTTCGCGATAAGTTTTACGTACAAATTTTCGGATTTATGGCTTTTTTTTTTTAATTTTCGGTGATGACTGCATTATTTTTTAAGAAAATTTGGAACAGAATCATTCTTGTTCACTGTAGTTCTTTTAGCATATGGAAATTAATTAGTCACTTTTAGCTATCGTCACTTTTTTTATTGGACTCACTTCCTCAAGTTTAATTATTTCTAATAAACAGACACTTCGAGATAAATATGATTTTTTTAAATTAGAATTTTCGATGTGATTTTAATTAATATATCTATTAATTAACAGCAAAACTTTACAGAATAGGAAATAATGGATTTAAATTTTTTTTTAATCCTCGTACGCATCTATACTCTTTCGGCGAGAAAGGTTTTCCGGATGAAATACAACACATACATTTGCCGCCATTAATGGAGTTTTACGTTAATATTTCTGAACTCAATCAAATGTTTATTGCCAAAAATATAAAGTCAAGATGCAGCTGATATTACTGAGATCCAAACTCATTTTTTAATTAATCAATTCAGGTTATTACCTTATTTGACAAATCATGAAGCAAAAAATCGTTAATTCACTGTAATTTAATTTATTAGCATAACTTTACTAGGTTCGCCATTAAGTTTTAGGTTACTTTGATCTATGAAACGAGGAAAATTTCAAGAGAAATATAAAAAAATAGTTTATTGAAAGTATCGTTTCTCGCTAGCTACACATTTTTGCCATCTCTCTTACAATGCATGAATATCCCGACGATAATACGATGCGTGTTTGGGCCGAAAACATTTATCCAATCAATTCTGCACCGATTCAAAGTTAACCAAGTGTATTAGCCTAGTCTATCCCAGCTAAGCCATGCACCATCGACCAGAACAAGCTGTAATCGGAAGGAACGTGGTCCGGCAAATACGGCGGGTGCGGTAAGAAATCCTATCTCAGCGTTTGCTGGTGTCCTGAACGATAGAATTGCGATAGCATGGAATGTTGTCATGCTGCAGTATCACTCATTTGTGTCTCATTCTGGCTGGTGTTTGAGCAATGTATGGTTCAAATTAATTATTTTCTGTCGTTTTCAGCAGATTTCTTTCTCGTCCAAACAAACGCTGGGGAATGTTTTTTTTCCGAAGAAATTTGGCCCTGTCATTCGCGAGGTGAAAGACAGGATTTTTTGCATTTGAGATTTTTAAAATACAGTCAAAGATCTATAATCCGCAATTTCCTATAATTCGCGTTACTTTACGAATGTAAACAGCGAAATAAACAGTTAAGGAAATTTATAAATTCGTGATCCAAAAATGATTTTTTAAAACAAATATAAAAAAAATTGAAAAATTCACAATAAAAATAGCATTTAAAAAAAATGTAACGCTGTTATTTTATTAACAGTAAAAAACAAACTGATGTAATTATTTTTACACAGAACATATGTAATTATTTTTATTTAAATGCATGTTTTAAATAAAATAACTTGAAAAAGGCATTTTTGAGATAGTATATTAAATTAATTATTAGATTTTATATTTATCTTTTCATATTATACTTATTATAGAATTAAAATGCTGTCTAGGAATAATAAAATGACATATAATCCATAATACTCTATAATCCACAATATTCCATAATCCGCACAACCTTTGTCCCCAACTTCTTTGGAATATAGAACTTTGAATCTATATCCACTTTACATCGCCAATAAAATTTCGATATACGAAACTTTTTATTCTGTGCCGCAAAAGGAAAATTTCGATAATGGCTCTTCGATTTTTCACCTGTCTCTCAGACAACTCATGTGGGACCCATTTTCCTTCATTTTGATTCCGTGACATGTATTCGTTTGGAAATAACTTTAACTAGTCATGTTTAACGTCTCCCCGAGTTTTTTTTTTTTTTTTTTTTTGCTTTCATCTTCCTCCAATAACGCTTGCTGTTTGGCTACCTCAATTGTTCTGATTTTCCGGAAAAATCGCCACTTCTAAAGCATTTAAAAAAATTTTCACTGGTAATTTCCGATGGTGCATTTTGCCGTATTTCTCCTTTACAAACGACGTCGTTTTGCTACATTTTTTTCCCTCAGATTAAAGCACAAAGGCGAAACTTCCCGTAAACGTTGTTTATTTGGCGCAAAACTTCATATCTTCATAGAGTTCATCACTGGTGACATCATAACTCCAGAAATTGGGTCAAAACAAACCCCAGAGTTCAGAAAAAATAGAGATGAAATATATTGTTCTATCGTGAAGCTAAAAATTCAACACTGAAACTGATTTAAACAAGTTAAAATTCGGCCCAAGCACTTGAGGATCGTTTTTAAAACTTCACCCAGTTCAATGAATTCAGCTTTTGAACGATACCTGATTTCATATTGAAAGCCTTTTTGATGAAATATAGTGCATCTCTAACACACTCTCTCGGTTTGTTTTGACCCAGTTTGCGTGGAAATGCGGGGTTGAGCTGCCTGTGACGTCACACTATATTCTTGCGTTGCGATTAGGGCTCCTGTAACTCAGGCTGAATCGTCAAGCATCTTGTTTCCCAGTTACCGTTTGTTTCCCATTGATTCCTATGGGGCGAGAAACGTTTGAATGACTTTAAGGCTACAAAATCGTTAAAAATGGACGATTGTTTTGCAGAAAATTATTCTGACCTGTTCAGGAATGGGTCTAGAGTATTTAACTTCCATATAAATGAAAAAAAGGGGAGTAATTTGTGTATAAATACTTAAAAGAATAGATCTGGATTGGAGAACTTCGCCAAATATCGCGCCAACCTAATCGCTTGTATACAACAAACCGGTTTTTCGAAGCTGATGTCGTGTTTTATACCAGACGGGTGAGAAAAGAAAAGAAAAGACAAGAATTCCCCGTTCCCTCATTTATGCAACTTTCGCCTTATTCATTTATTTATTTTTATTTATTTTTTTATTTTTAGAGTGTGAGGTATTGATTTAAATGGTTGGATTCATTTAATATTTAAGAAGTAAAGAATAGAGATATTTTAAATCGAAATTGAAAAAGATATTATATTTTGCGGCGTAAGAAAAGGAGGGGGGGGGGGGACATAGTTAAAGAAAAAGCCAAAAGTTCAGAGGGAGGTTGGATTTTATAATTATAAATTTATTGTTAAAAAATAACAAAAATATTTGAAAAAATCATGAGTTTTAAAGATTTTAAATTTTGTAAGATAAAAATGAGGGATGTGGCATATTTTATTATTTATTTATTTATTATTATTTATTTATTATTTTTATTTTTTTATTTATTATTTTTATTTATTTATTTATTCTTTTAGCGTGGGGTGGGGGTGTTTGACTTAACAATTTATTATTTATCAACAATTACAATATAATTCCAAATAGAACAGCAAAATAAAAATGAAAAAGTATTATTTAATTGTTTTATATTTTGAATTCTCAGTTTGGGGGAAGGGGTAATTAAGCGGTAGTTTCAAAAGGTGGAGATTTAAATAATTAATAATAAAGAATAGAGATATTTTTAATCGAAAGTGAAAAATATATTATATTTTTGCGGAGGAAAAGGCGGGTGGGGGGGGGGGAGAGTTAAAAAGGAAAAAGCCGAAAATTCAGAGTGGTGGAATTTTATGATTATAAATTTATTGTTTAGAAAAATATCAAAAGCATTAGAAAAAATTATAAATATAAAAGATTTATAATTTTTAAGCTAAAAATGGAGGAGGTGTCATGTTTTATTATTAGTATTATTTTATTTATTTATTTATTTATTTATTTGGCGTAAAGGAGGGGCATTTCATTTAACAATATATTATTTATCTACAATGTCTATAAAATTCTAAATAGAACAGAAAAAAAAAAATGAAACAGTATTGTTTAATTATTTTACATTTTGAGTGCTTTGTTTCGGGGGGGGGGGGGGCGAAATCGGTGATTTCGAAAGGTGGAGATTTAAATAATTGATTATTTGTTGTTGCAATAAAGTAATAAAAGGGCAAGATAGTAAATAAAAAAAGTTTTACAAATCTTAAGCATTTGATTGAATCTTTTAGGGATTAAGGAGGAAGGGGGGCGAGTTAAGATAAAATTAAAAGAAACCGGAAACATGGAAGGATTTCATTCTTCCTTTTTAAATTATTTCATTTTTTAAATTTTTAATTAGAAATTATTTTACGTACGACTAATTCGTTAAAACTGTGTCCTTAATTTACTAACTTATAGCAAAGAATATTAGCATTTGAAGCCTTTTTATTAAAAAAATATTAATCATAATTTCACTGTGAAAATAAAAAAAAGAATAAAATCAGTCTAATGTATGTGAATATATATTTATACTCACATTAAATCAAATTTAGAATTAGTTCCATTTATATTTTCTTTCTTAAATAAGCATGTAAAACATATCAATAAAAATAAATTGATGGAAATAATTTTTTAATTCTAATATAGCATTATACAAAAGCATACTTACACGTTATTATTTTATTCAATTTTAAATACCTTATATTTTCCCGTGAGAGAGATTGAGAAACTAAAATCACTCACCTCGCCATCTACGCGATAAGACGCCAAATCAGGCAACCGTTTTGGAAACTAAATGGAGGCGTGATTCAGCCCGAGTATATAGGAGCCTTAGTTGCGATGTGCATTGGTATTACGGCAGTTTGCTGTTAACAGATATCCAAGCTATTAAAAAGAATTAACTTCAGACATGCATGTTGTCAGTGCAATCCATGAGTGAAACCCAGAAACTTAGTTGCGCACCTAATAAGTGTTGTTTGCTTATAATTGTATAAAAATTTATTTCTTCATTATTACACACAGTTTTTTAGAAATGCATTAGTAATTATTTATTTGATCTTTACTTTTAATGCTTTAACCATATCTTAATTTTTTACTTAATTATATAATATTACACTTTATGGCAAACATTTATTATTATTCTTAGTACATTATTAGAATAAAATTATAGTATAAAAATGTAAACATTTGTAACTAAATTGTATCTTGTATATTTAAATAAGCAACAATGTGTAAAATTATCTTTATCCTCCATTTGAATGCCCCTAAGTGAAAAGTCCTTGTAATGCTATGTACCTGGAACAAAAGAAAAAAGAAAGGGGAGGAGCATTTTAATTGAGCTGTTATTTAGAAAGCATCCATTTCTCATTTATAAAATTTACAATTTAACTTTACGTTACAAAAATGTTTATTATTCGAAGTATTTAAAAAAATTATTCAGTCAATAGTCTGGTAACAATTAGTGAAGACTGTCAAAAACAGACAGCACGGTTTTTATAAGCTGAATAAATAAATAAATAAAAGGGAAAAGATTTTCAGGATTGAAATTTGCGAAAACAAGTAGTTCTATAAGAGATCTGTGTAAGAAAAAATACTTAAGGTGAGTCCGATCTCCTTTATTAAAAATAATGATGTAGAATGTGGTTTTTGATTTTTTATCTCTCCCATTTTTAAACATATTTTTCAAACCTGTTATTTTTAAGCATAAATTTTTAAGTCTATTGGGATTTTCACAATACATAAAATGTAGACAATTTTATACTGAATATTTTACTTTTTGATTCATCTTGATAGGTATAAAAATAAAGCAGTTACAATATTTTTCATAAAACGTATTTTTAATCCAAAAAATGCTTGTGTAGCTTGTTAAAAATAGCCAATCCCAATATTTTATCTAAGGTGGTCTGGTGTAATAACGCCAAGTGCTAATATTATGCATAATTATGAAATAATCTGGTAAATGACACCCATGTGCTCTGCGCAGAAGGGTTTTGAGTCATATAAATCGCAAAAAACAGCTTCAAGTTAATTTGTTCCGTTTGTAGGTCTTATTGCTTTTACAAGCAACTAAAATTAACGCTTGATCTAAAATTTGCGAGATACGTTTTGTGCTGTGAAGACTTTTTATCTGGAAATATTTCGTTCATTACATAAATTTGTAGTGCATTTCGTGTACTTTCAAAATGTTGTAGAAGATTTTGGATATCTTCTCGAGATAATTTGTAGTTTAAAATGTACTGCGCAATAACTATACCGGGGTAATAACGCCAATCCTTGGCATTAATACCCCGGTTGATTCCCAACAGTGGTCGAGCGACATTCTAAATACTGATCCAAATAAACACAGTTAAAACTGTGCAATGTTTCTAATAATTCTGTTTAAACAGTCCTTTTTTAAGCAAAAAGAAGCTCACGGTTTGATATTCTTTTGCCTTCCCCCCACACACACACCACTCATTTATTTTTGTTACAATTTCACAAATTTGAACATTTTCAATAGCTTAGAATGCAGTTTGTCAATTTCTAAGTTTGTAGAGTTTGTATTTTTAGAATTGGGCAATCTACATGCCATTATTCCATCTTATTTCATAGTTTTGTTTGCATGGTGTTATTACCCATATAGGTGGGTAATAACACCAAGAGGAATAACCTTTTGGTGATAATTCCTCTTGAAAAAATTATCATTAGTTGACTTTTCATTTACCTCTAAAGTTTATCCATGAATTTTACCATACCTTCGGTTTTGGCCATCAGAGTAGTGTGGTGGTCTATTCGATTTTCAGTGTAATCATTGATTTCCCCTTGAAAATTTGTTGTCAAACGACCCTCCATTTATATTATTATTTAATGTAGGAAATTATATTATTGATCGGATATTTCTCACAAAGGTTTATGATTTTTTCCTCTTCAAAATTCACCCTTACATAATCTTTTGTTTACATATCGGTCCTCGGAACAGGCAATTTCTGAATTTGTCCATATTTGTTCGATTCCTTGGAAATATATCCTTTTGAAGTCAGCCCATTTAAAAAAAACTCCTAGACAGTGGCAGATCCAAGGGGGAGGTCATAGGGGTCATGTCCCTCCCCTTAAGGAAGAAAAATTTCTGAAGTATGTTTAAAATATGGAATATACATTAAATTCTTTCTAATTTACCCTTTACTCAACAATGTGAATCTTTCTAATTCTTTAAAGCTCTATTTAAATACAAAGCCGGTACTTTCTGAAACATCCAGAAAGTCATTTTCAATCTCAGATTCAGGAAATTTGCAAGGGCACTTATTCAGAACAAAATTTATTATAGCATTTCTTATTAAGTGTCCAAATTAGCGTTTTCCATTTCTCGATAAAGGTAAAGAATCTTTTGGGAAATCTCCATAAAATATAGGGAGTTAAACTGAATTTCAAGTCACGATAGCCAATTGCTTCCTCGTTAATGGCATTTTTATAACTGTCAAGTCCTTAATTAATTTTAATGCTTAATTTCTGATTGATTCTCTGTTTTTATAAGAAAATGGGAAAATCTTCAACTTCTTAGTATCTAATAAACTGTGTAAATTTTATATTTTTACGAATACTAATGTAAATTTTTCTATTTACAATAAAAAAAAATTCCCAAAAATATCAGAAAAGTAGCTGTTTTGAATATGGAAAAAACCTTCAATAAAAAAATTTCTTAAGAGATATAACACCCCCCCCCCCCAAAAAAAAGAGCCATCACCCCCCCTCCAAAATGAGTGCTGGATTCGCCCGTGTTCCTAGGATTCCATCTAGTTAGGAATAAATATATGTGTGAATAGAATCTTTTATAAAAAAAATTTTTGTTTATTTATCAATAAAAAACAAAACATAATTCGTTGAATGGAGTGTATTATTTGGCAGTATGTAACAATGTCCTTCCTGGCTACATCATCAATAAGCAGCTGAAACCAAAATGCCTACACCTAAAAACATAAAACTTTAGTTGTTACTTCCTACTTTAACATAAAAGTCCATTAAAAAAGTATTTTCTACATTTCAGCCCTTAAGGGTGTTCTTAAATTAAAAAAGGCAACTTTGTGACACATGCATTAATTTATTTTTGTTCGGAAATGCATGAAAATAGCAGGTGTTGTTATTCAGAAACTGTCTAACTGCACTCATTTTTCTGTTTTTTTAAAAATACAATAGATTTTTCATAACAAGCCTTCAAAGTTGATGCTTTTGAGCATGTTTCCTGACGAAAGCAGAAAAACCGGTCGAAAAGAGGGAAAAAACTGGTGATCTTGTACAGTTGAACCTCGAAAATCCGGAACCGTCGGGACCGTGGCGATTCCGGATTTTCGATTTTTCCGGATTTTGGAGATTTATTAAAAAATCTTTTTTATGGCTATATAATACCTTAAAATCCCGTTAATCTGCTATTCCCGATCAAATGCCCCTTCCCCACTTTATAAAGAATTTGAAATTTTCAAAAAATCCCGAGAAAGCGCCCTCCCTCCCGATTCTCAAAGGCGATTGAGAGTGAGACGAATCATTATGAAATGAATGAATCATGAATCTTTGATGAAATGTGCGTTTTTTCAAGATTTTTTAATTGATTTCATGCTTGTTTTGGCTTTCTTTTTTTTTACAACTTTCTCCGTTTTTTCTGCATTTTTTCGACAGAATTTACGTTTTTTTTTTAAACCCAAATTTTTTCAAGTATCAAAATTCATGATTAATTCAACGATTCATTCATTTCATCATGATTCATTACTGTAAATTTTGTTGAACGCTTTTTAACTTTTTAATTTTTGTAATAATAAAGTCTTTAATTAACGGCAACTCATTACAATATTAACCAGAATATATCTATATATACTTTTTTAGTATAATTATCAGAATTTAACTGCAGTTGATGAAAATTACAGCTATGTCTTATTTTAAAAATTAATAAAACTGAAATCGGAAAAATGTCCGGATTTTAGAGATTTCCGGAATTTGGAGGTCCGGATTTTCGAGGTTCAACTGTAGTCGAAATAGCTTATAACTTGATAGGTAATTTAATTATCATAAAATGGAAAAATACTTTCCATTCGAAATCGCTTCCATAGTCAGGCATTCATATTTTATATCTTTCTGTTAAAAAATGAATTTGTAAATGTGTCAAAACGTTTGAGCGGAGCAGTTAAGAACACCCTTAATGACCTAAAAATGGGATTGGAAGTTTCTGGAAAGGGATACAAATGAAAACCCATGACATTTAAATTAAAAATTTAACATAATTAGAAGTCTAAATAATGAGGTAAGAAAGAAAATCATAATTATTTATTTGAATAAGTTTCAATAACTTAACTAACTTTCTTAAACTTTATAATTTAATACAAGTAAGTTTTCAAATGTATGAAAAAAAGTACCAGATACTATGTTGTTCAAAAGGATTTTATTTCAAAAACAGGAATGCATAAATTTTATTCATTTGGTGAAATTAAAGTAATCATCTACAATAAAAGCAGGCTATATGGTAGTACAACAAACAGTCCAATATTAGTTTCTTAATAGTAAAGAAATGTAACATAAATAAAGTAAAACTGCCAGGAATAGTAAATTGTTTGTAATTTTTTTTATTGGTACTGCTCAAAAATTTCAAGAACAATCGAATTTATTTTAATAATATTTAATTAAGTTAAAGTACACAAGCTAAAGTGTATGGCAAGTGCAATATTAAACATCCTGTTAGCTTCATATATTCAAATAGGATGAGCAAATTTTGAAACACTTATTTTAGTAAGAATTTAGTATTTTTGCAAAACTGTGAAAGGTCCTCGAAACTAAATTAGATTTTTGAATAGAATTTCATTTTGATTTTCAGAACATAAATTCATTTAGTGACCTTGGAATCTTTTCCAGGGGGCTCAAAATGATTTAGCTGGGGGACTGAGCACCCCTTAACTACGGCCAAGGCAAGGATCGAATCTTTCAAAATCGGTCTTTTTCGAAATCAATGATGGATCTAAGGGGGGGAGGGTGATGGGGCGATTCCCACCCCCCTATATGAATCCAATAAAGGGTCTGAAAAATTCCACATTATAGATGTCCACATGAGAAACAGGTCATACTTAATAAGATCAAAAGACATGGACTGGCTGGCACGGTCTGACCTGGGCCATGCCAGCTTTAATTCATGAGACTAGGACTGGGTCAAGTCTTCACACTTTCAGAAAATGGACCAGATCCAGGTCTTGCTATTTTCTGTAGAGCTGCACCGAGTTGCACTTTTTTCCCCGTCCATATCAAGCGTAGCATTGACATCATTCTTTTAGCGATCTAAACGGTTAAAAAATTCCTGACCTACACTCGAAAAGATATTCAATTTTACACCTACCCAAGATCCCTAAAAGAAAAAAAAAATCTTATTCAATACTGAATAACCTGACCCAAGACAGACCAACAACCCAAAATAAAACAAAATCCATATCCATATCCATGTGTTATTGTTTTTGAACAGGGGGGATTCAGGGATGTTCCTCATACATCATTTACAATATATGTTTTTATGTTACAGCTGATGATAACAGAATAAGAAAAAACTGCTGATTTTAATAAATATCATGATCACAGTAACTCATTTTCACTCCGATAAATTAATTGAAGCAAAAATTTAAGACAGAAATCAAAGTTGGTGTAGTATTGAATTTATAATATTAAAATATTAACATATGTAACTACTTTTTGAAATATTGAAATGTATGTATGAGATAGAAGAAATGTTTGCAGTTGTCATATCCAAGTAGTCTCTAAATGAATTCTTAAAAATAACAAATTAAAACTTATTTAAATAATAGTGAAAAATACTTTTAAAAAATCTGATTAGATACGGTATTAAATGGTAGAAAATTTATAAATCTATCCGACACACAACAAAATAGTAGAAATAATTATAACCTGCAGTTAAAAAAAAAGAAACCTTTTATTTCAATTTGCTACTTATTCTTAATTCAACTCTCAGAAATGAAACCCAATCCGGAACCAATCCGATTTTAAAATAATATAAGTTAGCCTGACCCATGGCAAAAGAAAAAAAAAACTAAATCGACCCTATAAAACAAAACCCCTGTTTAATAAAAAAGTAGAAATAAACACCATACACAATGAAAAACATTACCTCCTATTCAAACCTCAAAATTTTTAAAATTGCTCCCCCTTAGGATTCTCTAGATATGGCCTTGATGTATGGCCGTATCAGAGAAGAGGGTTCAATTAAGAATTGCACTTAAAATTATTTTATTTTTAAATTATCCAACTAAAAATTTTAGTTTTGTCTGCAAGCATAATAGTGTTGTCCTGACATGAACTCCAAAACTCCACTGAAAATCAAGCCAAAATCCGATCAAAAAATTTTTGTTGATCTGAAATCGAAATGAAGGAAACTTAATCCACATTTTCAGGGCAATATAAAATGAAAGTCGACATATATTACTTTAATAGCAATTTTTTCTTTTATATAGAAAAATAATTGTCTGCTATATACCCATTAATATTCAACTAGATCCTTTAAACAACAGCAGCAGTCAAATGGGCTGTTTAAATTACTGAAAAGTGTTCACTAAATAGAGGTGTTTACTTTTCAGGAGAATCCGTATGGAGATTTTAATGTACATGCTATTACTTACAAATAACACTTTTTTATGTAAGAGCTTAAAAATATACACAAATAAATATTTGGAAGTGTTTGTCATGGAGCTTTTATAGTATATAGTTTTTATCGAGCAAAATATTTTGACTTTTAATTGAAAAATCTGGTCAGCTACGAATCCTTCTTGCAAAACAGAAAACTCAGTCTAAAACTCATCAGAACCCAAAATAATGTAAATCAATCAGACCTGAAAACTGCACACACCAAAAAACAGAATTTCCATGCGACCAGCAACAAAAATGTAAAAATCAACCTGATCAATAGCAAAAAAAAAAAATAAATAATAATAATAAAAAAAAAAAAAAATAGAAGCCAACTGGTTACAAAACCAACCAGCAGCAATGAAATAGTCAACCCAACCCACAACAAAAAGTAGAAATCAACCAAATCCAAGCCCGACCAGCTACTAAAAAGTCAGAGAATTTCAGGCAAACTTAACCCGGATGAAAAATATAGAAGTCAACCAGACCCTCAGCAAAAAGTAGAAGTGAACCGATACCGAACACAACTCGTAGCAAAAAAGTAGGGGTAAACCTGGACATCAGCAAAAAAATAAATGTAAATCGGGCCAACACTCGATCCACAATGAAAAAAATTAGCACCGGCACAATCTACAATTAAAAAAAAATTATCGAGACCCGAGCCGCGGGGCTGATTGGAGACTCCAAATTTCTGAAATCGCCCCTACCCCTTTTAAGAATTTTTCAGACCCGACCTTAACATTTTGGAACGACTCCGAGGAATCTATCCATTTCGGAGCCCGTACATTTTGGGCTGATTTCAACGAATTGTGCTTTTCGCAGCCGTTGCATTTCGGAACGACTCGTAAGAGTCGCTCGTTTTCGGAGTCTATACATTTTAGAAAAATTCCGCGGAGTCGTTCCTTTACTAAACGATTCAGAGAAATGAATCCTTTTGGGAAACATTCCTAATGGATCTTGATGATGCTAATATATATTTAAATTTAAATAAGCATTAATAACACCCTAAATTCTGAATTTAGAATGAAATTTATTATTTTAAGGCTAATTTTAAGTTTAGAAATCAACTTTAAATGAATATACAATCGACTTTTTCATTTCATTGACACCGTTATCGAAGTGTTAATTTCATCGTTATCGTTTCGTTGAGCGATAGCGAGATTGAATCATTGAATCGTTTGCAGAATCTCCTGTGTACTCGGCTGTGAAGT
This sequence comes from Maratus speculifer, assembly GCA_964019185.1. NCBI lineage: Eukaryota > Metazoa > Arthropoda > Arachnida > Araneae > Salticidae > Maratus > Maratus speculifer. The sequence goes on along the minus strand of OZ025303.1, from coordinate 16,785,065 downwards.
TTTCTCTGGAAATACGACACAATCTAGTAGCTTTTGTTAAAAATAGTCAAATTTTTCGTTATTAAAGGTATCGTATATTGAAATTTCATTATTTACTTCAATCCTTTTAAAGTTGTACTTAGGCCTAACTTTTCAAAATTAGAATCATGCTCTTATATTAATCTCTCTTTGTATGCTTATTATTATTTATTTATTTTACGTCCCCATTATCTCCTCAAGCATTTTTCATATTAAAAAAAGCTAGAATTTAATTCTAAATATACTTGTATGTGGCGTTACCAGCATTTGACGACATATACGGTACACGTGATACGTCATTAAGATATTTCTTTTATATTTGTTAATATTTTACTGACTTATTGTACATTGCGGTAATTGGCATACTGATTACTAACTTTGGTGACAAGTACTTGACATTAAAAATTAAAGGTAATTGAAAAAAGTTGCGACACGATATCGTCATGTCCAACACATCATTTCAAGTGACGTCAGAAACATTCACCAATGGAGAGGCAAAAGGGTCATTTTCAAAATAAGTATACAATTCTGTGTCTTACTATTCTAAAATTTATAATATTAAAAGTAGATAAAAATTTCAAACCCTTAATTGTTCTTCATTTTCTTTTTTAATAATCAGAATATTAAACTAAGTAATTTATATAAAAATAAATTAAATTGGGAAAAAAATAAAAATGAACTATTGACTTTTCAGTGGGAATCCTTTTTGTTTCAAACCCAAACTTTGATTTTCAACATGTTATAATTTCTAATTAATACTTGCTATTTTCGTTGATTTGGGCAATTTTATTTTGAGAACAATATATATTTTGTATTTGGCTTTTTTATGTTAGCAAAACTGTTTGTAAACAAAATAGTGGAAAAACTAGCTGTCTTCATGTGATTTACTTCTTAAAAAAAGAAAAAAATATTCCTAAGTCAGTCAAGTTCTTTTATTATGTGTCACTGGTCTAACAAGTATTCTATTAAACTGATAACAGTTAAATCAATTTAATAAAAAGATTATAATAATACAGCATATAAAGTTGTGTTTAACACCCTAAACCACAATATTACAATTTTTAAACAAGGAATAAGAATTTATTGTTAAAGAAATGTCACTGGTCTAACAGTCACTGGCCTAACAATACATTTGTTATGCTAGTGACAAATCCTGTTATACCAGTGACACAATGCTAAGCAATGAAACAATTTCATGTAGAAAAATTGCTTTTAAAAAGTTATAATAATATTATGATTATTCACAACTTAAATACAGAATGTCTTTGGATTAATATAAAAATGTTACCTATCTAATGCAAAATGTCACTGGCCTAACGCATGTCATTGGTCTAACTAATGCTTACTTTTAAGTAATTACTGTATTTGTGTTAATGAGCCAATTAAGCTCAGTCATTGCATTATTTGAGTTACAATTACCATTTTATTAAATATAATAAAATATGTGGGAAAAATCACTTTAAAATTTCGAAAAAAAATTGCTGAAAATGTACCTTATTTTGAAAATGACCCAAAAATTAGCAAAAAAGAAAAAAATAATCAAGTATGTTTTTTTTTCTCCTTTTATTAATTTATTGTAAATTTTATTATTTAAAGTTATTGATGGTTCACACGTGAGTGATGTTTTTTTGAATTTCTTTTATTTATTTACGATTCCACTTGTTTGTTGTAAGTCGGTAATAGTTTTTTTTCTTGTGGAAAATGGAGAATGGGATGATTTTATATACAACGGTTATTTTTTGCTTGTCTTTGACAGAAAGGTATAAAAAATATATCTATGAATTTTTTCTTGAATACTTTTCCAAAATGATGAAGTTCCTAATTGGATTATATTAAGTAGCATAATTTATCATTTTTGTTTTAATTGCTAATTACAGAAAATATTTAAAATGTAACATAAATAACAAATGCAATAAATACCATGGACTTCTTGCAATTTTCTCTTATGATATATAATTGAAGTTGCATTAATCTAAAATTGCAATCATGTATGTGTATTGTAACAAAATATTTATGGCAATTTATCCATACATATATATAGAATAAATATGATACAATACTATACAGTGTTTATCACAAGACCAATACTTGGCGTTTACAACAGCTACTCCATTTCTTCCAAATGTGTAAAAATAATTACAGGAATAAAAATCTTTAACTGTAAATTAACCCTATCATTACATAGAATGTTTAACTAATTTTCATTCAGTATTTGGTCACGTCATTATATTGTTTGTCTCTATTTATAGGTACCTGAAGAGTTGTGCAGATCTATTTATTGCATACTTTATATTTCTTACTGCAAGCAAGTCTTTTGATTTCATCAAGCAAGCCTTTTGTCTAAGGTAAGTGTTTCCTTCTGTTTCTGTACCTAATAAACAATTTAATAACCAGATTATATTATAACATTTTAATAATGTCTTCGTTATTGTCAATTATAAGAGGCTGAGTGGCTTGTAATTTATCAGCACAAGTTACACAACATAGGATCAACTTAATCAAATGTTGTCATCTTATTTTATTTTTTGCTCAATCTTAATTTGTAATTCCATTGCAAAAAATGGATAAATTTTTGTCACAACATAGACAACGTTTTCAAAATGTTACTTGTCTTACTGCAACAACTTTTAACAAACAAACAAAATTGTTTGTTTTTCTTAAAGAAAATGGTATACTTTTACTGTGAAATGTACCAAAGCAAACGGGAACAATGTTCCGATTCGTGAAGTTATGACATATTGATTCGATTTTTGAAATTATGTCATATATCATTCCAGTTTGTGAAATTATGTAAATATCATTCTGATTCTTTAACATTTTAAATCACATTGTTACAGTTCCTGAAAAACATTTCCTTTCTGGTTTAACTATGTCCAAAAAATGGAAAGTTAAGAGAAACGAGTTTCACTTAATATTATTCTCATCATAAGGAGCACAATCTTTTCCCCATTTACCATGTCCTACAGCAGTGGAGCAGTATTGAATTTGGGCCCTTTTCTCTGGGTAGGAGATTAGAGATACTCAATTATTTTCGAATAAATAATTAAAAAAGCTGGAACAGACCTTTAAAATTCATAGACTGGCAAACTGTCAGTCATGGCTTCTTACTCCGTGCTGTCAGTTTAAATGATGATTTTTTATCACAGCGGTTGTAAACCATGGAGGAAAAAGATAGGTGGTGGTGAAGTAAACCGAAAAAAGGGTTGCAATAATAAACCATTTATCGCTCAAATTTTAATGTCCCAAACAAAAGCATGTGGAAGGGATTTTGTATTAATAAGACGAATTGAAAGAAATGAATTACAGCTGAAGCGTATTTTACGAAGAAATAGTAATTTTTTAAAATGGTCTTTTTTCTATTATATTATTTATTTTAAAAAAATGTTTGCTTTTAAAATAATTGAAATTGATAAATTCAAAATAATTAAATGTCAAAATAAAATTAAATAAAATATTGAAAACATTTGATTTGAACTAAAAATTGTATTACTAAAAGTTTTCTTTTTTTTTTCAGAACTTTTTAATACTTTATAACGTAGATAAAAAAATGTTTTTCATTGAACAACATATCAATAACTCTATGTCAATATATAAAATATATTTATGAAAACATTCTTTTAAAATCATGCGCGAAAACTTAAATAACAAATATTAGTCTAAACTCTAGATTTCAGAGTGCAGACGATTATAAGACATTAACGAAAGAATGTTAACTTTTCAAGCAAAATCTTAAATGATGCTTCTATATTGATATTTCAAAGTAATGGCTAGGTTACATTTATGTTATATTTAAGTTATGGTAGGGTAATGTTAAGTCGCAGTTAGGTTACAAACAGATTATGGTTATGGTACAAAAGTTTACGGTTAGGAATTTGTCCACAGAGTCAACATTATGCATGCTTTGATTAAAAATATACACTTTTGTTAAATGGCTCTGAAATTATAATATTATATACCAATTTTTTATCATCGCGTATCGATTTCATTCACGGTATGGTCGGATTTAAGAGTGATATAATTAGTTTGAAATTCAAAATATTTCACTTGGGATTTCTATGCGAAAAGAATAATTAGTTACGTGATTTAACAGTGAATTTTACGGGTAAATATCAACACTTTAACACGAAACTAACGCAATCGTTGGATACATGTTCCCTCTTGTGTTTCTCATTGCTCATTTTAAGTATTTTTAGAGCTTAATGTTAGTTATTGTTTTTAAAACCTATTTTTCACAGTCAGCTGCGACGTATTTCAGACAATGCATTTCTGCATGCTTCCAGTTAATGATAAAATCATACAAATTTCAAGTTCGTTTAATATTGTTAATACGGACCCGGGCAACGCCGGCGGGTCAGCTAGTTTCTTATAAAATTACTGAATTCGTCTCTTTTCACAAAGGAAGAATAAATTTATTGCTGAAAAAATTCAACATTTTGCTGATGTCATTGGTATCCACAATATCTTTACCAAATGTATCTATGTATTAATCAAGCTTTTTTGGTTATTAAATCTAGCCAAATTTGGAAATAAAATTTCTCTATTTCATGATTTTGATCTGAATAACTTACCTTGCCTTTATGAGGCAAGTTTCACTGAATAATTTTTGAAAAGTAGAACCTTTGATTCCAAATGTAGATTTGTTTAGCGATTTTTTTTTTTTTTTTTTTCACGTCTCTGTTTAGCATGATATTGTTAAAATCTTCCTGTCTGGGGTATGCCAAAACATAGAAGAATCTAATGATGATGGCATAAAGATCCTGTAAAAGGCAGATTTTTTTTTCGACTCGGTTTCACGATTTTAAGGTATCAATTTTTAACAAAGCAGATTACGTTGTTCAGTATTATATGAGGACCCCAGAAGCCAAGGGGTACAAGTGACAAAATTTAGATTTTGAGTAAATTGAGTTCAAAGTTAAACATCAACTGTAATTGAATGAATTGAGATAGGAAATTTTTGCTTATTTTTTACTCATCTTTGAACTCTTATTTCAATAACTGCTTGATAAAAAAGTGGAGTACAATTTGTTTTAAATTTATAACTAAGCAATGTTTAACATCAGTCGGCACTTGTACCATTTGGCTTCCAAGCAGTGATGAAAACAGCTTGAAGCCAAAGGGTACAAGTGCTGAATGAATAGAAGAAATGAAAAGTTATGAAATAAAAATAATAAATTTATGAAAAAATTAAGAGCCATGTTGATATAAATAAATGAAAGAACAATTTTTTTTTAAATAAAAGTTCTATAAAGGAAAAATTATGACATAAAAAATTAATTTACGAAAAATTTATAAACAATGTTGATATAAATGAATGAAAGAAAAAAAACTTTTGTTCAAATATAAGTTTTAAAATTTAGTATAAGTTTTGAAACATTGGAATTTTATAATTTTTAACACTTTCCAACAAAGTTGAAAAGTGAATATGATTTTGGTTTTTCTGTCCGTCCGTCCGAGTCTTAACTCTCGTAAATATATTCGGATTGCCCTGAAATTTTAGGGAATTATTCATGTTTACTTCAATACGAACCTATCGCAAAAGAAGTTTCTAACACGATTAGTTTATTTATAGGGACAATCAAAAGTTTACCGTTTCATTACAAGTTATGAAAAAATCGTTTCAAATAAATTTTAGAGAAGTTACACCTTGTCACATATTAAAATTTATATGCATTTATAAATTGCATTAAAATAAACATTCTGTAAAATATGAGGTGAAAAGAATAGTTATTATTTATTTACAGGGCCACACAAAAGGTTTCCATTACCTAATGATAAAGAGGAAATTGTTTGCGACATATTTTAATTATATTACAAATTTCATGTATAATAAAATTCATATACATTACTGAGGCTTAATATAAGTTCGTGCATAACACGAAATACACAGTATTTACAGGGACACAAAAAAATTTCAAAAAGTATATTTTATTCGAAGTAGTGTATATTATCGATGATGATTGATGGATGGACGAAATGCCTTTTTAATTATGATTTGTGCTTTTAAGTTTCACTAAATTTATATATAAATGGTACGAATAAATCCTATAGTTCACATACAGGGCAGTACAAAAGATCTCACAAAGGTTACTGAACATGAGCGTAATTTACTTAAAGATTGCTTTTAAATAAGTTATGTATTTTTATGCTCAACTGCATTCAGTTTATTAAGAAATGCTTTTAAAATATAGATAAAATGGTATTCAGGATCAAGCACAAAATTTTATACATGTTAATATATGGATGATAATTTCTGAAAATGTGATTTCAGTAGTCTTAAGAGTGTTTTAGTTTGAACTAAATTTTAGCTAAATACTGGCGTATAATAAAGGTTCAAGGTAAAGTACAGGAGGAACAAAATCATACAAATATGTTTCCATCTATTAGTATAAACTGCTGAAAGAGAAATTTCAAACTGTTACGCGTTTTCTTGCTAAACTAAATTTCCCTATTATACAGTATATATCAGCCAACAGATAAAACATATGACTATTCGAAAGTATTAGAATACATATTTGGCTATGGATAGTAATACTTTATTACCCTAAATAGCGAAGATTTTAAAAGATTTCAAGAGATGTTGGAAAGTGTTTTATAATCTATGGTTAACGAAGGATTTTTCTTACTCGTTAACAGTTAAAATGCATTTATTTAATGTATAAAAAAGCAAATGGACTTGTATGTTGTTAGTCGCGCTTCTGCTATATAGACATAAACATATACAACTGCACTTATACCCCTTGGCTTCCATGCATTTCATAGTTTTGGAAAAGAGATTAAGTAACTGACCCCTAAAACTCAGTACATAATTAAAAAACCACTCATTACTCTTTACCTACAAATAAATAGACTTATTTTCAGATAGCCTGTGCACTTAACTCAATTTTGTCACTTATACCCCTTGGCTTCTGGGCTCCTCATATATTTTAAGTTTTAAAATAAGTTGGCTATTAATAAATTAGAGAGATTATCTTTGTAAATATACTTTGCAAAGAAGGGGAGGGCAGTTCGCCAAAATCCACCTTTGACCGAAAAAAAAAAAAAAAAAATCGATGTCACGTAGGTGCCTGGGGCACATGCCCTTTTCCCCCCTCTCTTAGTTTTAGCCTTGAATGTGGATAAAAGCTCTTTTTCTTTTCTAACACAGGTGTCAAGATACTTATTAGCAGAATTATTCTATTAAATATGGTATTCATTAGATACTATTTTCTTCCTAAAAGTCGGTCAATAAAAAATGTCAATTTGTGGAGAATCCCTTATCATACAGCTGTTTTTAGAGAACAAAGTAAAAACAGCTTACTATAATAATGATATCTTTTTGAATTTTCATGATATTTAATTGGATTTTTTTAATGAGTTACACCATAGAATTGACTATTAAATGATGTAATTTTTTTATCATTCGTGCATGTGCAGATAAAAATTATTTCATAGAACTACTCATATTTCATAAAATATTTAATATATCTATATTTTAACTGTGCTATATTTTTTCTACTACATTTTGCTATTTTTTCTGAAATTTGCGTTAAATTTGATCAAAAACCCTGCATGATATAAACAAAAACCATACCAGAATTTTTTTTAATTTTTCAAAAAAAATCACTCTTCCCATGAATATACATGCTTTCTTACAAAAATCAGTGTACATGTTGTATAGTATCCGCATATTTGTATTCTGCAACAATAAATCATTTTCCACATTTTCATATACAGGGTGATCCCAAATATTTCTATTATTCTTTGATTTTTTGTCGGCTCCCCTAATTGTCCTGCTTATCAAATGGATATTGGTAAATATAAGGTCAAACATCATCTTTATAATCCTGAAGTTCCAGAAGAATCCGACAAGTATATTTTTGAATATTTGAAAAAATGTCAAAAATTGAAAGTGTCCAAATATTTATTGGTAGATAGTGTATATACATGATATGTAATCACTTTTTTATTGACATAATTTCCATAATTCTGCTTAAACCTCTTTGAAACTGATACAGAGAATCTCGGTCAAGCTAGTTAATGGACAGAATCAGACCAAAAGGGTCAAAATAGAGGGGTTTGAAAATTGAAAATTCCCGTAACTTCTTAATTATTATACAGTGAAACCTCCAAATAAAGGACACCCATGGGACCAGAACTTTTGTCCCTTAAATAGAGATATCCCTTATTTGGAACTTTTTATGTAATTTTTAATTAATCGTTTAAAAGGATATAAAAACAACAAAGCATTAAATGTGAAATTTAAATGTACCCAAGGTGTATAAATTACTTTAATCAGACAAAAGGAAAAAAAGGAAATTTAATTAAAATTTTCAATTGATAACTAAATCATTGAATGATTTACATTTTTTATTCAAACTTTATACATGAAAAAGGTATAAAAACATTTAAAAGAAATTTACTTGAAATATTCAATTAAAAGGGATTGTTTTTTGCAAATTTCAGTTTTTCAGTACAATTTTTTCAAGTGATAATTTACGTACTTATAAATTTTAGTTCTTCATCACCAGCAGTATTTACAAAAAAGTATTCATCTGCTTTGCATATTTTAAGGCAACATATCTCTCAACTGTTCTGCTCAGCAAGCGGAAAACGTTTTGGCACATTTAAACACATATTTTTAATAGAAAGGTATAAAATTGGGATGCTTAAGTATGGATACCATTTAAAATTGAACTTTGTTTTCAATTTTTTGATAAATGAGTTACATATTGAGTTACAAGGGATTTTGATCAGATGACAAAGGCATTTTTCACCCTTTCATGAGTAGTAAAATCTTCTTTTGGGTATAAATTTGGTTCAAAACAACCACTTTGACAATATTTCCTGAAACATCGATTGCATTTGGGGAAAAAATAGATTACTTAGCTTCTGAACAACAACGCCTGCTAGTTTCAGCCGTTTCCAAATAAAAATAAACTAAAACATACATCTTAAAAGTTGCTTTTTTGGATTTGACATCAGTCTAAAAGCATCTGTAATATAATTTATTTCACAGTTTTCTTTTATTCTCCACTTTCAAAATTGACATCAGTCTAAAAGCATCTGTAATATAATTTATTTCACAGTTTTCTTTTATTCTCCACTTTCAAAATCATCTTCACAATTCTCAGTATTACTTTGTGGGGATAAACTCACTGATCTGGAATCAGAATTGTGGATAAATAAATGCATGTTAATTGTGTTGTATACCTCTGTATTAACATGACGTCTGTCTGTTTGATAAATTCACAAAAATCTGTATTTTCATTTTCATCACAGAATACTTCATTATATGAATAATAAAAATCAGTCACTTTAATCTCCTTTTCAAGTGTCCCTTAAATCGAGTGGCCCTTATTCTGAGGAAAATACATTACATGTCTTATACCAAGGGACTGAGACTGGATGTTTTGTCCCTTAAATAGAGGCGTCCCTTATTTGGAGGTTTCACTGTAGTTATTACATCAGTTTAAAATTATTATTACTTCTAGGAAAGTGCCAAAAATTTACTGGTCTGTGAAAAAATTGCTTGTTAGGAAAAAAAAAAAAAGATAATTTCGTCAGATCGCTAGAAAACAAATTTAGTTAAATTTATTATAAATTTTAATATTATCTATCAATTTTATATTAACAAATTTTTCATGGGAACAATTCTTACTGTAAAAAAAGGGGGGGGGGGTTGTTAAAGAAGGAAAAAAATTCATAACTTTGTCAATTCATAAAATTGTCAATCTGCTTGAATTTTAAATTTTGTTGATATTACCTAAAGCTTTTGTTTGGACAAGCTATTGGTAGGACCAATTCATACAGCAAAAACAAAAACTAGTCGTTGGAGGCCACCGTAATACTTACCCATCATGGATATGTATATGAAAATAAAACATGTGAAAACTATTTATACAATGCATTGCAATTCATAAACAAAATTTAAATATTGTTAATATACATAGTAATGCTATATTAAAGAACAGCTGATGTACCAATTTCGACAAATTATATAAAACGCCAAACTACTCAAGTAGTACCGAAATGCGTAAAAGAAACATCCTTATAACTCCAAAAATAATAATTCTATTAACTAACAATTAACTGCGTCGCATTAAGCGTCTCATTTCCAATTAAAGTATACCTCTGAATTGAAATTTGAATGAAATACAGGGTCATGAAAAATCGAAGAATGTGGAAAACAGGATTAGAAATATCTCGGCAACTAGTAATCCGATCGACTTCGTTTTATATGCAAAATGTGTGTTATTTTATTGCCTTTTACGTCCATTCCTTAGAACAAAAAAATTCGAAAATTTTTATATACCTTTCATCAGAACGAATTTTTCGAGAGTCCGAAAAAAATAGTTCCGGATAATCGAGGTTGCTGATATTAAATAGGGTTCGTCCCATTCTTACATACTAACTACATACAAAATTTCAAGTCTCTATCTCAATTCGTTCGGGAGATAGAGCGTTTACAGACAGACAGACAGACGGACGGCAAAATTTTTTTTTCTAAAAATATGTTTTTCGGAATCTCCAGTATCTAAAACGTGTAAATCCGTCAAAAAAAATTTTCGATTTTCAAAACGATTGCAAGACTTACCCTATACTACGTATGATGGGTAAGTAATAAATAGCTGATGAAGAAAAAATTAGCATGTTTCATAGTTTTTTTTTTATTAAAAAAGAGTCTGGATATTGTCAGAAAATTTCGCATTGTTGAGCATGGAAAAACATTTTTTGACTACTGCCTTAACTTTCTAATAACAGGCTAAGCTGCTTGTTCCTTTTTAGGTGCGTTCATAATTATGTAAATACGTAGCACCTATTGTTGTCGCTCAGTCCGTCCGCATATAACAACGCAAAAACTACCCAACCGAATCGTTGGAAATTTAAAATACATAATTACAACATAATTTTGTCGAGTCGTTTCAAATTTTATGAAAATGGGATGGATAGATCAATTACAGGGACATTCAAAAGGATTCCGTTACATTACGGTCAATAGGGAAAAAAGTTTTAAATGCATTTTAATCGTTTGAAATTTAAAACATATAATTATTGCGTAATTTTGTCGAGTCATTTCAAATGTTATGAAAATTGGATGCATAGATCAATTACAGGGACAATAAAAAGGATTCCGTTACATTACGGTCAATAGGGAAAAAGTTTCAAATGCATTTTAATGATGTTACACTCGATCGAACATAATAGAATTGGCATGAATCTATGAAATATATACTAAAATATGCATTCTGTACAATCTGTGATGTAAAAAATTTTTATTATTAAATTACAGGGCCACACAAAAGTATTCCACTATATAGAACTATACGGAGAAACATGGTTTGGTACGTGCTTTAATTATATTCAACTATTTCACATTTTATGAATAAAATATACGTTGCTGAGGTGTAATAAAAATTACTTCCTGCATATTTACACAAACGTAAAGATTTCGACTACTATGCTGTATCCGGAGTACGCTCTACTATATCAGCAAGATCTGAATATTTTTAAAACTTCGTTATTGTACGAACGCACCTCACTTGCTACGTTCACGTGCAATTTCCAACTTTTTTGCTGGTGCATGACATTTCAATGTCTTGCCATTTTGTTGTCATCACCATATATATATAACTCGGACTCTAATAGTCGTAGGCTTGCCAAATGCTGTAGGTTCAGCATTATTTGGATTCTCTCTTATTATATCTCCCCCCCCCCCTCAAATTTTATAAAAAGGTGGATATCAGTCTGATAAATTTAAACTTTTATAACTTCTGATAATAAGATCATAAAGAGATGAAATTTCATTTGACTGATCAGTGTGGCATAATTTTAAATTGTCTTATAATTATTCAAGAAAATCGATTTTTTTAATTTTATTATTTATTATTATTAGATATTTTATGCATACTATAAAGTGGCATAAATAATTTTTTGATTGATTTAGTACATTTTTTAGAACCTTTAAATTATCATAAGTTGAATATTATTAATAAAAAACTGTGCCTAATTTTTATTTCTTTGAATTAGATACTTAAAAGGTGTTTTCAATAATTAAACACCTGTAAACCAATACATATAAATATTTCTTAAAATCAACTCTCTAAACTTTCTTTTATATTTAATCAGATATGATATATATTTATTGAAGCACAAATATTTAATTATTATTATTGTAATGCAAAAAGTTGCAGCTTATAATTATTTTTATAATTCAAAGTCACATCTTTGAAATTTCTTTTTATAAATAAATTTACTCTTACAAACATTGGGACAACAATAGTGATTTGGTAACGAAGCATGCTATAAAAATATTTTGTTTTTAGAAAACTCCCCCACCCCCATAATTAAAAAAAATAGTTGTTTGCATTTTTGACAGTTTTCCCTACTCTTGAAGACAATTTTTGTGCGCAAAGTTTGTTGAAAGTGGGCCTGTTTCTTTGTAACAAAATGGCAATTTTTAATTTTATGTAATAATGTAACTGTTATACTAATTAATTTTATTTTCATTTTTGAACAAACAAAACTGGGCCTTTTTTTTTTTTTTTTTTTTTTTTTTTTTTTTGTATTTGTCGATTATTTACTTGTTTTTATTACTCTTTCCCAAAAAATAAATTTACTAAAGATTAATATTAGTTTTATTATTATTTTTAATAGTTTAAATTTCAGTTATTTTAAATATAAAAGAAATAAACAGGTCAATGATAAATTTCAGCCTATAGCTACTATGGAATATAATGATAAATTGAATGCAAAATGTGCTATGCATTGAGATTATTTTAAAGTAAAAATTTGCTGTTTACATTTATAATGTTGTTAATTTACTAAATTAAGAATACCCTGAATTACAAAAATATATCATAAAATAATTTATATACTAATATTTAATTTTATTTTAACAATTCTTTCCCAGCAAACACAGAACTAACAGAATGGTACAAAAATGATATCTTTCGACAAGTACTAGAGGTGTTATTTCGATAACAGTGAATCGTAACCTAAAAGTATCGATTCTGTCCTTTCCTTTGATATCTTTGGTGATACTTTGATGGGTTGTCGTCATGGCGCCAGAAATATGGCACTACGACGGAAATCGGCGATATAGGTGACACATATTCGATACAAATACGTAGGAAATCCGAAATTTCTGGCATAAAAATGTTAAAATAAGGGCACAAATTTGATATTGCTGATATCGAACGATGATCGTTCTGAACTGTATTTTTGACGCACACATGACAATATCGATCTTGTGCCATTTAATGACATTTTACACGCATGTTGCCAAAACTTTTAATCGATTTAATTACACTTTAGTCGCATAGAAACTTTTAATCCTTCCATGGGTAAAATACTTATTGAAATAAAAAGACATCAAAATTAAAAATTTATTCGGAAGAAAAAACTAAATTTCACACGTATCAACTTTCTTTATTAAAATCTATATTCCAATACCAATCTTTTTTTTTTTTTTTTTTTTATTTTTAATGTAACACCGACCTTGAAAGGTAACTGAAAATTTTTTCAAGACATTTATAAAAGCATTCACATATGCACCTTTCCCTAGTTTCAGATTCTTAAATAGTGTTTTTTTTTTTTTTTTTTTTTTTTTTTTTTCTTCTAAATTAAGCCGATTCTCTTATAAAATTATCTTTTACTTTGAAATAGACTGAGCCCTCCCCCCCCCCCCCCCCCAAGATCTTGCAGTTACATTATTTTATGCTGGCATACTTTCCTTTCAACTGAAGACATTCTAAGAGGAAGCACAATATTCTTTTATTATATAAATTTCTTTATTCAGTTTCATGGATGTATTTCACTGTCATGTTTCATATTTTTTATTGGTCATGTTCATATCCAATGCAACAAACTAGAACCAAATTTAGAAAATTGCTTTTTAAAGCCATGTTTAGTAAATTGCACCAAATACCTTTAAATTCAATCCTTTCATAAATGTAGTGATAATAGCTTGGATTATCAATGAATCTTACAGAAACAAAATTAAATTCTTTACAAGTAGATATAAAAAAAACTTAAAGTTTGTAAAAAATGGGATAGTTTTTTTATACATACATATATATACAGAGCTGCCAACTTTTACGCCATTTTAAATCATTAACATGTTTGGAACCAAAAAACTTTTAGAGTGAAATGTACGTCAAATACTTTTAATGTTATGTGTTACAATACATACTATTAATTATTAAATAAAATATTCAGATTCTAATATTTTATTTGATTTTAAATAGACATAGTAGTTGACAGCCATGTATGTATGTAAATATATATATATATATTTGGTGGTGGGGGGGGGGGGAGAAATCTGATGAAAATTCTGGCATGATAGTTGAAACTTCTCTTTTATAAAAAGAAAATTCAAACGTAAAATTACTTCAACACAAATTACTGGAAATATTAAAGTCAATTTTTTTCCTTAGGCTTTAGTTCATTCCCTAATTAATCAGACATAGACAAGGAGATACAAATAATCTGCTCAAAGTTTATAGCAGAAATTCTACGAAATCGTTAATGCTATTTACATATTAGATGCAATCTGCGCAAGTCAGATTTTAGCAAATGATTTGTACGTATACCATTAATTTTTCTTGCATCCAAAGGAAAATATGGAGAGAAGAAAAGTAATGATAAACTATGAGTCAAACGCAAAATCTTGGTTTTTCCACATAAATATATGACTTGAGACATTTCATTTTAATATAGAAATTTGAATTTAGCTAATTCTGGAATTGCATTCCATAAACTTAGTAGACGATTGTCTATGTTGCCACTTCTAGGTGTAATAGTAATAGTGTATGCATAAATTCACCTGCTAAATAACTATTATAATTTTCATATTGAACACCCTCACATACTTGCATAATTTTGCTTACATTTTACACACATTATACTAATGACCCTACAGAAGAGTGGAGAAATAAATTAAAGCTGTTCTCAACTGCTCTGCTCCACAAGCACAAAATACCAATACTTTTACATTCATTTTTCAACATAATATAAAATTATAAGGCCTGATTTTGAATCTAAATGTTTTTCCATTTTTTTATCAATAAATTATCAATTGAGCTACAGATGAAATTGATCAAGCGACGATGTTTCCATGCAACTTGACAGGGTTTTCTGTTTTTTTTTTTTTTTTTCAAGAATTTCAGTTCAAAACAGCTATTTTGACAGTATCTCTTAAAACAGTTATTGCAATTAAGAAAAAAAAAAGTGATTAGATGGCTTTTGAAAAAACACCTGCTAATTTCATGCATTTCTGAACAAAAATTTAAACTTATCTCATTAAGTTACCTTTTTGAATTAAGAGCCTAAATCACAACAGCAAAGAGAATTTTCCGACAAGTTGAGTGAAATCTTAGTCTGAAAAGTTTAGTCCATACAAGAAATTAAGGCTGCTTACATCTTGTTATAACAATGTTCAACTGTACCTTGAATCCATCTTGTTTGTTAGAAGTAAATTACTGTCCGATTAAAATTACTCTGTTATCCCATCGAACAATTTCGTCAAATTATACAAATCGCCAAACTAATAGTCAAATTATACATAAGTTTTATTTTAAAAATCAAAATTAGTAGAATATTAATAAAAATTCAAATAAAAAACCAAAATGATAATCACTTAATGATATTTTAAACATGTGAACTGTATTTAATGCCACTGAATGTGACATTTAGGATCATCCATTATTGGCATTTAATCTTATAGTTTATGATAATTTTTTGGTCGACGAGATAACCTAGTAGTACAAAATTTTCAGATGGTTTTCCCACACCCGCTGGTATATGTTATTTATACTTTGTTCATGTTTCATATGATTAACTTGATAACATTTATCAAAATATTTTCACTATAGTAACATCCGTTTAACAATTCTACCATGAGGAAACACTGAAAAGCTGAACCAATACAAAATGCACAGTAACTAATTAGTTAAAATTAAAGATTTGAAAATATCTACAATGCTATTTTGTTTTTTAGAATGTCATTTCTTTACATACTTAGCAATATTTTATTGGTTGAACTTTTTTCCTTTCCAAATTAGCTTCACCAATTAAAGCAACTGATATAAATTCCAATTATTGATGTAATGATAATCAGTGATGTAATATAAAAATCAATATATGTTCAATAGGGTGGAGTGAAAAAGACCAAAAAAAATTTTTTTCGGAATTTTTTCTTTGGATAGGTCTAAAAAGTTGCCTTTTGGCACACTGAATATAAGGTTAAAATTTCATTTCGTTTTGAATTCATCTTTAGTCCCCTACCAGCTCTTAAAGATTATGCTCTTTATATGTGAAAATCAAAATTTCACTCTGTAGTGTAAATGACCAAAAAAAAAATTTTTTTTCGGAATTTTTTCTTTGGATAGGTCTAAAATGTTGCTTTTTGGCACACTAAATGTACGGTTGAAATTTCATTTCACTTGGAATTCATTATAGTTCTCTACCAGTTCTGAAAGATTATGCTCTTTTTATGTGAAAATCAAGATTTCACAATGTAGTGTAGCTGACCAAAAAAAAATTTTTTTTCGGAATTTTTTCTTTGGATAGGTCTAAAATGTTGCTTTTTGGCACACTGAATAGACGGTTAAAATTTCATTTCATTTGGAATTCATTTTAGTTCCCTACCAGGTCTTAAAGATTATGCTCTTTTTATGTGAAAATCAAGATTTCACAATGTAGTGTAAATTAATCAACTTTTTTTTTAAACTAAATTTCTGATTTCAGTAATATAACCCACAAAAATGACTTCTTAAAGTATTACTTGTGAATGATCTAAGTATCGTTTTGTTTTAACTCTTTGAATCGCGAATAAAACCCTAAAATGTGAATCGTATTGTCCCAGAGAAGAAAAAACACAATAATTAGACATGCATTTCAATTTTATTTTTCGAATGCACATGAAAGATAGTTCTCTAAATATAAAGGAAATGCAGTTTTCTGAATATATAGTAATAAAATGAAAAGAATATATACGATGTATTGTAAAACGATCTTTCATTTCACTCTAATTTATATTGGTCTTAGTTATCAAAATTAGGTATTACCTTTCGTGATTTGATGTTTGCTCGTATATATACGGTTCTTGCTTCTACTACTACAGCCGCTAATGGAGCTTTAACAACTAAGTTTACGCATCTTTCGAATACTTGAATCTAACAGGGAAATTTTTCAATTGAAAAGATGGAACTTTCGATTTTTTTCTGAGAATTTCCAGTTTCTCTTTTGGTAATCGTTTAAGAATGTGGGGTGATTTCACATTCTTGCTAGTTAATAATGTATATATAGTTTGTAACACTGAATTTCAATATTGGAATATAAAATGTCTTATTGTAGAACGTATAATATCCTTCATCTTCAATATTCTTCGGAATCCAAATTCTCCAACATGATTTTTTTTATCAGTTATCGTTCATGTAAATTTTCATCTCAATGACAGAAGTATACATTTTGTTAAATAACGGGATTGAGAGTTTTCTTTAAATATTTCCTCAAATAACAAAACAACTTAATTGTTTATATAAAAAAAACCATTTTGAATTCTATATTTGCAAGAAGAATCTTTCTTGAATTGAAACAACATAGATGAACGTTCATTACAAATTCAGCCATAATCCTCAGGTTTTGGGATGAATCTGCCTTCCAATCTGCAAACCAAGTAATCAATTGGCAGTTGTCAATCATTTAGAGTGCAACATTCTTGCTGGATTACGATTTACCAGATTTGAGGAGCATTAAACAGATGCAAATGTTTGGCACATGTCATAAAAATAATTTTGGTCTACACTTAGGTCTACACTCATTTCTCTGTGATGAGAGCAGCTATTTTTTAATTTCTATAACTGTCTATTGTTCACATTGATCCAATGACTTTCCATTTAGAACAGGAAAAGCTCGTGAGCCTTTATTTTGTTTATCAAGTTGAATGACTTAGTGGCAATTCGTTTGCAGAAAGCTGACATATTAACCACTACAATGGACGACTAAATCTTGGTTTCAAAAAATCTATTAGCATGATTTTTTATCTTACTGTTTACAGTTGTTTCGTCACAACCTATTGCCATAAATTTATCAAGGATTAAATGTTTTTCAGTGCAATATTTTAATACTTCCTGCAATGATCTTTCCTGGTCCAAAAGATGGTGCAATGTATCCCAAATACAATTCATTTGACTCTTAAAATCAGAGATTAAGTTTTTCAATTATAGTTTTTCCATATATCTCCAATTTTCCATAATTTCCGTTGATTTTGGGGAATTGAATGAGCTGATATTCAGAAAAATTGTTGTCTATCATTTGATCAATACGTCTTTGGGAAACTACAATAAATGATGCTTCGATGTTTTCTCTTAGGATTTTTTTTACCTCTGATTTTGGCGAAACTGTACAATTACTGCTATGTTTTATTTATTGTTTTGTATAATAATAATATTTTATAGCATTCTGCTATTGTTGGCAAAACAGCTTTATTTAGTTTTGAAGAATCACCAACTTCTGGTAATGGTAAACTTCGATTTGCTCACACACATACTCATTTTGACAGTAAAAATGACAACATACAATTTTTAAAACTCAATAAATCGTTTCAAAAATTTAAATATAAAGACTTAAAGTTTGAAAATGATAAAAGGAATTACACTAAATATTTAAAATATAAAAATATCAAACGAGTTTACCAAAAAATCCTGTTAATGTACAAGTTATGTTAAGATTCTATCGTATAAATCAATGAAAATACAAACGTCCTGGTAGGGGACTCAAGAAATTTTTCAAAATTCATGAAATTTTGCACGTGGATTAGAGGTACTAAAAGGCAACTTTTGGCTGCTATCCAAAATCAAAATTCAAACTTTCGATTTTTCACTCCACCCTAATGTTCAAGCTAATGACCTAGAAAATATATGCTATAGCTTTGATAAGCAGAGGTACAACTTATTTTAAATTAATCAAGAAAAGGCTACTATAAAACTTTTAGTAACTTTTTTTTTATAAAGAAGAAAAGTCAACACTTTTCTTCTTTATAAAAAAAAGTTAAAGTTTGTACAGATAATTTAAAATTGTGTATACACTCTGATGTTAAGATTTGAAAAAAAAGACAAAACAAATACATGATAATTTATTTTATTCATCAGCACTGCAATTTCCTAATACAGTTTTTTTGCGATATCCCAACTCTCTATCTGTAGCATAACGTAGCCATTTGGCTATCCAACTATGAATGCTGATTACAGAGGCTCCTTCAAACAACCTGTTATGTCTCACTGAAGCTAGAAAATAAGAATATAATCATTACTTGCATATAAATTAACAAGAAAAATAGCAGGGGTGATTGTGGTTCATGAAAAAATACCTGAAATTTTGCAACAAAATTTTTCTGTACCGGAACAAGGAGGAAAAGAAAATTTATTATAGGCAGATCAAATTACATAAAATATATTTTAATTTTGTTTAGCAAGCATACAAAATTGATATTTTAGTTTTATTTTATGAACTGAACTATCAGAGAAACCAGAATTTTTGTACTGTAATTAAAAAAAATAATTTAATTCTGGTATATAACCTAAACACAATCACCCCTGAAATAGTGCAATATTGAGAAATTTTCTATTTCTACTTGATCGTTTGACGAAATATTCAGTTACTACGTTATCTTTTGAAGAAATTTGGATTTTTTTTTCACAAATTTCTCAATTTTTTGAGAAATTTCTAGTTTTTTGTGATTTTTTTGACAAAATTTAAGGAGTTTCCCCCTCCCCCAAGGATTTGATGAAATTGATAGTCTTTTCGCAATATTCTGATGAAACATTCCACAATCTTTTTGTGAAATTTGTCATTATATAGCAGTCCTTTAAGACCCCCTGTCCTTGCTCGAGGTAACACTCGCGAGCTAATGCTATGCCTATGGAGAAGCATTTTTCTAATAACTCTTTCGCATTACGACATTTTTGAATATTCTTTTTTGCATTGGATAGCTGAACTGCAGGTCGACAGCACACCTTTTTTACTTTTTCAATTTTGGTTGCAGATTTTTTTTTTTTTTAAGCACTTTCAGTTTTGAAACTGGTTTTGAAAGTGAAACTAACTTTGTAAAAAATATCTGCATTCAAAATCGGAAAAGTAAAACAGCTGCGCTGTCGGCATGCATCTCAGCTATCCAATGCAAAAAAAGAATATTAAAAAATGTCAAATATTAGAAATATTTTTAGGAAAATGCTTACCATTAGGAATAGCATTAGCTCGCGTTCGTTTCCTTTTCCAGAGAGAGGGACCTTAACGGAATTTTCTGTTTTTCACGATCCCTTGACATAATTTTCTGTTTTTCACAATTCTTTGAATGAAATTTGCCTTTTTCATGATCTTTTGACAAAATCTGCCATTCGAGATCTTTTCAGGAAATTTGTGTCTTTTCTTTGCAAGCTTTTGACAAAAGTTCTGGATTCTTTGCGATCTTTTGACATAATTTCCTTTTTTCTTCTTTTAGTAATCCTCTGACAAGATGGGCAATTTTTTTTTGCACAATTGATGAAATTCATCTATTTATACAAATTTATACAAATTCGCGATATTCTGCTTTGGAACATTTTAATTAATAAAATTTAATTATAAGTAATTGCAGAAATTATATAAAAAATGCAAATTATTAATTAGCATACACGATTAAAAAATTATGAATCACAAACTTTATTAAATTTAAATAAAATGTTTAAATGAAATGCTGTTTATGTATTCACAAACTTACTGTACATAATATTTTACAATTTGCAAGAATTAAGATTCAAAACAATTTTTTAAAGCTTTTCTCCCCTCATTTGCTCATAAAGGCAAAAAAAAAAAAAAAAAAAAAAAAAAAAAAAAAAAAAGAAGAAAATTTTCAAATTCATCTTAAAATTTTAATATTTTTATAAAAATTTGATTTTGATCAATTACTTTTTAAAAATTTTAATTTAAATTGCAGTTTAAATCAATCATTGACACCTTAATAAAAAATTGCATAAATCATTACTATTTGCTTAATATAAATCATTGTTAAAGTGTGTAACATGCAGGGGTGGCAAATTTCGGCAATTAAGCAGCATAAAGTGGCAGAAACTAAGAATTAATACTAATAAGAACTTTAATCTACTGTGATTGATAATTCACACATAAAAAATTTAGTTAAAAAAATAAAGTTTATGAATGCTATTATTTTCTGTCTCTTGAAAAACAGAAATTTTCATAACTATAATCTGATTACCAGTTGAATTATTTATGAATGAATTTCTATTTGAAAGTTAAAAAGAAAAAAGAATGTTAAAAAAAATTCTATAATATTCCTTTTTATCGGTATTATTTTTAAAGGTGACCATCCACAAAAGGCAAGATATTTTCTGGGGCTTTTCTGGAGAAATGTGTTTCTGGGAAAGGAGTCAATTTTGTTATAAAATGTTAATATATGTGGCACAAAATTTAAATATCAAAAAGCAATTTCCTTACCCTTTATGCTCAAAAATCAATTTCGACCTCATATATTTAGGATGAAATTAATAATTTAACATCAAAGTTAGCACTGCATTAAATGAGATTTGAATCTTGATTTGTGAGTTTCCATGATACTTCCGTCATTAAATAAAATTATGCAAATTTTATGAGTAGCTGCAAAAATGTTTTTTTTTTACATTTTTCTGAAGCACAGCAGAATTTTCCCCTGAGGGTTTCAGGGGAGCGCTGCGCACCTCCTGCCCTTTAATTAAAAAACTAGCGCCCTTCTTGCCACTCATTAAAAAAAAAATGCCCCCTTCTTGCCCCTCATTTTAAAAAATGCAGCCCATATTGCCGGTGAGTCTGCACTGAACGTGCACCTGTTAATTGTTCTCATTCTTCATATACTTAAAAAATCATGTGTTGTCAAAGCTTGTGTGGCGGTAGACAAGTCTTCATAGAAGGTCGTGATAGACAAATTCTCAGTCGATGGCACGATGCCTTCTGATAAAAAAAGAACATGCTCCAATAAAATAAAATTGAGTAAAAGAAAGGAAAAATATAAAAAAAATAACTTTCTGACCAGAGATGATTCTGTTCCAAAATTTTAAAAAATTCAAGAAATTCGGTTTAAAAAAAAAGATCATCAATTAGAAAATTCATTCATAAAAAGTATCGCAAATTTCAACAAATGGTCACTGAAAACTGAAAGGAAGAGCCATCGAAAGGAGGCGAATTTTGTCAAAGTATCACTTGTAAAATGCAAATTTTCTCAAAAGGCCACGGAGAAAACACAAATTTTGCTAAATGACTGCCGACAAACAGCAAATTTTATCAACTGAATGCAGGAAATGTGAATTTTTGTGAAAGGCCGCTGAAGAATTGCGAATTTCATCAAAGCACAGGAGAGAAAAAGTGCAAATTTCATGAAAATGCTGTGGAAAAATATAAATTTCATGAAAGAGCCGTGAAAAAAATGTATTTTTTTCGCGAATCATTGTAGAAATTCAAGTTTTTTCTGCGATCCCTGAACAAAATTCGCATCTTTTCACGATCTTCTGACAAAATTCGCATTTTCTTGCGATTCTATGACGAAATGAGTGGGTTTTTTCAAATAATTTACAAATGATTTTTTTTTTAATCATTTGTCAAAATTTACGACATTTTGTCCGAATTTTTGGGATCACCGACTTTTTTAATTTTCAGAAATGACAGCTTTAATTTTTCTTAATTTTGGGGGAAATCTGACAGAAAAAAAGTTTCAGATTTCCACAAAAAAAAAAGTTTCAGATTATGTCATGAAATGAGTTTACGCCAGATGTGGCCAGTTTCTACTGGTTAAAACCACTTTCTGCCGGCTAAAACCTAGCCCTGGTAACATGTGATATCTAAGCCAGTTTTTAATGTCAAAAACCCAACCCCGGCAAAATTTTCAGGAATCTGTCCAGACTTCTCACAGAGTCCTATTTTTGTAAAAAATTTTTTTTTTTTTTCTTTTACATTTGAAAATTCTAGTCAGAATTTTGTGAATTTTAATTATCGATGTCTTCAGGTTTGATTTTTCATATGTAAAAAGCTAAGTAATGTGCTCTTTGGTATGTTCAAATGCTTATTTACAAGCCAGGTTTTATTATTAAATGATTAAATTTGTGAAAAGTTCAATTTGAATGTGAAAAAAATTCTGTGAAAGGTTTTTTTAAGAGACAATTTTGTAAAAGTTCCTGTTTTAAGATAAATTATTTTGTGAAATGTCCTTTAAGGGACCTAAAAATTTCCTGAACATATCCCTGGTTTTAAGGCCCCTGTCCTCGCTTGAGGAAACGCTTCCAGGCTAATGCTGTTCCTATGGGGAAGCATTTTTCTAATAACTCTTTCGCATTTTGACATTTTTGAATAATTTTTTTTTTTTTTTGCATTGGATAGATGAGGTGCATGCCGACAGCGCACCTTTTTAACTTTTTCGATTTTGGTTGCAGATATTTTTTTTAAAAGGACTTTCAATTTCGAAACCGGTTTTGAAAGTGAAACTAACTTTGTAAAAAATATCTGCAACCAAAATTGAAAAAGTAAAAAAGGTGCGCTATCGGCATGCACTTCAGCCATCCAATGCAAAAAAAAATTATTCAAAAATGTCAAAATGTGCTATTAGAAAAATGCTTCCCCATAGGAATAGCATTAGCTCGCGAGCATTTCCTTGAGCGAGGACAGGGGCCTTAAACAAAATATTGTTAGGTATACATACCTGCAACAAGATTTATAACTTGTCTATATTCCTGGAATGATTGTTTCACTCTGCTTCCAATCCAGTTGTATTGGCATGCTAGATTATTGGAAATCAGCACTGACATTATCTTTCTTGTTGCACTGGGTGCGTCTTTCCCGCCAAATGCAGAGAAAAAGAGAACCTGAAATAAACAATTAACATTTTACAGATAGAGAAACAATCTTTTGCTATTTCAGAACAAACATAATTTTTAATATTTCAATTATATTTTAAATCTCAAAAATTTGTATTTTTTTTTTTAATTAAAACTATGCAATTTTATTGAAGTACTTCATTAATATGATCATCATTATCTTTTAATTTTATTTGCAAACAAGATATTTACAAATGTGTTTACATTTTCCCAGAATATAAGAATTGCAAGAAAATACAGTAATTTAATTATATGTTAATATACCTAACATGTTTTTATGCAATTATATATCAGGGTTGCTACTCATATAGGAGAATGAAATTCCCTGACTTTTCCAGGTGTATTTAGAAAAATTCTAGTCTAGCAGAATAGCACATAGTGTATATGCTGAGGGTAAAAAAATTTTATATTATTCAAAAACACTAAAATTTCTTGAATAGAGTTGCTAATAATCTGAGCAACGTAAGCTCTTTATCCCAATTCCCCTGCAAAATCAATAACAATCTTGCTTTGAGTTTTACATTAATCTAGGAATTTTTCATCATTTTATTTAAAATATAAGCATGGTGCATTCTCAGATTTTCTTATTTTTTAGGGTTATTTCAAAGTTATAGAAAATAAAGGTGTAAAGTTAAATTACCATTTTTGAAAACATTTGGTCCTCCTTCAAACTCTCGTTAAAAATGAGCAGTTGTTCTTTTGTTTCTATCCTATTGAACTCTTCAAACAGTTCTGGAGAGTTTTTCTTTTCAATATTGCTGACAGCAATTAACACATTTGACAGCATTATCTTCATTTCCAAAATATGTTTTTTGCTAGAAATTACTTCTTGCTCCGTATTCGCAACTCTTTCTAAAAGAAAGAAAATATATATATATATACACATATAAATAAATAAAACAAAAAATTCGGAGAAAAATATAAAAATATGAAATTCATACTTTCAAGATCAGCACAATTAGAGCATGATATGTCTATCGCAGAACCTTTAATCATCCCATTTGTTGTTGCTCTAGATACAGGAGTTGAAGTTACAAAGCTGTTTTCTGCATCTGTATCGGGTGAGAAAATTTCCACGTCTCTGAATTCTTGGTAATTTTTCATAGCTTCTTCAGCACTCGAGTAGCTTTCTGTAATAAAATAAATCCAAATATAACAAGGTTTGAGGTTTGTTCACTTCAACATTTTATGAAGGAGGGGCTTGCTAGCAGACACACCCAGCTAGTATAATTAAGATAGTAGTCATGGTGCAAGAAGTTCATCCAAGCAAGGACTGAAAACTTTCCTGGGTATTAAAAAGAACCAAATGAAAATGGGATAGAAGATTTCTATGGCTAAAATTTGGTCTTTTACAATATAAGAAAGAAAGTGATTAAAAAATCTTGATAGTAAATGGATAGATGGGGGGATAATGGGATATGGGTAGAGCATGATTAAAAAATATTACACTTAAATTACTTACTAGAAGTATGAATCAATCTAGCTGGATACGACTTCCAGAAGACTTCAGCTTCTTTTTCTTCTCTGGCTAATTGAATTAATTCTTCTTCATTGGCTACTTCTGGCCATTTACATTTGAAATCTTTTTCAGATTTTTGCTCAAGCCAATTCTTTGGAACAACAGCAACGCTGTTCTTCTCATTGGGAAAGTAAATGGCACAAAACTTCTTTAATTTTCTGAAAAAGATTCAATAAAAGTAGTAATAACTTAAGCTCAAACATTTCATTAAATATTATCCAAATTAATATCAAGATTAATGAAAACAAATAGTAGTTATTTTAAATCTCCCATAATGGTTCATACCTTTTTTTTTTCAAAAATTTACCATGACTTTAGAAAATTTTTAAATTACCCGACTTAGTGTATATTTTGAAATTTTCCCAGACTATTTTGAAATTATGACCTGTTTTTCAGACAATTGTAAATAGATACTCAGATATTTATAGAAAGGAGTTAAATTTGTATTATCTTTATATAAGTTATAAAATCAAAAAATGACTGACAATTTAAAATTCAGAAATAAATATATTTTTATTTATATATAGTTTTTTGTCATGAAAGTTTAAATCATGGTTAAAAAAGTCAAAAATTGTCATGTGTCAAAAACTTACCAACCCAGCAAGAGAGTGCTTTAACCCCCCCCCCCCCCTTCTTGTGCTATTTTTAAAACTGGAAAATATAACTAAAAAACTTCATAATGTGGACAAATCTAACATTTTAAAGCAAAATCTCAAACTGAATTTATATAAATTGAACCAGTGAAATAAACATTCATAAATAATTTAATGAATTAATGCACAAATAAATTCTTTAAAAATATTAGAAGCAATGACTAACAAATGATTTGATGCTTTTCATTTCCTTACACAGAAAATGAGTTATCTGTTGGGAGAGGAGAAATAAATGTATCTTTTGCCAGCTGTAGTTGTGTAAAAGATTAGTGGCGTACCTAGTAGTACTTTTGCCAAGTAGTTGTGGTATAAGAAACACTGATGTGCACATAATGTGAGCTTAGGTGTAAATAGATAAAAATATACCTGTGTGTACATATAATGCACATATATAGTACAATATAGAAATTAACTCATTAAATTTGAAATTTATTTGTGCACTCTTTAAAGACAATTTTTGACAGTTCAAAACTAATGAAAAAGGAGAATTGATACATAACAAGTACAATTTAAACCAATATAAAATTAAAACATTCTTTAACCCTCCAACTTATTCCGACCATTGAAATCTGTCTATCAAAAATAAAAATGTTCATTGGTTACTGTAACAATTAGTGGTGTATCGAGTAGTTGTATAGTAAGAAAATAAAACACTGATATGCGCATAATGTGAGCTTAAGTGTACATATATATAAATATACCTGTGTGTACATATAATATACATATATAGTATAAATAAGTTAACTCATTAAACTTGAAGTTTGTTTGTGCACTTTTTAAAGACAATTTTTGACAGTTCAAAACTAATAAAAAAGAATTGATACATGACAACTACAGTTATTAACCAATATAAAATTAAAACATTCTTTAACCCTCTAATTTATTCCAACCATTGAAATCTGTCTATAAAAAATAACAATGTTTATTGGTTACTGTAACAATTCATTGAATAATGCGAACATTTCATATTTATTTTGTAACTGTCTGTACCTTATATTCTTTTGATTAAAAAAAATGTATTGACTTTGCAGTTTCTTTTCATTTGCATGTGTACAGATTATATTATGTTATTTTAAATTTATTAATTTTAAATATCTCTGTAAAAAACTAACCTATTTCAATGAAAATTATAAATGTGTAAATTAAGATTGCTTCAAAAAGCAGCTCTAAAATTGACGAGTTTAGTTGATTTAGAACTTGAAAATCCACCAAAGAAACAAAAAATATGAGAACGCTAATGTCGACGAACTAAAAGAGAAAATGCTAACAAAAAGTCCATTTTTTTCTGGCAATGTTTTGAGGAAATTGTGAATGAACAAAAAGATTGTGAACCTAGTACTAGTTTAAAATCACTGCATGAAGAATTGGTACAAAAAGAGATACAGGCTTTCTTAACAGAAGACATGTAAAACTGACACTCCATTTTGCATAGTGAGGGAAAAAAACAAACTTTTCCGATTATGTGCAACCTTGCAAAAAACTTATATGCACCTTCAACAACTGTTTATTATGAACATAATAGAGGCCAGCCAAATTTATAGTAGTAAAAGAAATGCCCTGTCTACTGATAATGCAGAACATTTGGTGTTTTTGCATCATAATTTGAAATAGTCAAACCCCGTTACAGCGAACCCAGTTTATTATGAGCTCTATAAAAGATGTAGATGTTATGTAAAATTAAGAAAAACTAGTAATTTCTTAAAACTAATCCTTATTTATTTATAGAACTTAAAAAACACAATAAGTTAAAAACATAAAAGATATAGATGCTTTAAATTTACTTAGCCTTGGCTGGAAAACAAACAACTACTCCATAAGACAATACTGGAGTTACTGTTGGCCAGGTAAGTACATTAACTAAATCTGCTATATTAATATTTATACAAGCAAAAACATTACAATTATAGTTAATATAATACATTAACATAGTTTAAGAAAAGGTCATGGTCACAAATAAAACAGTTTAATAAACAAGTTTAACAAGCAAACATTAACTCTGGTATGGCTATATGGCTACCAACTAACCTACCATAACGAAAATTTGAAACATGGCATTAAGTTTGAAAGCTGGAAACATGAAGTTACTTCATTCACAAATAAATCTAGTAAATATCTATCAATTATAAACTAAAAAGTCCTTTATGTTTAAGAAAGGTTGGTAATATATATATATATATATATACATGAATTATTAATATTTAACTTTCTAAATTACGCAAGTAATAGTTTGTTTACATTTTTGAATTCCTAACCAAACAAGTCATAACTTCTAAACTTTTTTTTGAAACATGAATAAACTCTTAAAAATAACAATTGAACTTTTATATAACTTATAAAAGTTGTTGGGGTGAGTGAAAGAGGGGGAAAAACTCATTGGGATTTAATTAAACTTGAAACTGGAGTAAACTATGCAAAATATTTACAATGAATTAATGCACAAATAAACTAAATGTGTATATATATTAGAAAAAATTATGAACAAATATGATTTGATGTTTTTCACTTCCATACAAAGATAATGAAATGTGGCTTAGCAAGAATCAACAAATTGACCCAATTTAAAATTTTACACTGATGCTAAAAAACGAGTTAATGTTAGTAAGTAAAAATAAAATGAATATTAAACTATGCAAGATTTTTACAATAAATAGATGCACAAAAATATAAATTAAAATTAGCGACAATGTCAAACAAAACTTATATGTATATATCGCAAGAATAAGCACAATAGAATTTATAATTTTAACCCCCCCTCCCAAAAAAATAAATAAAACAAATATGCTAAGAAATACAAAAGTACAATTTTTTTAAACATTAGAAGCTTTTTTTTTTTTTTTTTATAAATGCCTTGTGTGCCATAGAGGAGTGCAAATAAAGCAATTAGCTTTATACTCAATGGCAAAAACTTTGTATTTTATTAAGGACACAGGAAAGGTATACAGTTCTTTTGAGAGGTCTTTGACTTTAAAAATGTTCAAGGAACTGGATTTACAAGGCTGAGAAAAAAAATCTTGCTTGTTCAAAAACTTTTTTCCAACAACAAAAATGTTGTCTTTATTATCAACAACAAAATTAAGTACTTTGTACACATCACTGGTATCTGACAAAATATAGGAATTTTTGTCCTTGACATTTAACCTATATCTATTATTCTTTATCTCTGAATAATAAGTACCTTTCATCGAAGATAAGCAATTAAGATTTTTACTTTTTTTAACCACAAAAAACTTGTTTGTGATTTCAGGTGTCATTGATACAGATGACATGCTCCGCTCATGCATTTTCTTCACAACTTGTCGCAGTGGTTGGTTGCTTTTAAAAACCATGCGCTTCAAGCTATGAAGAAAGTTTTCAAACGGAAAAGCACTGAAGCAATCTAGTGGTCCACAATTAAGTGCATCTGAACTTAGATGAACCAGTGAATGTATATTATAAACTAAACATTCCGATCCATAATGTTTTGGCACTTCCTCTACAAACGAACGCAAGAAATCAGCAGCTAAATTGTTCATTTCATAACACATGTCTTCACTGACAAGGATTGTTACACCACAAAAGAACTTGAGAAAATGAATATAAGCTGCTTTAGAAAGAATCTTCTTTAAGCAGACCGGAGCTAGATATAAAAGAAAGCTACGGAATTCAGTAGCCTTCCATAGATCTATAAGTTTTAGAGTCCTCGGCTGGCGATTGAATTCCGATGGAAAAGACACTTGGACATCCAAGATAAAGGAATCCAAATACGCTTTATCCTGAGAGGAAATTCGGCCAACATGTGTTTTTGCCTTTCCACACCAAATCATCAACAATTTACGCATGACACCAAGGCAAACTAGATGCATGTAGTCATGTGGAAAAGCATCAATCATATTGATATCAAGATCAATGAGAGGAGATTCTTCTTTATGGTGACGTGGTTGTGTATTTGAACGGAAGGATTCATTTGTGCGCAATTCTGATCTTGTATTTGTAAAAATAACACGATTTTTCCATTTGCCCTTTTGAATACATCGATCACAACCATAATAAGAATTATGAGGCCTTGTACATTTTACATATGCTCGTGCTGGAGCATCACAAGTAAAACATTTGATTTTTACCACGAAGTGACGACCATTGAATAAAATTCCCCTATTCTGAAGATCTATCATTTCTGCAATAAATTCAGACATAAATTCATTTACAGGAGGCTTTGATGAACCACAGAACAAAGAAACTGTAAATGGCTTCTTTAAGGGATCTTCTTCCAAGAAACCCAAAATAGGCCAAAATTGGTTATTTGTGCTCTCGTGCAATTGCATGCCATCAATGTTGAGATGTAAATGAAGTACTGAATGGTTATTGCTATTAAATCTTTTCAGCTGATTCAAAATTGAAACTTTCAAACCAAAATGATGAAACAAGCCACAACCCATTGGCAATACTTCAACATTACGGGGAGTATCCAAGAGTGTTCTTGCATCTGACGGCAATTCTGGAAACCAGGTTTGCAGCCCCTTCAGTAATTCAGTAAATGCTTGTCTAGGAACCGATTTCACAGAATTATACCATCCTCTTAAAAATTCAGCAATATCAGGTTGACTATCGTAGTCACTGCTATGATCACTACTGGAACTGGACAGGACATTAGGTAAACTTAAATTACTGCCAAATGATGAATGCAAACTTTCACTTGAAGAGGTCCCAGTTGATTCAGTGGAGCATCTTTCAAAAACACAGGAATCATTTTCCATAACTGCAGGGCCAACATGTTCCATAACTTGAGAGGATCCTGGAAAATACTTAGAAGTTGAAGTACTTTCATTTAAATTTCTTGTTCTAACAGAGAAGCTTTCAGAAACTCGTGAATTTAATTCAACTTCTTTGGCATCATCTCTCATAAGTGCCTGAACACGACGACGTTTCTGCTTAGAACTAAAAATAAAAATTTGCGATAAACAATTGACATTGATTGCTTTTCTATAAATTCAATTACTCATTAAATATCTATAAAACATTTAAAAATAACTCAAATAATTTTTGTAAAAGAAAAAGCATACATGGTTAAAACTTATCATTTTAACAGTAATTGCTTGCTACTAATACTTAAAATTAACAAACAGCCAATTTACATAAACAAATAACTTATTTTTTCTTGTGACAGATTGATGAAAAGCAAGACATTTTGTAGAGAATGAAATTTACAATTTTCTGTCGCAAGCGATTGCCAAAAATCTTAGTTTTATCGACTAGTGACAATTTTATGATTTATTTCAATGACATTTTGTAGAATTTTGCAATTTTCTGCAACGATTGATAAAAAAAATCTATTTTTTGGCACGAATGATTGAAAAATTCGTGATTTTTTGGCCACAAATTTCCATATTTTCTATCTCATTACCGTACTACCATATTTTAACCTACTTTTCCGGAGAAACTCTGGAATTTCCAGAGAAGTTGGCATCTATGAATATAAGACAGATCACGATTAACGATTAAAATGCTATTTGAAACATTTTCCCCCATTGAACGTAATGTAATGGAATACTTTTGATTGCCCCTGTCATTGATCTATGCATCCAATTTTCATAAAATTTGAAATGACTCGACAAAATTATGTAATAATTATGTATTTTAAATTTCAACCGATTCGGTTGGGTAGTTTTTGCATTGTTATATGCAGACAGATGGACGGGGTGAACGACCACTATAAGTGCTATGTATTTACATAATTACGAACGCACCTAAAAATGAAAAAGGGTTTTTTCAAAATTTCAACTTTAAGTTATGTATGGTTAATTTCTTCATGTCGTTACTAAGATCTTAATACTGATATTAAGATACATTTCTTTAATAGCAATACACCCTTGTAAAGAGTCTCTCCCCACCACAAAGGCAAAATGTCCTAATTCTTCCAATGAAAATTTTTTTAAGAAATAATTGTAACAATTTTTTTTTATGTATTGTAAACACAAAAACAAACTTTTCCCCATTAATATATATATATATATATATATATATATATATAATCTACTTTGTGTTATGTTATACACTTGAAATTCTTAACAAAATGCCACATATCCAGGGAATCCAAATTTATTGAAGTAGCTATGCAAAATTTGGTTTATTCTATTAATTAGGTATAATAAAAAGTATTTACTAATTCTTATTTAGCAACAGTATTAATGCAGTATATTAATGATAATTTCATCCGTAAAGTTATAAATAGCAATCAATTTTTGTAAAAGCAAAGTAATTTTGATTGTCATTGATTTATATATTTTTGTAATTACTTCAAAATGTATTTAGTAGTAAATACATTTTTTTCAAACATTCTGAACATTCTTTAACTCAAAAAATCCATTTAGAGCTGGCTTAATGTATCCTTAACGTAGGGGTGCACAACCTTTTTAAGAGAAGGGCCACATACAAATATGTCTGCATGGTTGAGGGCCACATTAATAATATGGAGAGAATTCAATTTAGGAAGAGATCTGTGGTCTAAAATCGGGTAAAAAATATGGTTTCAAAGGGGAAAGTGTGTATGTGTGTAGGGGGAAGGTTTACACCTTAAGTTCGCTTACTCAGTCAGAATATCCAATTCAGTTGGTAAGAATATATCATCAACAGTTATGTTTTTATTATATAACAAATATAGCAATGATTATTTTCAATATGTAAAAATATTTCTTCACTTTATTCAGGAGAGTTAGTTTTGTTTCATTAAAAGTGCTAAAAAACAAGCATAAATGGTTGGTGCCGAAAAAAATATGAACTTTATGAATGAAGGAGAGAGAAGAAACCAATCAACAAGATTTTTACGAACTTAATCAAGAAAATTCCCAATTTTCTGCGCTCAGTTAATGAAATGTGTAATTCTTCCGTGCCTGATTGACGAAATTTGAATTTTTTACGAAATCGATAGACAAAATTTGCAATTTTTACGAAACTGATCAAGAAAATTTATGTTCTGTCCATACTTGATCAAGAAAATTTGTGATTCTTATGAAACCGATCATGAAAATTCACAATTTTCTGAATCTAATCAACAAACGTGATTTTTAGGAAGCCAATCTAAGAAATTGATGATTTTAAAAAAGCCAATCGACGAAACTTGCGTTTTTTCCTCACAAGGTCGACGAAATTTTCGATTTTTCAGCACATAATCGATGATACTTTCAATTTTTAGCACATAATCGACGAAATTTTGAATTTTTGGCATATAATCGACAATACTTTCGAATTTTTGGTACCTAAGACGATATTTTTGATTCTTCGGCTCCTAAGAGACTGTATTTTTGATTTTTCGGCACCTAATTGACGATATTTGATTTTTCTGCCCCTGATTTATGAAATTTGAGATTTTTATGATGTCGATTGATGAATATCGCGATTTTTCTTTGCATTATGAACGAATTTCCCGATTTTCCTTTGCATGATCGACGAAATTCCCGATTTTCCTTCACATGATCGACGAAATTCCCGATTTTCATTCGCATGATCGAGTAAATTTGAGATTTTTCCGTGCTTGATCTATAAAATTTGTGATTTTTCCAATGTCGATCAACAGAGTTGTATAATATAGACGCACACATGCACGCCGTGTGCAGAAAATTTTATGACATTTGCAGAAAACTTTAAGAAAAAATTATTTTTGTAATTTTTTTTTCGCATAAAAAATGCGAATTACATGCATGAATTGCAAAAGATGCAAACTACATCCATGAATCGCTCAAAACGCAAACTATGTCCATGAATCATGTAAAAAAGCGAAAATTACGTTCATAAATTGTATTAAAAGAGCGAATTACGTCTGAATCGTGTACTAAAACGCGAATTACGTTCATAAATCGCTCAAAAAAGACTAATTTTGTCGGCAGAAAGCTGAAACGCAAATTACGTTTTTAAATCGCATAAAAATAGCAAATTGCGTTCATAAATCGCATAATAAATGCAAATTGTATTCATGAATCGCATAAAAAATGCGAATTACGTTCATGAATCGACCGAAAAACGCAAATTATGTTCATGAATCGCATAAAAAATGCGAATTACGTTCATGAATCGACCGAAAAACGCAAATTATGTTCATGAATTGCATAAAAATGCAAATTACGTCCATAAATCGCTCAAAAAATGTGAATTACTCCCATAAATCGCTCAAAAAACGTGAAATACGTCGATGTGCAAAAAAAAAAAAAATAAAATGCGAATAGCGTTTATAAATTGCAAAGAAAACACGAATTACGTCGAAGAATCGTGTAAAAAAAGCGAATTATGTTCATAAGTCTCATAAAAAAGCGAATTATGTCAATAAATCGATCAAAAAACGCGAATTTCGTCGACAGAAAGCTCAAAAAACGCAAATTGCGTCTATGAATTGCATAAAAATAGCAAATTACGACCATAAAACGCGTAAAATGTGAATTACATTCATTAAATCGCATAAAAAATGCGAATTACGTCCATTAAATTGCTCTAAAAACGCAAATTGCATTCATAAATCGCATAAAAAACGCAAATCACAACCATGAATTGCACGAAAAAGGCGAATTACACCCAACATTAAATTAATTTTCAGAAAGTTTTCGACCCAATATTACGTGCACAGAAAGTTTTTGGTTTTATACAAGTCTGCCGATCAATGAAATTTATAATTTACTGCGTTTGATCGATGAAATTTGTGACTTTTTCCAAGATTGATCGACAAAATTTACAATTTTAACGAAGCATATCAAAAAGATTCAGAATCTTTCCACTCCGGATCAACAAGATACTCAATTTTTACGAAGCCGATCAAGAAAATTCATGATATTTCGACCGTGTAAATTCACTATTTTTGCGAAGCTGATCGAGATTTTTCCTCAAATAAATCAATAAAATTCCCATTTTCTCCATGTCTGATCAATGAAATTCGTGATTTTTCCATGCCTGATCGAAAAAATTTGTATCTTTTACGAAGCTATTCAACAAAATTCGCGATTTTTTCAAAGTCGAACGACGAAATTTGCGTTGTTTAAAAAACCGATCGATGAAATTCGTGACTTTTCTTCGCATGATCGACAAATTTTGCGCACCGAGTTGACGAAATTCAGGATTTTATTATAGCTTGATCGACATAATCATTTTTTCTGCATGTGATCAACAAAATTTACAATAGTCCTGTCTCTAATCAAAGAAATTTCCGATTTTTTAAAATTCGATCGGTAAAATTCAAGCTTTTTTCATCTTCGATTGACGAAATGTGCACTTTCCCACTCTTAATTCACGAAATACACATGCGCCTTATCAACAAAATTTACGATTTTTTTTACTAACTGTAATGAAATCTATTTTTTTTATGCGGCAAGATGAAACTCGTGATTTTTTTCCTCTCGATAAACTGTCGAAATTTACAATTTTTTCGCAGCCGATCAATGAAATTTTCTGCGTGTCATCGCTGAATTCATGATTCTTCTGTGCCTTATCAACAAAATTTGCAATTATTTCGTCCCTGATCGACAAAATTTGAAATTATTTCATCCTTGATCGACAAAATTTGAAATTATTCTACGATTAATCGACAAAACTCGTGATTTTTCCGTGCCCGATCAGGGAAATTTGCTTTTTTTCTGAGCCTCATGGGCAAAATTCGTGATTTTATTCATATCTTATGAGCAAAATTTGCTATTTTTCCATGCCCCATCGACAAAATTAGCTTTTTTCCACCCTTGATTCATTCTTAATTAAAAATTAAACACAGGAATTATCTCTGAAACATTTTTTACTGAAATTAAGGAAGATTAATTAGCAGTGGGGGGGAATTTTTGAAAAATTTCACCAACCAGGGATTTACTTTACCAGCCAGCAAAATACAATATACAGTTGAAAATAGTTAAGACAAAATTTAAACAACTGAAAAAACAGTTAATTACTATTACTACAATGCATTTTCATATTTTTGTTCGATAAAAATAAGAAATATATACAAGAGAAAAAATATTAGTACTATAGTGTAGAATTTAGTATAATATTTATATTACAAAAGTTGCAAAATATAGGGAACTAAAAAATAAAGATTCTGGCATCTTTACAGTTTGAAGTTTGAAAAAATAACTTAAAACTTCACTCGCCCTGAAGGAAAACTTACTCGCCAGTGGCAAGTACAATGATGTAATTCCCCAGCCCTGTTAATTAGTTAAATATTTGCTTTATTTAACAGTTTTAAAATTTATATAACAATTCCTCTTCTCCCTCTTTTTTTTTTTTTTTTTTTTTTTTATTATTCAAATAATGGTTGGAGTGCTGATTTCCAGTAAAAAATTTGGTGTTTATGTTTATTTTCTGAATTGTTCAAAAATTAAGTATAAGGTGGTCATAAGTGACCAACGAAGAAATAAGATGGCGAACTCCAGGCGAATACTACATTTGTTCCTTTTCCCCGATCTTTCGATAAAATTCTTATTTTCCCCAATTTTTTGATAAAATTTTCTTATTTTCTCTAACTTTTTGATAAAATTCTCTTATTTCCCTAATCTTTCAACAAAATTCACACTTTTTCTTCGGTCTTTTGACAAAATTAATGATTTTCCACCGATCTTTCTTGAAAATTAACTTTTTCCACCGATCTTTCTTCAAAATAAGTTTTTTCCCCGCTACATTTCTACAAAATACTTCTATTTTCCCTGATCTTATGACGAAATTCTCATACTTTGTGCAATCTTTTGGCAAAATCAGCATATTCAGTGTAATTCAGTCAGAATTTAAGCTTAACTGAAATACATGGTATAAATTTTTAAATCTTTAATCAGATGACCAGACTTGATTAAAATCAAAAACTTTCTGTGCACGTAATATTGGGTCAAAAACTTTCTGCAAATTAATTTAATGTTGCCTGTAATTAGTGCTTTTGAGCAATTCATGGAATTAATTCATGCTTTTTATGCGATTTATGAATGTAATGTGTTTTGAGCGATTTATGGGCATAATTCATGTTTTTCATGTGATTCATGAATCTAATGTGTTATTTATGCGATTCATGAAAGTAATTCGCATTTGTTACATGATTTATAGACATAATTAGCTATTTAATGTGATTCATGAATGTAATTTGCATTGTTTAAACGATTTATGGACGTAATTTCAATTTTTTATGCGATTTAAGAATATAATACATGTTTTTCATTCAATTTATCAACACAATTAGTGTTTTTTGACACGAGTCATGGATGTAATTCACGTTTTTTACAGGATTCATGGACATAATTTACATTTTTTGAGCAATTCATGTATGTAATTTGCACTTTTTTAAAGCGATTTTTGAAAGTAATGTGTTTTTACAGAGATTTATGGACGTAATTAATATTTTTTCCCCTTTTTTTCGATTCATGAACGTAATTTGTGTTTGGTCAGGGATGCCACTCAAAAAATAGCAAAAAGGAGGAAATTATGCATAAAGTAAAATTTATGACATTTTTCACAACATTTATGCATGAATCTTGTAAGCTATATTGTTTATAAACTAAATAAAGAATTAACTTTTTTTGTAAACTTTTAATATATAACAATAAATAAAAATGATTTTCTTAGATAACCCAGCAACAGGTTCAGTGAGGAATTTTATGTATCGCATCATTTTAAATCAATTTAAGTAAGCCAGCAAAACAAAAATAACAAAAACAGAATTCTATTATGATTCGTATACAAAAGAAGCTATATTTAAGACATAGTACCAAATTGAGATTAAAAATATATATATTCTTAGGATTTATATGCAATATTTTTAATAAATATGTGAAAATCTTTGAATGGTGAAAGGATTAAGAATAAAATACTTATAAAGAAAAAAAAATAAAAAGGAAAACTGATAAGAAAAATACAAATAATGGTAATACTCACCATTACATAATTAAACCTAAAATATATCAGAATAATTTGATAAAAAAATATTGCTATTTAGTTATTGGACAATAACTTGCAATAGTTGAAGGAATTAAATTTTTCTAACCAATTTAGCAATGCAGCAACCATCATACCTTTTGATTATTTTATGAAACCAGTGGCCTTTTTCAAACTATTCTATGCATGTTGGCAGTGGCGCAGCCAGAATTCGGTTCTAAGGGGGGTTTGGAGTTTCTGATAAAGGTTATTTGAATTGCCGATTAATAGAATCAGTACTAATTAGAATATTTACTGTATAATACTTAAACTCAAAGAGCGTCTGTATGGCCGGAATTTTTTTTTTTTAGCATGAAGCATCTAAGAAAAGTAATTTAGTTCAAATAACCAATTTTTACTTAACTGATTCATGTAATATGCACTTTCACAATTTTAAGTAGAATTTTCGCCATTTAATTGAATCACTTTATTAAATGAAATCTGATTCAATAAAGTGGAGGATTTCAAAATGTGCCAAAACATTTAAATATTAAATTTGGATTTCATTCATATAAGCAACAATTATAGCGATTTTTCTCAGCTCTGGGAGAGGTTTTAACCCTAAAACCACCCCCTTGGCTGCGCCACTGTTCATTTATTCTTTTCTGATATGCCATTTCAGATAATTTTATTTTCAAAATACATTCAGAAACATAAATTTTAATTTTGTTAATTAGATGAGTGGAAAATAGCAAAATGCCGAACAAAAACAACATGAAGTAATATACAATTATCCACATGG
Source organism: Maratus speculifer (assembly GCA_964019185.1). Lineage (NCBI taxonomy): Eukaryota > Metazoa > Arthropoda > Arachnida > Araneae > Salticidae > Maratus > Maratus speculifer. The sequence continues at coordinate 16,746,365 of OZ025303.1, read as the reverse complement.
AAAAATGCCGAAAATTCATTGTTCAAATGTCACAAAAACCATCTTTAAATTAATCACAAACATAGAAAAGAGAAAATTTAAATTAGCATGGATGTTTTATTTTTTAAATTCATAAACCGTACTTATGCTAAAATTAACAGATTAAATTTCTTTCATTTGAGCCTGGATGCAGTTTTTCTTTTTATTAGAGGGGGGGGGAGAGTAGGGCATTGATTTGAATATAACTAACCAGTTGCAGAAAGCTTTTGAACATTTAGTATTATTTTTCCGCTATTGGTACTAAGGTACAAGCAATAAATAGCCGTATATTAGTCATTTTGTATTAACTTCTTTAACATAAGTAACCTCTTCATTAAATTACATTCATTATAAATTCATTCAATTTACTATATATTTTTATTTTGTCAGGCTTTAAAATGTGAAAAACAAAAAAACATTCACCAGAAAGGAAAACTTTAACAGAAGCAATTCATTCTTAACTACTTGATATTTTCCATAAAATGCATTTAAAAATAATCCTTGCTCAGTAAATAGTTTTATGTTATAAAAGCAAAAACATGCAATTTTATATAGATTATGTGAATCACGTTAGCATGCAGAATGTTGACTTTCACTAAAAGCAGCAGAATTGTAAAAAATCTTAAGATTCTTGATTGATTTGATTTAAGAATACAAACTCAACAATTCTGATTATAAATTATGCAAAGAAAGGAAACTAAAAAATTATAAATAAAATATGAAAGCAACATTTGTATTGTTTATTTCTAACCAAAATCTTCGAAGAATTATTCATTACTAACACATCTACCTACATTTTAAACGCATAATTTAGTATTTCAATTCCCACACAAGAAAAATAACTACTACATACAGGTCCAAAAAATTGCTGTACCAGTTACTTTTTTATACATCAAGTAATAAAATTATGCATAACTCAAGTCACATGCGATCGCCATGCATTCAATGTTTTAGAAGAATCAAGTGCAATACCGTAGCAAGATGCTCTATTTAAAAATGAAGGCTAAAAAAAAATATTTTATAGAAAGTTTTAAGGAAAATAAGTAATCTAATACTAGGCACATGGATGAATAGGCATATCTTTCAAACAAATCAAATTCTTTTTAAAATATTATTCTTACCTATAAGTAGCCATCTTCTGGATCTTGATACAAAATAAAAAATAAAATATCGTAAAACTTAAATTTAATCTCACGTGGTTGAAAAAATAGCCAACTACAATAACGACGAAATAATAAACAGTCACAGCCAAATCCGCGTGGTGAATGAAAGCATGAAATGATTCAATTCTCCGTTCAGTTAATGACTTGGTTTCGCGGTTACGGATATCGGAATTTGCAGGGTACCACATCGATAGTATTTTGGTTCTTCAAATCTGGTATTAAAAAATTATCAAGTCCATGATCTCAAATCAGTATCCCACAAACCCTACCCCAGTGACGACTCAAGAAACTAACACGTACAGGATAATTGAAGGATAACAAGTTTTTGACTCGCATTGAACATCACGAAGGACTATCGCCATTATTTCACGAGATTGGCACCACTTATGTGATATAACTTTATTTTGTCCTTAAACGCATGTCGTAATGTTTCATGGAAAATTATTAATATGACAATTATGATAATTATGGCATCAGATTGTGAAGTTTATGGCAGACCTGTGTTTGCTGGGGCCTTTTTAGCGAGCTATGGTTAAAAGAAGCAGAGAAAAAAGCAACAAAAACAGGTAGTGAAACAGCAGCACATTAATGTGGCAGAAAGCAATTTAGTTAAAAGTTTTACTTCAAAAGGTATCCGAAATTACGACCAGAAGTAGTCGGGCATGCTTGACAGCAGCGTCGCACGCAATTCCTTACGCTTTGAAAGATTCCTGGCATATCGGATAGCTTTCTGGCAGCTACAGAAATTCGAGCTGAAAGGTCTTCCACTGACGGTACAGGAGTCTCATACATTCAACTTTTAATTTGATCCCAGCAGAAGAAGTCCATACAGATTCATATTCAGACTGAGCCAGGTAGTGGTGGTGGTGGTGGGGGGGGGGGATACCAATTGGTTTGAGCTTAACTAGCCCCACCCAACAATGTTTATTTAAAAAAATACAGAACAATTATTCAGTAATAAAATAAAGGTAAGTAACAAAAAGTAATTGATATAATGAAGTAGGTGCGACGACCTGGCAGGCCAACGTACCGGGCCACCACTACCTATCCACCGCTGTCCACATGTTACGTTGAGGTGTCTGCGAACATCATTGGTAAAATGTGGAGGAGCCCCATTGTGCTATAGAGTGGCACAACGAAAGAGGAACATGTGCTTTTACCAGAAGTTCCGACAGAACGTGTTGCAGAAATATCAAGTGGCTTTTTTCTCTACTTCTTTTAACCCTAACTCGTAAAAAAGATATTTTTGACATTACATTATATTATGATTCCGAGTCATCTTTGTATCCCTAACACTTCCTTGAAGTATGTTGGTCTGGTAGTAAAACACCCAGGAGTAATGCCATTGAAATTTCGGAGATGTGTGGGAAGCGCCCTCTATGAAAAGATGGGGACACCAATGTTGTACGGCATTTTGAATAAAATTATTATCAAGGGAATGACCTACACGCAAACCGCAACAAAATCGATTAGTTTGTCAAATGTTTATGAGCGTTCAAAATCCCCTCCTCTGTTCACAGTTCAATTTTCGCTAGTTACCCGATTACAATGTTTCCGATTTTGAGCTTAAAATTTAAGTTAAAGTCTAAACTTTAGTATAATTTCAACCCCGTGCACAAAATAAGGGTAAAAAGTAGTTGTTTGTTACTCTAAAGTCTAGAGCGCCCTCTGTCGACAATTTTTGAACGTAAACTTTAAAAATTTTTTACAAACAAAACGTGATATAAAGAATGATTTTAGCGAAAACCGCAAACGAATCCACCCTTTTTTCCGTTTTATATAATCGTTTGAAGTTTTGGACCTTAAACTTTAATGGCCCCTGGCTCCTACGGAAGACGTTTGCGCCCCATGGTTTCCTATTTAATAAGATTTGTCTTCATGTCTACTATCACCCCTCAAAGTTTGTCGGTCTGGTAGCGAAACACCCTGTATATATATATAAACATAAAGTTTGTATAAAGAATGAAGTCGCTCGAATAATTGGTTTCCTATACTTGTATTCATATTTTCTACACTTTTCGATTTTTCAGGACACTGTATTTCATTCAAAGTAGGTGGGCTAATAAGGGACATTTTTCGCCCATCAGCACCTAGATGTGACATACATTTTTTTCATTAGTATACCTCGTAACAAGTAAGAAAATAATATCTTGAATGAAAGCTTAATAATTGATGGAAAAATAAAATACAGGTCATATATTTTCGAGAAGATTTTTTTTTCCATAATCCAATAGGGGACCGTCAACAAATCGAAAAAGAACGAATATCTTTTGAATAATCCTGTCAAAACTAATGTAGTAAAAACGCTCAAACTGTAGATTATGATTAAGTGGCTTATGACAATAAATTCTGTTCATTTTTATGGGGATAGCACTATACTTGTAGAAAAACTAAGGTTTTTATAAAAACGGTCCTAAATTTTGCCAAGTTTTTTACTTATAATTGGCAGAATTTTTAATAAAAAACAATGTTCTTTTCCAAAAATATGAGAAAAGACATTGTACATAATACTCTGTAATCAAAATTTAAAAAATATTAATAATTGTATGAGAAATTAGCAGGTTTACTAAATAAATTATTACTGCGCATGCATCAACTCTATTAAAATTTAATTTGCATATTGTGTTAGCTAAATGTATAGAGCAACTTTTGTTGAAGTTTCAAAACATAGCTTGAAAATTCTGAAAGTTATAGTCGATAGAAGAAGATCAAAATCCGTTATTCCCAAAATGAAGCAATAAGATAAGGAGCTGTATCCAAATATAGCAGTACGTGCAATACTGTGTAGACACTAATCTTAAAAATATCAAAAGTAAGATTTAAAAAAAAAAAAACTGTCGCACTTGACAAATTTAAATGTACGCCGTGCGAAAAACTTAAAAATAGCTAAAATACCGTACAACTAGCGAGAAAAACGTACACTCAGGTAACCCTGTTTGATAACCACTTTTAATAGTTACAGTTTCAGAAATAATTTGAATTTTGAAATGGTTAAACGCTTAAAGTATTCTTAAAAGTATAAACAATTTATCCAGTCCAATATACACTGGTGTCCAAAAGTTAAGCATAATTGGTAATTAAGTAAGTAATGAAAGAAATATAAATCGAAATGTGGTGAAACTCCAGGTGTACAAACAAAATAGTACGCGTCATATATTTTCGCGAAAAGTTTTCCCCGAAATCGAACAGGGGACCGTCAACAAATTGAAAAAGAACGAAGATCTTTTGGATAACCCTGTCAAAACTAATGTAGCAAAAGCGTTCAAACTGCACGTTATGATTAAGTGGCTTACTGTAATGTACTGCGTTTATTTTTATAAGGATAGCATGTATACTCGTTGAGAAATTAAGGTTTTTATAAAAACAGTCCTAAATTTTTCCAAGTTTTTGCTTATAATTTGCAGAGTTCTTAATATAAAATAATGTTTTTTTCTGAAAATATGACAAACATCATTGTACACAATATCTTGTCATCAGAATTAAAAAATAATAAAAATTGTATGACAAATGAGCAGGTTTACTAAATAATTTTTTACTGCGCATGCGTGAACGCTATTAAAATTTCATTTGCATATTATGTTAGTTAAATGTATAGAGCAACTTTTGTAAAAGTCTCAAAAACATACCTTAAAAATTCTGAAAACGATCGTTTATAGAATGAGATCAAAATCATTTATTCCCTAAATGAAGCAAAAAGAGAGGGGCTGTATCCATATTCCATTGTTTAAAGCCTACAGAATATTGCACATACAACTAAAATATTTGGATAAAACCCCTGATATTTTTGCTTCCTTTTTGGAATAACAGATTTTGAATTGATTCTATGGACGATCATTTTCAGAATTTTCAAGCTATCTTTTCGAAACTTCTACAGAAGTTGCTCTATACAATTAACTAACACAATATGCAAATGAAATTTTGATATAATTGACGCATGCGCAATGAAAAATTATTTACTAAACCTACTCATTTTTCATACAATTTTTATTATTTTTAAATTCTGGTGACAGGGTATGGTCTACAACGATGTTTGTCATATTTTCAGAAAAGAGCATTATTTTGTATTAAGAACTCTGCAAATTATAAGCAAATAAAGAATACTGCCCAGTTAAACTGATGGCATTGAGCTCACAGGCTACAAATACTAATTGTACATTAAAGCCTTATATTTTCAAGGGTTAATACCGTTCGAAAAAAAATTTAAGGGGAAACAGCTCTCCCCTTTCCTCTTTTTTTTATACTTAATCATTGAACCTCCTATACTATCAAAGACATGCTTTATCATATAAAAAATCTATATCCAAAATTCAGAGCAAATCGGATAATTCTTAATAAAAACCCATTTAGCATTTATATAATTTAAAAGGAGTTATCCCCTTCTTTTATACTTAACCATTAAACTTCCAAAACTATTCAGAGATTTGAACGAAATCTGAAAATTCTGCTTGAAAAACCCATTTATATAAATTAAGGGGGGGGGGGGCATTAGAACCTCCGTTCCCCCTGTTTATACTTATTCAATGAACACCTAATAACAGTCACGGAATCGCCTCATCAGAATGATCCTAATCTAAATTTTGAACGAAAACTGCTAATTCTGCATGAAAAACCCATTCATATCAATTAAGGGGAGGGGCATGAACCCCCCGTTCCCCCTCTTATACATATTGAATGAACTCCAAAAACTAATCAGGGAAGCGCCTTGTCAGGATATACCTACATACAAAATTTCAAGTGGATCCGATATTTTTATCATGAGTTATCGCGTTACGCACGAACGCACGTACATACAGAACGGACGGGCACATAAGCTCTCAGGGTATGATAGCCTGTGAGCTAAAAACTTGGAAAAATTTAGGACTGTTTTTATAAAAACCTTAATTTCTCTACGAGTACACATGCTATCCTTATAAAAATAAACACAGTACATTACAATAAACCACTTAATCATAATGTGCAGTTTGAACGCTTTTGCTACATTAGTTTTGACAGAGGGTTATCCAAAAGATCTTCGTTCTTTTTCAATTTGTTGACGGTCCCCTTTTCGATTTCGGGGAAACTTTTCGCGAAAATATATGACGCGTACTATTTTGTTTTTACACACCTGATGTTTCACCACATTTCGATTTATATTTCTTTTATTACTTACTTAATTACCAATTATGCTTAACTTTTGGACACCAGTGTATATATATATATATATATATATATATATATATATATATATATATATATACAGGGTGTCCCCTCTCAACGGTGGCCAATGACTAATTTCTAAACCGTTGGTTATAGACATATAGTTCCAATTGCAAAAAGGCTTTAAAAAAGGTAAAGAATTATTTTTTAAGCGATTTAGGTCAAAAAAAAATTTTTACTAAAAAATTACGAAAATTAAATTTTTATACGGTCCCCCGGTCCTATAAGTGATATTCAGAAAATTTTTACCACTACTCTAACAATTAAGACAAAAAAAATCCCATTCCTCTGCGATCAAAATTGATCGAGTTATAGCTGCTCAAACTTGAAGCAAATTTTTTGCTGCAAAATAGGGGTCAGTCACAAATTTACTGGAAATAAAAATAAACATCAGATAGAAAATTTAACTTTAAACATTGAGAGTAAAAAAAATTTTACAATGTTGTTTCTGAATTTATGTTGACGTTTACATGTTAAAGTAAAATATGCAATTTGTGCTAAAAATATAAGTAAAAAAATAACAGAAATTTTGTTAAATTAAACTATGAAAAGCAACAGTCACAAATCGTTACAAAATGATACATATTTAAAGCTCTATTAGATTACTCAACCTAATAGAATTTGATGTAGTCCTATAAAATAAATAATTGGAACGCACCTAAAATCGTATTAATATTACATTGTCATCGGGTTTAAATAAGTATTGGAATTGAACCTCATTCAGATATTTGGAAGTGAGTTAAAATTTGAATATAAGTTTTGAACTAGGAAAATTTACATCCGAAAACTATGAATAAAATTAAAGCTTATCAAAATAACATACTTTTTAAAATAAAATCACGAAAAAAATCAGCTTCATTTGCTTACAAAATAAAACATGCGTAAAAATACAAATGAGGTTATGAATTTCAAAATTCGCCTTATCGCTGTTTGATTTCTCTATCAATCTATACAAACCTGCAATATTGTAACAATGCAATCTCAAAATTTATAATGAAAACCAATAGATGCATTTAAAGTTTTTTCGCTATTTCCCAAAATTTGATTTTTTCGATAAAGAGAATTTTGAAAATCATGTCTTCAGTTATTTTAATAACCAATCTAGAAGTTAATTAATTATAATTAACACTACCGTAAAACTTATACGGTGACAGCGCCTTCAGTTAAATCGCTCATTTAAAACATTTTGTAATTGGAACTATATGTCTGTGACAAATAGTTTAGGAAGTAGCCTTTGACAGCGTTTGAAATCGACTCCCTTCATAATACTTTATGCACTTAGTGTACGTTCCCTTAAAGCTCAATCGAACTCATCCGTTTTCAGCTATAGAAAAGTGGTTTAAGTCATGAAATTTAAAGTTTCATAACTCGGTCAATTTTAATGTTACATGAATGGGACCTTTTCTGTATTACTTGCTAGAGTGTTGAGAAAATTTTACTAAATATCACTTATAGGACCGGGGGACCGTATAAAAATTTAATTTTCGTAATTTTTTAGTAAAACATTTTTTTGACCAAAATCGCTTAAAAAACAATTCTTTGCCTTTTGTAAAGCATTTTTGCAATTGGAACTATAAGTCTATGTCTAACGGTTTAGAAATTAGCCATTGGCCACCGTTGAGAGGGGACACCCTGTATATTACGCTAACTTATGTGGCACAAAAATCACGATTATTCGTTAATTGTTTAATGGCAACATGCAAATGAAACACATCTTATTGATTATTGTACAAAAGTTCTTTGCTAAGGTTTAAGCTGTGGTAAATTGGATTTATTTATGTTTTGTTCCTTCGCTGCAACTGTAGAGCTTGAAAATATCCTTATTTTTATTTTTTTCTGTTCTTTTTACTTACAAAAATTAAAAAAAGTCATGAATTTTAAACTTTTCAGTTTCAAATCAAAGTTATGTAAGGTACCCTGGGGTAATAACGCCAGGCGGGGTAATAACGCCAAGTGCTTATATTTTGCATAATTATGAAATAATCAGGTAAATGACACCCATGTGCTCTGCGCAGAAGGGTTTTGAGTCATATAAATCGCAAAAAACAGCTTCAAGTTAATTTGTTTCATTTTTAGGTCTTATTGTTTTTAAAAACAACTAAAATTAACGCTTGATCTAAAATTTGCGAGATACGTTTTGTGATGTGAAGACTATCTTTTTATTCGGAAACACTTTGTAAATTACATAAATTTGTAGTGCATTTCATGTACTTTTAAAATGTTGTTGAAGATTTTGGATATCTTCTCGAGATAATTTATAATTTAAAATGTACTGCACAATAACTACACCGGGGTAATAACGCCAATCCTTGACATTAATACCCCGGTTAATTCCCTACAATGGCCGAGCTACATCCTAAATACTGATTCAAATAAACACAGTTAAAATTGTACAATGTTTCTCATATTTCTATTTAAGCGGTCTTTTTTAAGCAAAAAGAAGCTCACGGTCTGATATTCTTTTGCCTCATCCCACCCTCCCACACCACACCTTTATTTTTCTTACACTTTCACAAAAATTGAAAATTTTCAATAGCTTAGAATGCAATTTGTCAATTTCTAAGTTTGTAGAGTTTGTATTTTCAGAATTGGGCTATCTACATGCAATTATTCCATCTTATTTCATAGTTTTGTTTGCATGGCGTTATTACCCATATGGGTGGGTAATAACGCCAAATAGCATTGGTCAAGAAAAAACGCCATTACATTTTATGAATACATATCTGTTAAATTATTTTATTTTATATAGATAGTCAATGAGTTGCTGTATCAGATCCTATATTTGTTTGAAAAATACAATCTAAAACTAAGCCGTGAAAATTGGTAGAACCTTAACGTGGCGTTATTACCCCAGGGTACCTTATTATAAATGAAATGAGTGAAAGGATTATATTATATTTTAAATAATTAATAAAATGCCACGGATGCAATATTTTGCGATTTATTATCTGCGCAGGGCTAGCATAAAATGATTTATTAGCACAGATGTCATATATGCACCACAATAGTGCATTTTTTTTTCTGACGCCAATTTGCAAAAAATCCGTTTAAAAATACCAGTTACATACATATTTTAAAACTAATTTGTATTATTTTAAAAGGAAAATGATAATTAAAAAAAAAGTTTAGTTAATAATTATAGAATAAAACAGTTTATATCATTTTTAAAAAGAAAACAAAAGCAAACAAACAGTTATTACCATGTGAGGCACATATAATTGCCATTTTGTTGCAATTGCACCAATGTGGTGCGCATATGGCATCTGTGCCTATTTCTCTCGCAGAATCTTCTTACTTGGCAAAAAAAAAAAAAAAAAAAAAAAAAAAAAAAAATGAGCAATTAAAATAAATTATGAATAAAAGCAATATGATTTAATGCTTAATATACACTCATGAGAGACCAAACTGGTTGCCAAGGGCGGCTAGTAAATAGATAAATCCATAAAAAATAGAAAAACCCCTGAAGTTTGTGTATCTCTTTAAAGAGATAGTCAAAAGTATTTGGACTATGACGGATTTCATTGCATGGAAAAAAAATGAAATTTCTTAACAATATTCCGTTACCGTTTGAAAATGTTCAATAATCTATGCGTAAATCCTGGTTGTTGTTTTTTTTTTTTTTTCTAATTAAAAATCTTTTTTTTTTTTTTTTTTTTTTTTGAAAACATACGTACAAAATTTGGATACTGTCTGCCCAATAATTTTTAAATGAAAGAAGTCTAAGCATTTCTTATTCATTTTCGATTATTTTTTTTGTAAGATTTCTTGTGAAAACATTAGTAAATTGATAATGATGTATGCTTTTGTTGTTTTTCTGTTATTCCATATACCAGAGATCAGCTATCTGAATAGCCTATCTTTAGCTTATAAATTTAATAGCTATCTTACAATAGAAATAAAGAGGTAAGTTATCTTTTGTTTAGGTTCAAGATAAGACCCTTTCCGCTTTTTCAGTAACTGTAAAAATTGATTCACTGAAAAGAGAAAGATCAAGATTTATTAAATTTACTTTTGTATGCAGAAAAACATCTAGGCTGAAATCAAAGATGGTTTGGTCAGAAAATATCGGTGAAATTTCTAAATGTCCATCAGATGAGTATAGTTTAACCTTCAATTGGGAACTTCCGAACTGTTTTGCTCAGTATGAAGCACTCGATACTCGTATTGTTAGCAGCCCTTCGTTCAAAGCCTTCAGTAGACAGTGGCGTTTAGCGTTGATTGTAAACGGTAGAAAGGCCGACTCTTTATATCCACGTGAATGTTTATATTTGGGTTTTTTTCTGTGGAAAATGGCAGCGTCTAAAGAAATATCTGATGTTAAAGTGCAACTCATCATTTTGGATCGCGATTGTAATGCCTATAAAACATGTAATGGTGATTTAGATAGAATTGGACGCTTTGGATCCTGGAATTTTCTGTATTTAAATACCCTTTTTGCTGTAAAGGAAAAAATATCTCCCGATGGTTTTCTAACGCTGCGCTGTATAATGGAGAAAGATCCGGACATCATTGATATTCCAGGTCGCTCCGAATGTTCGGGTAAATATTTTGCTAAGATTCATTTTTTAGTTTCAGGAAGTTATGAATATTTAAATACTAGCAGAGGGGTTACAGCTGTGCTCGGTCAAAATTAACTTTGTGTTCAACTTGATAAATATTCTCACTGTGTCATTCTCTCTGTATTATTACTATAAAACATGTTATTTATAATATCATTACTTACAAAAACAATCAATAAGAAAACTATATATGTTGTACGTACATGTTCATAAACTTTACGTTTTTTAAAAATTTACAACGAAACGACACCAATCCAAATGATACTTTTAGTTCGACTCTGATTGGTTTAACAATGCATTTCGATTCCTATTAAGAAAGTCTAAAAAATTTCTCCACGTTCTGAAAGCCAATATTTTTTTGCGAAATACAGCCAAATTTGACAACATTCTTTCATTTAGCGCCAAGTACGTGTTTTGGCTTTCGTAATCTTCATTATCGATTTTTTGAACAAATGTCGCCAATATTTTTTCAAATACCGCCAACTGATTGGCTGTTGCCATATTCTCGTTACCCTGACCCGTATTATTCAAAATGACCAACTAATCAAATTTGTTCAAACGCGTGACTTAGCTCAATGGGGAATATTATTTTTAGGTAATCAAAAACGGTAGGATATAACATTTAGCCAAAATCATTTAAGATATTTCTAAGATAAAATTAGCTTGACCACCAGTGAATCCAAAAATGAAACCAACAGTGAATCCACTAATTTTCTCGAATATGAGACCCCGCCCAGTGGTCTTTTAAAGGCTAAGAACTATAAAATATCAAATTCATTTAAAATTCGTTAAAGCCGTATTTTAAATATTATTAGCTTTATCATTATCAAAATTTTGTCACTATAATTTGAGCCGTTTTTTTAGATACAATTAACTTGACCCGCACCCATAGTGACCCAAATGGACCCATTAATCGAATTTTCTTGAACATGCGACATAACTCAATGGCCTTTTCGAGATCAAACTAGTCGTTGGGGGCCACCGTAATACTTACCCATCATGGATATGTATATGAAAATAAAACATGTGAAAACTATTTATACAATGCATTACAATTCATAAACAAAATTTAAATATTGTTAATATACATAGTAATGCTATATTAAAGAACTGCTGATGTACAAATTTCGACAAATTATATAAAACGCCAAACTACTCAAGTAGTACCAAACTGCGTAAAAGAAACATCCTTATAACTCCAAAAATAATAATTCTATTAACTAACAATTAACTGCGTCGGATTAAGCGTCTCATTACCAATTAAAATATACCTCTGAATTGAAATTTTAATGAAATACAGGGTCATGAAAAATCGAAGAATGTGAAAAACAGGATTACAAATATCTCGGCAACTAATAATCCGATCGATTTCGTTTTATATGCAAGATGTGTGTTATTTTATTGCCTTTTACGTCTATTCCTTAGAACAAAAAAATTCGAAAATTTTTATATACCTTTCATCAGAACGAATTTTTCGAGAGTCCGAAAAAAATAGTTCCGGATAATCGAGGTTGCTGATATTAAATAGGCTTCGTCCCATTCTTACATACTAACTACATACAAAATTTCAAGTCTCTATCTCAATTTGTTCGGGATATAGAGCGTTTACAGACTGATAGACAGACAGACAGACAGACCCAGACAGACGGACGGCAAAATTTTTTTTCTAAAAATATGTTTTTCGGAATCTCCACTATCTAAAACGTGTAAATCCGTCAAAAAAATTTTTTCGATTTTCAAAACGATTGCAAGACTTACCCTATACTACGTATGATAGGTAAGTAAAAACGATAGAATACAAAATTTAATCAAATTTGCTAGAGTAGTTTTCGAGATAAAATTTGATTGATTCGTCGAGCCATTAATTGACATTTCTCAAGCATGTGCTTTAACTCAGTCATCTTCTCGTGCCCGAAAACGGTTTTATATATAATTTTCCCAATATTAACCGACTTCAAGGAGAAGGTTATGATTTCGACCTGTATGTATTTCTTGTTCACTTATAACTTCCCTAAATATGAACCGATTTTGATAATTCTTTTTTTGCTTGAAAGTGTAAGATGCCCACATGGTCCCATTTCAATTTTATAAAATTCTTGCGATTAGAACTTTTTAAAAATAAAAACATTAAAATTTCAAATTTTTTTTTGAAGCAGTTATCCAATAAGGAGCGTTCATTTTTCAGTTAATCGCAGGCTTTCATGTCGAGCACACAAGTCAGATGTGTGTGTACAATAAATAATGATTTGTCGCAAATCATTTTTCATTGTTGCAACCATTTACAAATCATAAGCATATTAAAACTATGCATTCATATGCGTTAGCGCCAAGTTGTCGCCAAGCTTGATTCTTTTTTTGAAGTTGGTTAGTATTTTTTTTTAAGCATATTTTATTGTCCAAACCGTTTTTTAGACACATTTAGCTTTACCCAAACTCATAGTGACAAAAGAAAAGAAAAAAAAAAAAAAAAAAAAAAAAAAAAAAAAAAAAGCTAGAAATCGAAATTCCTCGAACTGGTAACCTAGCCCAATGATCTTCTCGTGCTTTGTAATGGCACAATACAAAATTTTGTATTTATCTTTTGAGACTTTTTGTTTAGAAACAATTAACTTGATTTTGACCCATTGTGATCCAAAACGATTCACTAATTGAATGTTCTTGAACATGCAATCTGCCCCATTTGTCTTCTTGAACCCGAAAACGAAAAACAACAAAATTTAGTCAAAATCATTAGAGCCGTTTTTTAGGTGAAATTAACTTGATTCTCAGTGACTCTAAAACGACCCATTAATCGAAATTACTCGAATATGTGATTTAGCCCAAAGATCTTGTGCTCGAAATAATATAAATTCTTGTCAAAATTGTTTGAGCCTTTTTTAAAGATATTATTAGCTTGATCCTGACCCATTGTGATCCAAAATGATCCACTAATCGAATTTTCTCGAACATATGACCTAGCCCAATGATTTTTTCCATGTCCGAAATAAATTGAATACAAAATTTAGTCAAAATCGGGAAAGCCAATTTCTAGTTAAAATTAGTGTGACCCACGGTGATCTAAATGACTCACTAATAAAAATATTTCTGATGTGCGATTAAGCACAATGGCCTTTTCGTGCCAAAAAACGTTTTGATTTAAAATTTAGCTAAAATTGATTGAGTCGTTATTTAAATATAATTAGAATGAACTTGGCACATTATGACCCAAATTGACCCATTAATCAAATTTTATCGAACATGCGACCTAGTCCAATGGTTTTCTCATGCTCGAAAACTATAGGATACAAAATTTAGTCAAAATCGGGTAAGCCATTTTCTAGATAAAATTAGTGTGAGCCACAATGACCCAAAAATGACCCACTAAACGAATTTTCACTAACATGTGACTTAACCCAATGGTCTTCTTATAATCCAAAACGGTAGAGTAGAAAATTTGGTCAAAATCGTTAGAGCTGGATTTTAGATAAAATGTTTGACCCAAAATGACCCACTAATCGAAATTTTTCGAACATGTAATCCAACTCAATAGTCTTTCCGTGCTCGAAAACGGTATAATACAAAATTTTATCAAAATCGTTTAAGTTTTTTTTTTTAAAGATAAAATTCACCCACACAATTTTCGCCCATATTATGGTATCCTTATCCTTAATCTGTATAGAGTAGACTCTCTCTATTCTGAACACTCATGGACCGGCTAAAAATGTTAAGATTGTGGGGGTATTCATCATAGGGGATAATTGAAAATGCATTACTACTACTACTACTATGTACGGAGACCAAGATGATTAAAAGAGGTCGGAACAACGAGGTTTTTATTGCATATCCTTTCTTTTAAGATTTAGAAGTAAACTAACATGATTGCTATAGTCCTTAATGAATGTCCTATCATGGGGAAAAATGAAATCTGCTGATCAAAATATCATTAATTATTATTTTTCTGTTCTTTTTTACTTAAAAAAAATAAACAAAAAATGAATTTTAAACATTTCAATTAACAATTAAAATTATGAAAAATAAAAGGAGTGAAAACATTATATTTTAAATGAAATTAATGAAATACGAAAAAATGCCATGGGAAAATGTTTGGAGATTTATCATCTGCGCCCGGTTATCATAAAAATACCAAGCTCTTGATTTCTCTATCAGAATCTTCTGATTTGGCAAAGAATTGAGAAAGTAAATTAAATTATGTATAAAAGTAATATGATATAATTTTTCGAATACATTTAAGGGAGACCAAACTGATCGCCAAGGGCGGTTAGTAATATTATAAATGTGAAAGTGTGTCCGAAAGTGTGAATGAAGTAAACTTCTTTGCATATAGATAGATTATAGCCCGGAAATGAACATAGGCTACGTTTTATTTATTTTATTCAAATATTTTCCCTAATAATTCAAAATTTCATTTTTTTTTCATACAGAATAAATAGGTATTTTTAGATGAAATTTAAGAAATTTCCTTTCCCGTTGGCAATAAAATCAAAATCTAGAATAATAATTTCTCAGCGGCAATAAATTGTCAATTGGGCAATTTCCATGCGTAAAATGAAAATAAAAAGAATTTAAAAGAAAATAAACATGACATCATACTTGAAATAAAAATACAGTTATTTTTATATATTATTTTTTGTTATATTAAACATGGATGGATATTTGCTTCATTAAAAAAAAATTTCTGACAAAAATGGCGACATATTTAGAAGTAAAAAAGAATGAAAAACAATTGTATTTTAACAAAATATTTCACTTGGAAAAATATGACGTATGACGTCATAACTGAAAAAGTAAAATGTCTATTTTATAGTAGTCGTTAAAAAAATAAGGGACATGGATATCAGTTACGAATGAAGCTAGATAATGAGGGTAACGAAAAAGACAGACTACCGCGGTTCATTCCAGGTTTTTTTTTTTACAGACCGCTAGAATGACGTAATGCTCATTTTGTGAGCCTGCATTGGTTCATTCGATCGTCACGTGATTCCAGCGGTCCGTAAAAAAAGATACGAGGAATGAAACGCAGTAGCCTGTGTTTTTCGTTAGCCTCGCTAGATAAATAATGACGTCATACTTAAAAAGAATGAGAAATATTTTTTATTAATACTAATTAATAAGTTATAAGTTACATACAAATGAAAATTTTCATTCAAAATTCATGATTATCAGTGGAAGACACGTTTTGTGGGAAAAGGGGGGGGGGAAATTTATTAATATATTTTTTGACGCTATTTGTTTTCTTTAAAATTAAAAAGAATTTAATTTCAATTTATATATATGGTATAAAAACACGATTAAAAAAACTTTTCCTAAAACTAAAAACATATTTTCATACGTCGAAGCTTCATTAATGAACTTCTTCCACAGAAACGAAAATCGTCTGTCAAAATATTGAAATTTACAACCATGGATATACATTTAATTTATTTAATGTGCTTAGCTTGTTAGTTTTTAGAGTTTGTACATCGAATATAAAAAGAAAGGGGTGCGGTTAATTCAGTTTTTCGAAAAAAAATCTTATTTTATCTATTATTTAGATTACAGTCGTATTTTTTATTGCATTCTAAATAAAATTTGGAGAAGATAGGTTACACGTGCACTGCAAAACTCTTTACAATAAAAATGAAAAAAATAAGGGGGGGGAGCTTAAGTGCGAGAACTATACCGGTTTGTACCCTGCCCATACCTAAAGTATGATTACTATTAGAGATCGACAAAAAAATTCTGTTTCGTTTTCGACTCAAAATTATAGGTTCACCGAAAATTCGTTTTTGGCGAAAATATTGCTGAAAACGAATTCCGGACCGAAACACAACCGAAAGTATCTGCATTCCAAACATTTCGATTCTTCCCTCGAAATTTTTCAAAATTACTCAATCTAAGCTGTATCGGCTAAAATGAAATTATTTATTGCTATGAACTTTTGAGCCCGGGCTCTTTTTTTTTTTAAGCCGAAAAATTTTATTTATTCATGCATAGAAAAGATTGAAAGAACTTTTTTCACTTAAAATTACGTACTTATTCCTTTGCAAGTCATTTTAATTCTTTTTTATCAATATATCCCGATATTGTCATCGGGGGGGGGGGGGGACTGGATGCTTGTTTATTTATTTTAGTATTTTATTGCTGTTTCAAATGAAAATTTGTGATAAGTACAGATTTATGTCTACGGAATTTCTGGCGACGATCTACTTATATGGCGCCAATTAAAACAAACAACAACAATCAATTTGCTTTCACTTGGTTTTTCGTTAACAGAAGATATTTTTTAATGGGATCGTTTATTTATTTATTATTTAGTTACATAACGCGAAGATAATATTTTCTCCTGTTTTTGGTAGACAAGAATTAGCTGGAGATTTTCAAATTATTTAATATTCGATTTGCACGAATCATAGTCGTTTTTCATATGAAAATAACTTTCAGTGATTATTAAAAGCATTTGTCATCATGAACTCCGCTCATGTTGAAGATGTTGTTCCTTTTCGAAGTCCTTTTTCTCCGTAAGTAAATATGATTACCATGTCATTCCGGTAGAAAACATTCGATCAGTGTTTCCTCTTTTCCTATAAAAGCATAAGATCATTAAAATAATAATGTCAATTTTTTTAATTTGCGTTGATTTTCAAGTATCTATCAATCATAGAAGATTATTATAAGAAAAGCATCCATTATAATGAAATATGTACACTTTTTACAGAAAATTGAAGAACGATGTTCGATTCGTCAGCTTACAAATAGTAATTTTTGAACATTTCATGCATTTATTCATTAAGCACAAACGTGTCCGTCAAATTAGCTTGTTAAAGGAAGAAAAAGTATGATAATCCTTTTAGGTGTGAAGTACATTTTTATTTTATACGGATTTTGATAGGATTGAATTTAAATTTTCATTTAAAAATCATATCTATGTAAGAAGTTTTTAAAAATGAGATATTACTTTTGAAACAATTTTTAAATACCATACAATTTTATTTTGTATATTTTTGGTATCGGGCCCGGGCCCCGAAAAACGAGCCCGAACTCATCTCTAATGTGAAACAATAATTCAATCATGTGATCAGCCTGGAGAACGGAGGGGGTGGAGGGTTGTACAAATCTGCTTCCTTTGAAAATGAGAAATAATGCTACGCAAAATTCAAATTAATATGGAGGTTGGTTGGTTGGTTCATTCAATTTCGTAGTTTTTTTTTTTTTTTTTTTTTTACTTTCTTCGATCTTTACAAGAAGAAAGTATTGGATTCATGAAAATTTTCGACTTCCGGTTTTCGACGGATTTATACGTTTTAGAAGGTCCTGAACACGTTTTGACTATTTTTAGAAAATGTCTGTCTGTGAGTCTGTCCGTCTGTCTGTCTGTCTCTCTGTCTGTCTGTGTGTCTGTCTGTCTGTATGTGACAAAAAAATTTTGGGCGCTCTATCTCAAGAACTAATGCTCGAAATTTAATAAAATTTTATATTCAGTTAGACCTTGATATGAATTAGTGCCTATTGGTTTTTGGTGAAAATTGGTCTGCAGGTGGCGCTGCTATACTACGTTTTTCATGATTTTCAAGATTGCTATATCTCAAGAACTAATGCACAGAATTTCTCCGAACTTCAGATTCTATGACCCCTTGATTTACATAGACGCTGATTAAGTTTTGGTGTAAATTGGCCAGCAGGTGTCGCTGCTATGCCACGTTTTTCATGATTTTCATGATAGCTTTATCTCAAGAACTAATGCACAGAATTTCACCAAACTTCAGATTCCGCGATACCTTGAGATACATAGCCGCTGATAAGGTTTTGGTGTGAACTTCCCTATAGGTGGCGCTGCTATGCTACATTTTGCACGATTTTTGCGATAGCTATATCTCAAGAACTAATGCAGAGAACTTCATCAAATTTTAGATTCTGTTACACTAGAATATATAACATAATTAGACGCTGATTACATTTTGGTATTAACCATGCAACAGGTGGTGCGGCTATGCTGCATTTTGCACGATTTTTCCGATAGCTATATCTCAACAACCAACGCACAGAATTTCATCAAACTTCAGATTTTGTTACAAAATGCCATATAACATATTTACACGATGATTACGTTTTGTTATATATCCTTCAACTGATGGTGCTGCTGTGCTATATTTTACACGGTTTTTTTTAAACTAGCTACATCTCAAGAACTAATGCACAGAATTTCATCAAACTTCAGATTCTTTTACACCATAATATAATTAGACGCTTTTTTACGTTTTGGCATAAATTGGCCAAGATATGGTGTTGCTGTGCTACGTTTTGGAATTTTTTTGTTATAGTTATATCTCAAGAACTAATGGACGAAATTCCATCAAATTTCAGATTCTATTAGGTCTTGACATAAATAGATGCTTATTAGGTTTTAGTATAAATTACCCAACATGAGGCACTACTAAGCTCATTTTCTCAGAATATTAATTAAATTTTGCATTTTAGGCTTTTCGGATACCAGAATCTCATTAGGCTAGGTCAAATGTTCGAGGAAATTCGATAGTGGGTAACTTTGGGGTCACCACGTTTTTTTTTTTTTTTTTAACCATTTGAAAAATGGTTGTTGTTTTCGGGAGAATGGACCCGATGATGTTACCACTTTTGAATGATGTTACCACTTTTGAATTTAAATTAAATTCTTTATTTTTAGAAGAATTTTTATTTGAATTTAAATTAAATTCTTTACTTTTAGAAGAATTTTTATTTGAATAGTAAATTAAAATGGTTAAAATCATTGTAATAAAGGAGAAAACTAACAAATTTAAAAATGGGTAGACGGAAATTAACAGATACGGAAAAAGCCGAAGCCAAAGAAATGAATGAACGTGAATATCGCATTCAATGATATTAAACACAATACGCGTACTTAAACAATCATAAAGTGATTTTTATTTCTTCTTTTGCTATTTAAAATAAAAATTTAGTCAACATGTATAAGTTGCTTATTAGTTTGGCGATTCGTATCATTTGGCGAAATTGGTCGACGGGATAACTGAGTAATACTGTATTTGGTTTGGCGCAAAAACGTCTTTCAATGCAGAAAATGATAAAATCAAAAGATTATTGAGCCGCTGAAAACCAATTACGTGTTGAAAGGCGATCACGAAAAAGGAAGCAATTTAATGCCGAACCGATTAATTGTAAAACATCATGTCGCCAGGGCGACCAATCCACTAGCCATGGCGTTTTACTATCGGTCGGTTCTAACCAGGAAAATTTGAGTGCCAATAGTGATTCTAACAAGCCGGAAAATGTTATAGCTATTACTCTTGATTTTCCACCACCTAAAAAGAAAACTAAAAAGCAATCGGCTTGGGAAAAACTGGGAAAAAACTTTTTTGATTCGATGTCTGATGGACCCATTCACAGATGCATGTGCTGCGATCGATTTTGGTTTAAAACCTCCATCACCAAAATTCTGCTCTGTAAAATCAAACAATATATGCCAAAGTCTTACAAGTATAACAGTATATGCCAAAGCTGTATTTTAATAATGATTACTTTTGCACCAACAATGTTAAATAGTTTGAAATGTTTCTTTCGTCGCCAACTTTTATGCTTGGCGACAATAGAGTGATATAACTTAAACGAACCGTACCTTCAAATTGCAGCATGTATAAAGTCATTTATAGCAGTGGCACGGATAATACACAATAAAACAACTGGTATTTAGCTTAAAATGATAGATGAATGTATCGAGTGAAACATTTTTCAAATGGTTGGGGTAATTTCTTAAATTACAATTATTTTTTACTGTTATTTTTTGCATTTCATTAAATGTTTTCTGGAGCTTAGACTTAAATTTTGAGCTCAAAATCTGGATAGTTGGGGGTGGGTAAGTAGCGCAAATTAAACTTAGTCTTTAAATCAGTATTTTCTTGAAAATAAATTTTAAAGATAAATTTCAAAAAATGCCGATGGAAGGCGCTTTAGACTTTAGAGTAACGTACAACTATTTTTAATGTTATTTTTTTTCAATCTGATTAAATGCCTTTCAAATGCTTAGACTCTTAAACTTAAATTTTGAGCTCAAAATCTGAATCGTTAGCAGAGCCGTCCTTATGGACGGCATTTTAAAGTGAGGCCTGGTGCAAGGATTTTGCGAGGTCCTTTTCTTTCAGACTCTTAACATAATCTTATCTATGCTAACAATAAACAAGTTGGAAATTGCACGTGAAGCGTAGCAAATGAAGTGCGTTCGTACAATAACGAATTTTTAAAAATATCACTCTCATATATCAATTTCATAAAATTGTGAATAATTACAATTAAAATGCGCACTAAACAACGTTCTCCCTATTCCATTATGCCATGGGAAACTTTTGTGTGGCCTTGTAAATCAATAACAAATATTCTTTGCACCACAGATTATGCAAAATGTATATTATAATATGTACTTTATAGATGCATATCAATTTTATTATGTTCGAATGAGTGTAACACCATTAAAATGCATTTGAAATATTTTTCCCTATTAACCTAATGTAACGGAATACTTTTGATTGTCCCTGTAATTGAACTATGCATCCTATTTTGGTAAAATTTGAAATAACTCGACAAAATTATGTGATAATTATGTATTTAAAATTTCAAAGGATTAAAATGCATTTGAAACTTTTTCCCCCATTGACCGTAATGTAACGGAATCCTTTTGATTGTCCCTGTAATTGATCTATGCATCCGATTTTTATAAAATTTGTAATGACTCGACAAAATTATATAATAATTAGTATTTTAAATTTCAAACGATTCAGTTGGGTAGTTTTTGCATTGTTATATGAGGACAGGCAGACGGACGGACAGACAGGCAGACAGGCGGACAGACAGACAGGCAGACAGACGGACAGACAGACGGACGGACTGAGCGACAACAATAGGTGCTACGTATTTACATAATTACGAACGCACCTAAAAAGAATAGTTTTCGCCAATACACTGTGATCAGAGGGGCCAGGGTTCAATCCCCTAGCTATTATAAAGAAGTAACGCTTGTTTGTGTGTTTGTAGGGATAATTTCTGGAAGTACTGAACCAATTTCAAAAGTAATTGTAGCAAATTGATGGTAAAGTCCCTGTTCTAACATAGGCTATTTTTTATGCCAAGATCACTGTTTTTGTTTACTATAATCATAAATTTATATTAAAGTTTTTCTATTATAACTTCTTCATTTTATTTTAAAAAAATATTTTGTGTCCAGGTGCGAGGCCTCTCTTAGCGCGAGGCCCTGTGCGGCCGCACCTGTCGCACATTTCTGAAGACGGCTCTGATCGTTAGGACTGGTTATGTAGCGCGAAATTGAACTGTGTTCGAGGGGGGGGGGTTAAATTTCAACTCCTGAATACAGTTCAGTTTGTGCTTCTTAACCCCTCCCAACGATACAGAATTTGAGCTCAAAGTTTAAGTCGAAGCTTTTGCAAGTATTTAATTAGGTTCAAAAATTAACGGTAAAAAATAGTTGTTGGTTACTCTAAAGTTTAAGGCGCACGCTAATGAAAATTTTTAAAAATTTATCTTTAAAATTTATTTTTAAGGAAATACTGGCATAAAGAATAGTTTTAGCGAAAACCGCAAACAAATCGATCAATTTTTCCGTTTTTTATAATCATTTGAAATTTGAACCTCCCCCCCCCCCACTTGAACACAGTTAAGTTTGCGGTACTTAACCACTCCCAACGATTCAGATTTTGAGCTCAAAATTTAAGTTTATGTCTTAGCTTCTAAAAAAATTTAATGAGACGCAAAAAATAAGGGTAAAAAATAGATGTTCGTTACTCCAAAGTCTAAAGTGCCCTCTATCGGCTTTTTTAAAATTTATCTGCATAATTTATTTTTAAGACAGTACTGACATGAAGAATAGTTTCAGTGAAAACCGCAAATCAATCAACCAATTTTTCCGTTTTTTATGATTACTTCAAATTTTGGACCCTAAACATTAATGGCGGTTATCTCCTTCGGAAAACGTTTTGGATCCTTGGCTTCCTGTTTAATATTGTTTGTCTTGATGTATTTCACCCCTCTTTTTTATTTGTAAAAACAATTTAGAATCACCTTGTATATATATATATACTCACTGTAAAAAATTTTGCCGTTAAAAAACGGAAACAGCACTGGTAATCTAGACGCCAGTACTACTTCCGTTTTTTAACGGAAAAAAATTTCCAGGAATAGTTCCTTTTTTTCACAAAATATTTTCGTTTTTTAATATATCATTATGTAAAAATTTTCGTTTGAAATGTTAAAAGAATTTTTCAAGGACAAACTAACATCTTTGTGATTTTTATTCTTTACTTTACAAAGGTACGTTAATATCAGGGACACATTATATACATTTAATTTAAACAACAGAGAAGAAATGTTACTAACCTTTCATGGGGTTTGAACTCACGACCTTGTCTGTCGTAGCCGGTAGTGTAATACCATTACGCTATGATTTCACATAGCACCATTTCAAATACCTTTACTTATTTCGGATGCATTTCATGAAGTAAAGACAAGATTTTTGAACGCGGGTTTATTTTTGCAGAGATAATATTTTTTTATTGAACGGACAGTTCTAAATCAAGTTTTACAGATTTTCTATCTATAATTTCTAATAGTTAGCTTTTTAATTTTAGCTTTATAAAAAAAAAGTTTAACCTTTAAAATATTACATACATAAATGAAAGTATTAAAAAATTTTGTTTCCTTCTTTTTTGGGAGAGTTTTAAAGCTATTTTATTCATATTTATTTATTTATTTTATAAAAGGATACTAACACACTTTTAAAAAACCCCCAAAAAAATCATGTATTTTAAAAAATATTTTGTATGACGATCTATTGTAAACTCAATAAAGATAATTACTATGGGTTATGGGTTATTAAAATTAATTACATTTATTGATTTTTATAACGTAGGTAAATGATAATAATTTCGGTAATATATTTCGATATATTTTAAATTTTAAGAGCGAATTTCTTAATTTGGATATATTAAAATATGCATATATTAAAATTAAAAGATTTTTTTTCACTTAAAATATCTTTCTCACTTTTTATATCATGATATAAATAAATTAAACATATTTAAAATTATACTGAAAAAAAACTTTCCTTAGCTATCTCAAACTTAAAAAGAATTAATAAATATTATTATTTTTTTTTAATTTGTAAAAATATGCTATCTTTTTAATATACTTTAAATTTTATGTGTAAACTTCTTAATTTGAATAGATTAAAAAATATATATATTAAAATTAAAAGTAGATTTTTTTCCACTTTAAATAACATACGCACATTTTATATTATAATATAAAAAAATTAAACAAAATCAAACTGAAAAAACAAAAAACTTTCCTTAACTATCTGAAACTTAAAAAAAATTAATAATAATAATTATTATTATTGTTATTTTAATATTGTAAAAATATGCCATCGTTTTATAATTAAAACAGAAAAAAAATAAGAAAAATGTTGCTTTGTTTTTCTATTTGTCATTCAGATGGCGCCACGACACTTATCAGTTAAAAATACTGATAACTTGTGCTGTTTAAAACGGAAGATGTTCTGTTTGTGGTGAGATTTACGGAACAGTTACTGTATTTTTAATCTCAAAATAGCAAAAAACGGAAATACTGCTGTTTTCTTGGAAAAATCAAACTATTCCATAAAATTTTAGAGAAAAGTTTATGTTATTTAAGTTTATGTATTAACGGATATTTTTTACAGTGCTGATGTGCAAAATTTAAGGACGAGCGACAATTTTCACGCGAATATTCAAAATGAAGTAATATATTTCGAATAATTACTATCCCAGCATAACAGCTAGTCCGTATAACATCTCATTCAGATCACACATGGTCACAAGAGTCATAGTCACTACGGCGAAACAAAAAATAGGAAATTCCATACGTCTATGAGTCTCAAATGACTACTATATATAACTCTACTGACAGATCACTGCGACTGCTGCTTTGTGTCGAGTCACCAGATGACTTTACAATGTTGTTTTATTGAGACTCTCATTTGACTGTCATTTGGGGACTCATTATGGGATTATAAATCACCAAATAATGTCACATTAAAGTCACATAGAGACTTTCTGTCACAAGACTTTGTCAAATGGTGACAGATATCTTACTGTGAAGTAACCACTGTGAAAAGTGGTGAGAAGTCACCATGTGACTTTAATGGGACATTGTTTGGTATTTTATCATAATGCAACGTTCACAATGACTTTGAAATTGAGTCTCTAGATGAGAGATCACACCAGAGTCGCAATGAAACGACATTGTAAAGTCACCTGGTGACTCGCCACGAAGCAGCAGATACAATGACCTGTCATTTGAGTCACATATAGTAGTCATTTGAGACTCATAAAAGAGACGTGCAGAATTTCCTATTTTTTGTTTCGCCATAGTAACTGTGACTCTTGTGACCATGTGTGACCTGAATGAGATGTTATATGAACTAGCGGTTACGCAGGGATAGAATTTATTCGAATTATATTACTTCCTTTTGAATATTCGCATGAAAATTATCGCATGAAAATCCCTTGAAAATTGACAGTTTGGGAATCGTCCTTAAATTTTGCACACTAGTGTATGTATATATATAAGTTGATGAACAGTTTTTGGTTAAAGGCTTACTTATTTTGTTGATATTATGCGACATGCAAACATCCTTTTAATTTTATCATACAGTTTTACTCTATGAATGGCCAGAGTTACAATATTTAATTATATGCACGTTGTTATTTTCCACAATCCTGAATATTTCAGATCAACACATATAACGGCCAGATTAAAAAATATATATATTTGCAATGCACATTTATTCTATTGCAATTCTATATTTATTAATCGATTAAGAATCGTGCAAAATTAATCTATGTTTTGAAAAAAATATTTCGTTATGAGTTGATTGCCGGATACTGGTGCACTTGCTTATTATCTTAATATTGTGTAAACCATTTTTTTATTATATTTCTTATACTATGACTGCCTAAAATTCAAATATTTGATTTAATATTTTCTCTCGTTTTATTTTTCTAAACATGATAAAGATCTATGATTGTCATTATTTTATTTTCTTGTACATTTCATCTTCGTTGTTCCAAAGTTGTCCGCTATCAACTTTATGCACCTATTTTTTCCATCCAAAGTCTGGTGCAAAAATAATTCAATTATTTAAAAAGTCATTCTGATTTGAGAAAAGTTTTGTTTTTGAAAAAGTTTTCTTTTAATTTTCTTAATATTTTGAAATTAGTAAATATATTAAAAAAATATTCTATATTCAATAGTCAGAATTCTAATGTTTCAAAGAATTAAGAATTTAAATGTAATTAAATGCAGAAATTTACTTATAATGGCACTACAAGTGCTTTTTCTCGTAATTGCGCAAACGATTTGTTGATAAATGCTCATTAAATCTTGTCATCTGTAGTCCTGTACCGGGACAGATAACGGCCTTTTTTGGAGTAATGTTTGAACTTTTTTCCGTGGCGCGTCGCACAGATAAAAATTACATTTCATGGTCTGTCAGAGGCTCACAAATGAAACTTTGATGTTTGGTGCATTTTTGAACATAAAGGTGTACTACGATTTTTTTAAACATCTCCAGAGCATGAAATTCTTATCATAGAATCTAACAAGCGTTCAGCGATGAAATTTACCGGATAATGAATCTCAAATATAGACTTGATGGTGTTAGAAGTTCTTTCTTTATTGTAAAAGTGTGGTATACAAAGTGACTAAAAGGATACCCATAAGGAGACAAAGTCAGAAGTGATGACATAACGTGGCATTACAAATGAATCTTTGCTGGATGATGAATTTCAGAATATAGGTGTACAATAGCGAGCATTTTGTTTTTTAATCTGACTCTGATTTTTCCAGGTCTGTAAGGAAAGATAGATGAAAGACTCCCAAATTCTGAGTTTCAAAATGTAGTAGTCAGGTGAAGACCCGTAAGGCAGGGTGATATCACTGTGACGTCGTTGTGAAGTCACATTGTGACTTTGTGACCATCGATTGTCGATGTGAAGCACAGTGACTAAAATGTGAAGTCGTTATGGCCGTTTTAGAGCTCTTTTGTAACGTCACATTGTAACCACTTTGTGAAGTCACAGTGTGACAAGTTTGTGAAAAATGTGTCATTTGCGACTATTTTGGCATTAACATTGTGACGAAACTGTAACAAAAGCGACGATATTTATATTGCTAGAAACATGTTTTTCAAAGTAAATAACATGTTTTGAAAATTTTTTGTAATCTTCTAAAGATTTTTAAGAAAGTCGCATCTCAGCCACAATGTGACGTCACTGAGTGGTGGCATTTTGGTCACAGATGTGATGTGACCTAAGTGACTCACAGTGACGTCATTGTGAGGGTGTGCATGCTATGAGGGGAGAGATATAATTCAACGTCTTCTGTTCTCATGGAATAAACTAGTATCTTATAAATCTAACTTGGCTTTTCTGTTAGAAATTTCCTGAATATTGATTCATAGGTGTATGATACAATATGGTAGGTGTATGTATTTTTTTATTTTTATTTGCCATATTTTTTTCAGGGCGGGCAGACATATCTCAGGATCTTTCCCGCGAATACCAATCCACTAGCCTGTTTTCAGATTATGATATGTTATGTCTTTTAAAAAAAACTATCGTTTTAAAAAAACTATAACTTAAATAAAAAATTGTCGCAGTTAAAAAAAGCAATTATCTAATTTATTTGGGTTAGTTTAGTGCATTAGAAAAAAAATGAAACAATCGTCTTTTGAAAGTATACATTAAAATTAGAATAAAAATTAAATTTCCTAAATTTGTTTTCTGTATTAGTAAAAGAAAAGAGCTTCAAAATGTACATAAAAATAACTATATTTTAAACACTTATCTCTTGTTAGTACGCGCCAAAACGAACAGAAATCAAGAACCTGCTTTTAATGTCTTTGCAAGACTCTATCGACTAAAAAAAGAAGCGGCTGAAAGAAAAAACAGTTAAAGCTTAATAATTGGGAAAGCAATTTCTCAATAAACCAATCACACTTCAATTACTTACAAAAAAAAAGGCCATTTTTTGGCTGGGAGAAACGCTATTGCATTTTGACTATCATGTTTAAGTTTCTGTTATCGTTTATAATTTGACAGTTATTTTATTCCTAGTAATCTGTATAAAACAAAAGATCGTTTTACTTTTCAGAGTTATAAAATTATGGATCACGGATAAAACTTAAAATAACTTCAATTTGTTGCTTAGATAAATACGGTTTTAGGGATAGTTATGAGTGGATAGAGTATCTTGAAACGAAACGTAAAATGAATTCTCCAGTTTTTTGTAGTCGAGAGGAAAATGAGAATGACTTGGTTAAGCATTGGATATGAGCAGCGGAATGGTTTCTGGTAAAGGTGTGCCTTAATTTCTATTCTTTGGACAGCATTCGCTTTGCCTTGCCAGGGTCGAAAGTAAGTAGGAGGAGGCAGAAGGGGCTTGTGTGCGTAATTTTTTTTCCAACCACCTTCGTCGTTCCAAGGCCAAACTCGCACTCTGATTGGTTGTTGCTCTCGGCACTGTTTTCATGTAACTTGGCGATAATCATACTTGGCGTAGCGATAGATGCTTCCGTCGAGGAGTTTGATTTCCTTCCGAACCGAGTACAAAGTAACTTTTCTCTTGCATCGTTGGATTGGATGGAATGTGTCTTTTACCGAAAGCTGTACTCTTTAAAAGTTTTTACACACAACTTTTTGCTTTGTACTCGGTTTACTTCGTACTCGGTTCGGATGGAAATCAAACTCGACGGAAGCGTCTATCGTTTCGCCAAGTATGATTATCGCCAAGTTACGTGAAAACAGTGCCGAGAGCAACAACCAATCAGAGTGCGAGCTTGGCCTTGGAACGACAAAGGTGGTTGGAAAAAAAATTACGCGGCTTGTGTCCCAAGCAACAGGCAAAGGGGGCGATAAATGAAGATTTCGTTTGCCGATTTTTCTCAAATTTATGTTTATTACGATATTGAGATTGATTGATTTGATTTGTTGTATTGTCCTCTTGGAGGAAAATACTTGAAAACCTGATTTTAGCGATTGATTCGTATGTTTATCATTATGTTTTCTGTAACCAAATGTATGAAATCATGAAGGACTGAGAGCAAGAAAACAGAATGGTAAACTTAGAAGTTAAGTTTTAAAATCGGGATTTCAGGATATGTCTTGGCAGACAGATTTCGTTTTAATTTGCGAACCGAGATTCAACTAATCCAAGAATTACATACGTGAACTCGACGAGATGATTGATTCTCATTGCTGCCATCTCGAGCATTAGTTTTAATACAATTGTAGTTAATTTGAAAAAAAAATTGTACTTAAGAAATTTGTTTCGATGAATTGAATTAGATTAAAAGTGTATAAATAATATTTTCGTATTCTAATGGGATTCACTTTTAGGCTGCAATGAAGTCTGGGATCAAATTTTGCTTTTTTTTAGCAATCAGGCTTTTAAAACTGTGTAAATTGTTATACAGAGTATTTTTTATTATTGTTTACCCATAGCTAATAACCATTAGTTTTATAAGGGTAGTTCCAGTTACAAAAATCTTTTACATTTTGTTCTGCATTATTTAAAAATCTATTTTAAAATAATTTTTAAATGGTAAAGAAATTCAGAATTTTATACAATGTCTGTGTTCCATCATAAGTTTCATTTTGAAAATGTTCTTCCATATTCTAACAAGTGAACAATAAAAATTGATTTTTGTGTGGCCAAAAGTTACTGAGTTATGAGAGTAAAAGAAAAATGTGCTTTTAGTGTGGGGAAAAAAAACGTTAAAAATGCATGAAATGTATACAGTTTTATCTAGGTAAATTTTTGTCTTGCAAAATTTAAGTTTTTAACAACAAACTAATTTAAAGGTATGAATTCATTTCAATGAAATACTACGTTTATACTTGCTCCGAAAAAGTATTTCAGGCATGTTGATTAAATGTCTTCTAATTCACGTTGTTTGAATCTGTTATCTGTGCAAGAATATAACAATGAAACCTATTAATCAAAATTAACTATATTACCATTATCATTTCTTGAATTCTATGTAGACCGAGAAGCGATAGCAACATAAATCACTTCATCGGATTCTCGGCTGAAATTTTAGAATTAATTAAAACTCAGTTTTCATATTAAAATGTAATTGGTCTGCCAAGTCATATCTTAGTGGTAAACAACTAAAAACCCGATTTCAGCGATTGTGATTCGTAGGTTTATCATTGTTTTTTCCTGCTCCTAGCCTTCCGTGTTTCCTTGTCTTTTGGTGCAGGAAACACACAACGATAAACCTGCAAATCAGCCACTAAAATTGGATTTTTTGGTGTTTTTCACCCAGATATGATTTGTCAGACCAATCGAATTTCAATATGAAAATCGAGTTTCAACCATTTCTAAAATTTCAGCTCTGAACTTGATGAGGTGATTGTCTGTGCTGCGCCTCCTCCCAGTCTATAGTCACGGCCTAAAAAATTGTCTGATCAAGGACGAATGTTCCCCTTTTGTTGGTCACTCCTCGGCCCCTATCTTAGGTTAGTAACTATGGTAACAGCCACATGACCGACTGAACGCACTTCTTTTTTCCACACCATTTGAGAGATCCAGTTGATCGACTAACGCTGTAACTCATACTCTTGCATGGGTAAATTTGTTTTGCGGAAGTGCCGTGGAAAAAAACGGGACGAGGGACTAGCGTCCTCTCATACCATGACAACGAAGGGAAAATGAAAAGAAAGCATTTGTCCTTGATATGCCAATTTTTTCCAGCCGTGACTATAACAGTTTTCTCCGAGTCACGCCAAAACGTTGACTTTTTTTTACATTTTTAAGTTATGAATTCTACTAAATCCATCTCATTTTGTTCTTAAAATATTATGGCTGAAAAGTTAAGCTGAATCGAAACTGTTGACGAAGTTTTTTTTTTTTCAAATTGTATTATTTGATATTTTTAAGTGTATCAGATAAAATGTGTATGAGAATTAGTAAAGAAGGATTTTCTCCTTTTTTTAGGTTTTCGAAGCTGAAGTTAAACTTTTCGAAGTCAGATTAAAAAGAAATTGGTGTTCGAAACTGAATATATTTCTCTGAATCAAGCTCTGAAGTATTTAATCACACATTATTTTTAATTTATTATTCGTATTAAAATTTTTACATTTTGATCAATATTGAAATGGCGGAAACTGCGAATTGGATCGACAACGTTGGCCAAGTTTTTCTTTCTAATAATCCAGAATATCCAGATTGTTTTTGGATATTCCCGACTGCCATTTTTTCCAATAAAAGACTGCACGTGACTAGTCCTTGGTTTTATTATAAAAATGATGACTGGCGCCTTGTGAAAGCACCAGGGAAGAAAAATGAAAATTCTATTTCTCTGTATTTGTGGAAAAATACCAAGCGCAATCCAAGTTATAAATACACGGTCAAAATGTATTTTAAAACATTGTATGGGAAAGAAGTTGGAAACTGCACTAATATCACCAGTTCTGATTTTGGTTTTGAATTTCGGAATTTTTTCCACCTACCACATCTAGATGAAAGCATTTCACTCTGCGGACGCACAAAATTATTCTTTGATATACAGAAAGAATCTGTTCCTGAGAGAGAATATACAGAAAGAGTTTTTAATCCCCTTCGGAGTAAGTATATTGATAGTTTAAAAAGAGACAAAAAAAGTGTTCTAATACTAGCAAAGTGTTTGGAGCCGATATTAGAAATCCCACTCTCGGTCAGAAGCTGAAATGATCAAAAGCACAGGTTTGAAAAAAAAAAAAAACACAGGGTGAGTCATAAATATCGAAACAATAGCTATCTCCTTAAATATCACCCCTAAATCCATGCTTCCAATTGCGAAAATTCATAGAAAAAGGTGAAAATTTTGATAAGGTGCAACTCCTTGGGGGGGGGGGGGGTATTTGAAAAAATACGAAAGTTAAATTTTTATACGGCTTCCGTAGGATAAAAATTCCAATTAGGAAAACTTTCCTTATACAGTCCTGAATTAGACACAAAAAAATTACATCTTCATATCTTCAAAACTCTCAGAGTTATAGCCGTTTGAATAATTCCTCAGGTTTTAAGGGATTAAGCCCAAATTCAAATGCGCATAATTGAAGAAATAATGTTACTTTGACAGATCTAGGAAACATGTTAAAAATCTATCTTTTGAATTAGAATTTTGATTTCTTTTTCTTTTTTTGTGATGGTTTCCCATATAATTTCCTAAGAAACATCCTACATACAATACATACATAAAGAAACATACATATAGAAACATAAGTACATCCTAAAATTTCTCATGAAATTTATAAAAATTTCAAATGATTAGTATTGCTTAAATAGGATAGTTTAAAATATTTATAACTCCAAATATTATTTATGGAATTTCAATTTCTATTTCTTTCCATATAATTAAAGATTAAAATCTTATTTTAGTGTTGTTCCTGGGGTTTTTTTTTTCTATATTAATTTTAAAACTATTAAAAATATGTATTTAAAAAATGATATAACTTTAAAAAAAATAATTTTTTCAAAAATAAATATTTTTCAAATTTGCCGAAACAAAACTAATGTAAAATAATCAATAAATTTAGCTCTCACAACTTCAGGCTTTTTATCGTTCTGGAGAGGTTGTTAATAAATCTGTAATCTGGGCCCAGGCCGGGCCAGGACCGAGACGTTATTTTTTCTGACGACCTGCCTGACCGGGCGTTATGTATTTTTCATACCAGAGGGGATTGCTTCCTTCTTCCTAGGTCTGCACTGGAAGAAATTTTCAATCCCGATCTCAACACAATCCTTATTAAATTCATTGTCTCTGACTGACCTAATACGTACATAAAATAAGCAAAAATTGGCTGAATCAAAATTTTTTACGAAAAACACATTTTACAAAATAGTCTTTATTTTACAAAAAAGAAAACAAACCTTCATTTTTTAAAGAGAATAGTATATTTAAAGGCTAAAAATATTACAATAAAACGAGTGAAAAATATCTGCCTATGACAGAATCCTGTCTTAAACAGAAATCTTATTGATCCGTACAAAATAAATATAAGATTACCTGAGAAAAAAATAAACTCCATTTACACCTCCTAAGTAGGGCATTTGTCTACACTGTAAAAAAATCTGTAACCTTAGTAATCTAAATTAACCGAAATCTCTTATGCTTACTAAAATTTTATGTGTACACTGTACAAGAAAATGATGTCAATCTACAAAACTTGTAAGCAAAACTAAAACCATCTGTAACGTTACAAAAGAATTTACTAAAATTTTGGTAACTTTACTAAAATTTTATCTATAATGCTCGTTATCGTCACTTAAAAAGTTCTTGGAATACGATTTCCCAAAAAAATTCTTAGTAACCTTAAAATTTGTTTGATTCAAAGTGCAAATCTGTATCTGTTACATGAATTTTTATTGTTGCCGTTACATAAAAAGTTCTTGGAATACAATTCTACTAGAAAAATTTTTGTAATTATCCAATTTTTTTTTACAGTGTATAGCGTATATTTTCTTTCCTACGTGATTGCGTCTTAAAAGAAAAAAAAATCCGTACATGCATATTAGGAATTTTTTTTTTTTTTGGGGGGGGGACAAAAGCATATTCTCAAAATAACACATGGTTTCAATCTTAGAATACAAAAGAGGTTGCAAACTGATATACTGTACTGTTACATACATTTTTTTCCATATCTGTTTGCCAAATCCTCTTTGTCAAAAAAGAAGTGCAATTTTATCTTATATTATTTGGTTGCTAAAATTAAAGCTTCGAAAGTTCTAAAATAAACGCGAAATGTTTATTCAATAGAATTTATTTGTGTTTCTATACTTTTATATTTTCTGACACATGTTACAAATTTCAATGGGAAGGGGGGGGGGCAAAATTTTTGTCCCGGGCGCAGTTTTCTCTTTGCACGCCGCTGTAAATGAACATGTTTAAATCTCAAACATTAAGGGATGTTTTTCCAGAAAAATCCGAAACATAATTTGACGCATCCTGCTCTTTTCTGAATTTTGCGCCAATAAACTCCAATGCACTACATTCACCACCTGAAAAATCTATACTGGGATTTATTATCAGAAATTATTTTTTTCATTGAACACACTTTGCCAACTAAATGACGCGATATGAAATAAATGCATTTTTTAGCTCTTCTCAAATGATCCTCAGACCAGGGCCGTAGCTAAGGGGGCGCTATAGGCGGCTCAGCCCCCCCTAAAATATTTTGAGCCCCCCCCCCCTAGAAAAGTTTCCAAGATCACTCAATGAATTTCTCTTCCGAAAATTCAAATGAAATTCTGTTCAAAAATCTAATTTAGTTTTGAGAACCTTTCACAGTTATGCAGAATTACTAAATTGTATCTAAAATAAGTGTTTCAACACTCCCTCATCCTATTTGCACATATGACGCTAACACGATGTTTAATTTTTCACCAGTTATGCACTCAAAATTTTCATCATGCTGTACTTTTCTTAGCATAGAATGAAGTTATTAAAACAGTTTAATAAGAAACATAGTACCTACAATGTGAATATGCACTAATTTATCTTTCTGCGTCGGAGAGAGAGAGAGAAAAAAAATATGAGCCCCCCTACATTCTCTTGAGCCCCCCCCCCCCCCTGGAGTTCACTTCTAGCTACGGCCCTGCCTCAGACCTGAACAAAAAAAGATTAATTAATCTAAATTCTATTTTAAACTAGTCGATTGGGGTCACCATAATTCTTATCCATCATGGATATGCATTTATATAGAACACGAAAATAAAACATGTGCTAGCTATTTATAAAATTTACTGGAACTCGAAAATAAAATTTAAACATATTATATGTTACATTCATTCGTTAAAAGAAATAATTCCGAAGATTTTTATATATTAGAAACGAATTCATCAGAGCAAATATTTCGAAAGCTCGAAAAAATAGTCTAAATAACTAAGGTGTAAGAAATTTAATAGGTTTTATTGTACTGTTGCATTTTAAGTACTTACCAAATTCCAAGTCTCTATCTCAGTTTCTTCATAGATAGTGTTTAAAATAGTGACTTGATGACTTCATAAACTTTAAGTGCTTTATTTGAGATAGATATTTAATTTTTTTTATTCAGGTTTTTATTATATATGTGATAAATCAGTGAATGGAATTAACCGTTAGATATTTTTTATTTATTTTTAATGAAAATATATGAAGATCTGCTAGATTTCCTCGTTTTTCTTTATATGTATCACCAATAAAATTATATTAAAAGTAATATTATATGTATATAAAAATTCATCGAAGTCTTATCATACACATTTGAAAAGGTTAAAACAATGGGCCAAAACATCAATATTTTAAAATACAATAGAAATTTTAATAAATGAAAAAATTTTTAACTTTATAAAAATTTCAATTAAATATTTAGTTAAAAAAAACATTGTTTTATTCCCAAGAATCTTTGTTAATTGAACACTGCAATACAATGAGTTCACAGTTTGAAAAATATTAAAAAAAATATTGAAAAGTTATATTGTTCTCTTAATGCAAAAGTAAAAAAAATATATATTCAAAAAAAATATTGAAAAGTTATATTGTTCTCTTAATGCAAAAGTAAAAAAAAAATATATATTAAAAAAAAATATTGAAAAGTTATACTATTCTCTTAATGCAAAAATAATCAAAATTATTGAAAAGTTATACTGTTCTCTTAATGCAAAAATAAACAAAATTATTGAAAAGTTATACTGTTCTCTTTATACAAAAAAAACAAAATTACTGAAAAGTTATACTGTTCTCTTAATGCAAAAATAAACAAAATTATTGAAAAGTTATATTGTTCTCTTAATGCAAAAGTAAACAAAATTATTGAAAAGTTATAACTCTTCTCGTAATGCAATAAAAGAGAATCTTCCTTCGATCCCATTTAGTAGCCAGTCACTCAGGGTTTTTAATGCATTACAAAAAAAACAAAATTACTGAAAAGTTATACTGTTCTCTTAATGCAAAAATAAACAAAATTATTGAAAAGTTATATTGTTCTCTTAATGCAAAAGTAAACAAAATTATTGAAAAGTTATAACTCTTCTCGTAATGCAATAAAAGAGAATTTTCCTTCCATCCCATTTAGTAGCCAGTTTATCATTCAGGGTTTTTAATGCATCCGATTTCAACGATATGTTATATCTAATTGTTATGCTATATGAAGAGAAAAGGTAAAGAAAAAATGTGATTTAGCAAATTACAACGAACTTTTGGAAAATATTTTCAAAGACTAAAATTTTAAACTTAATATTTTTTTAAATGGAGAATTCCTTTATAATAAACAGTTTTATGATGATCAAAACGTCGCTTATATAATAAGTCATATATTACGTACGCCGTGGGTTAATTATTAATATTCTTGGATCAATCAGATACAAATTTTAAAAGAAATTTCAATTTTATAATTTTTGGTGCTGTAAATTTTTAAACTTCTGCACATCGCAAATTTTCAATTTTTAAACCGTCGTATAGAAAAAAAATGTTCTTTTAAATGCAATTCGTTTGAAAAATGCATCTCAATTTATTTTTGATTTTTGTAGTTTTAATATTTTTTCTGTCATTGTGGCAACAGAAGTATTTCTTTTCTGGATATTAAATATGATCCATTCAGGAGACTAATGAAAATCGGACTTCAGAAGGATTCTCTAAATATCTTCTTGGATATCTCTAAACTAAAAAAAATAAGCATTTTCCAATTGGTTTATTTATATGTCTATACAGGGTGTTTCAGTTAAATGCTTCAGAACTCCTAAGAGAGGTAGGATGCATCCTGACGACTCGAAATCACATAGAAATGTGGGGTCGGAAATGTTTTCCTGAAGCGGCGATGTACACAGGAGTGCCATAAAAAAGAGACACCGTAAGGGAAAAATCGTTTTTTTTTTTTAAAAATACATTTAAAAAAAGTAAAAGGTACATTGGTCAAAATAAGTGGTCGAAATTTCTGCCACCGACTACAATGCACACCTCACATCTCCGGCGCATGGAAATCCGAACATTCTCGAATACTCCAGGCATATCTCGAATTTCTCTGGCAGCTACTGTGATTCTTGAAACTAGCTTCTCAGCATTGTCAACAGGGGTGTCACAAACCAGTGTTTTTATATGACCCTAGAAATAAAAATCAAGACATGATAGGGTGACGATTCCTTGCATGAAAGCTCGGAACTTTTGCATAATGCCAGCTAGCGCGTCGGGAAAACATTTCCGACCACGAAATGCTAGATGATTTCGAGTCGTCAGGGTGTACTCTACCTCTCTTAGAAGTTCTGAAACGTTTAACTGAAACACCCTGTATATAAAATTATTTGACCATACCTGTTTTACTGCTATGCCACTGTTTGCATTATAGGTATCACAGAAATCGACGCAAATGCTGATTCTATGAACTGTGAAGAACCCGAACTTGGAAAAAATGATGAATCGGAATTTAAAGGTGATTGTTATTTTTTCTCTCTGTAAACTTTCTCTAATGTAATTCTACAGAAATAATATGGTTATGAAAGATTAAATTATGATTATTAATGTCCATTATTACATTTATGTACAGATTATACATTATATTTGAAAAAATTAGCTTTTTCAGCACTAAAAAAAGAAAATTCAGCGTAAAAATTACAATTTTGCCTTTGTGCTGAACGGTCAAGGAGTTAATAGGGGTAAAATATGTTTATTTCTTTATTATATTTTTCTTATAATCTACCGTGAAACGTTGCCCAAGTAGCTGCTAACTTTAAACTGAGCACTTGTTAATGATGACTTCTTTTTTTTTATTAACTTTTTTTAATTTAAAAAATCAATTTATGTTTTATGTGATACAATGGCAAATTATATATGTTAACTAATTCTATTGTCTTCAAAGATAATATTTTAAAAGAGCTTCTAATTCCTAATTTTCCTAATATTAAGATTATATGTCTCCAATTTCAAAAATACCGTATTTACTTGTGTATACCGCGGACTCGTGTATAACGTGCATCCTTTACTTTACAAGAAAAAAAATGACGATTTTCATAATCTCGCATATAACGCGCACCATAAATTTGATATGCAGATGAAGGAATGACTAAATGAATTTCAGTAAAGAAAGTCGAAACAAACATTACATTAGGCCCAAAGCAAGACGGTAGTATATTCTTAGATTTCGGGTAGGGAGTAAATGACGGGGGGGGGGGGGGTTAGAAGTGACTGACGCAGTGAGAATTGCTAATTAGCGTTTACTAATGTTAATGTATAAAATAGTGCAAGGAGTGAAATATAGATGCTTCAGTTAAATAAGATTTTAGAGTAATTATGTCTTCTTTGAATACATTTTTTGATTCGTCGGCATATCGTGTGATTACCTCCAGCAGTAAAAAAATATTCCGTGTATAACGCGCACCTAGTACTTTAGCTCTATTTTTTATTTGAAAAAAAAAAATGTGCTTCGTTATACACGAGTAAATACGGTATACTATCTATTATTATGTTTTATGAAAAAAAAAACTAAATTTTTGATCATACGTACGTGTGTTAATGCTATGCCATTCTTGCATTGAAGGTAGCACAGAAACCGACGAAAATGAAGATTCTAAGAACGATGATGAACCTGAATTTGAAAAAAAGGATGAATCGGAGCTCAAAGGTGAGAATGTGATGAGGCTCCTCCGAGGCTATTTCTTTCAGACAAGCTAAAAATGTCGTGTCATCAGCCCTGAATTTTCTAGTCAACCGATTTTGATAATTATTTTTTTTAATGAAAGCTATTTATTTGTAGTTGTGCCCATTTTAATTATTTTTTAATTTATTTCCATTTTTATATTTTATTTTTAATTTTAAAAGCTTTTTCATGACATTTCTTCAAAATGGTGGCAACACAGTTTAGCTTTTCTCTCGATAATAAAAATTTATTTTCTAAAATGATTGCGTATAATTATGCACTAATTGAGTTTAAAAAATATATTTACTGAGAAATAATATTAATAATGTAAATAAAATGACAGAAAATAATATATGATAAAAATTAATGTCTAAATCAAAATAAGAGAAATTTCAAATGAGGAAAATTATATCATTCAGCAACCAGATAAATGGGAATTACAATATTATTATGGATGCCTTTTTCATAAACAGTAACTTTTAAAGAACATTTGAAGAGAAAATGACGTCACTATTTAAAACATCGTATTTTTACTCATAACGATATTAGGTACTACTCTGTTATCCCGTCGACCAATTTCGCCAAATTAATAGCCAAATTATACATATTGACATAATTTTTATTTTAAATAACGAAAAAATAAATAATCAGTAGAATATTAATAAAAATATTAATAAAAAGTCGAAATAAAAATCACTTAATGACATTTTAAACACATGAATTGTATTTAATGTCATTGAATGTGACATTCACGATCATCCATTATTGGCGTTTAATCTTATAGTTTGGCGATAATTTTTTGGTCGATGGGATAACCTACTAGTACCCGATATTACTTTTTTTTTTAATAAAGCTATTTTTCTGTGAGTGCATATAAAATAAAATTTCTGGATTTCGCCGGCACTCATATTACAATTTTAACTGTACTTGTGCGAATATTTGCATGCAAAATTGTAACTGGCAAATTTGACATTTACTTTGTAAATATATTTATTATATATTGATTCAATAATGTAATTACTTTTGCTTTTTTTTTAAACCAAATCGATCGGGTCTTTTAAACCTTTCATTCGTCGAATTCGATGGGATTCCATTCGTTTTATTGTTAAATTGCATTTCCTTTTACTCAGAGTCTATAAAAAAGCGTTTAAACTAAAGAAAAAATCCGTTTTTGATTAATCTATTCAATGAAGAAGTAGCACGTCAAATTGTATCTCTATTATTCCGCAATTCCAATGTCTCAGAGAGAAATCGCT
Source organism: Maratus speculifer (assembly GCA_964019185.1). NCBI lineage: Eukaryota > Metazoa > Arthropoda > Arachnida > Araneae > Salticidae > Maratus > Maratus speculifer. The sequence continues at coordinate 16,706,487 of OZ025303.1, read as the reverse complement.
ATTCAGTTGGGTATTTCACGCCATTCTGTTTGCTATTATATTGATAAACACAAGAAAAATGAAGTTAGTTCATTGCAATCTAAACGGGGTCGCCCTTCTAAAAAACTTCTATCGATTTTTTTTTTTTTTTTCTAATCGGAGGCGAAACTGAATTCTGCAATGGTAGAATCTACATTCATCTTGTGATTTTTATTTTTTCTCTCTAAATATCGTTAAACTTCTTATATATCTTTATTTGTTTAATATACATTTCTTCTTATAATTTACTGTGAGACCTTATCCTAATAGCCGACCTCTTTTACCCCTTCGCAACGGGAGCTTTTTACGAAATTTTTAAGGTTTTGTAACCAGTTTTTTAAAACAGAAATTTGAGTTATATCAAATTGAGAAAATCCTTCGGTTAAATAAGGCAAATTTTACTGTAAAATTGTACTGGTGGAGATGAAGAAGGATTCTTAAGCCTTTTTGCCGCACGTGCGCGTGTCGCTCGTTTCCTGAGCACTTTGCTTATAATGACCTTAAAAAATGAAAAAAAGTTTTTAAAGATACAGTGGCCAATCGGTATATGTTATCCAATTCTGCCTTCTTGTCTTCAAAGACATCATTTTTAAGGATTTCATAGTTCCTAATTTAGTGACCAGCGATTGGGTTTATATTTACTCATCAACCAATTCTCCAAACAAAAAGAAATATACAATTGTGTATCGAAAATAATACAGTCAAACCTCATTAACATAAACCTCAAAGGGAATCAAAATCTTGTTTTTGATAACAGTAATTCATGCTATCAGTATCAAATCTTTGTATTTGTCTTTATAGGGGACTGTGAAAAAAGTTCATGTTAAAAGTAATTCACGTTAAGCGTGTCCAAATCTCTTAAAAACATTTCCTAAATAATACGAAATTTAAAATTTGTGAAAATGCACGAAAAGCATTTGGAAAACGTTTCAAGTTGCGATTTTTAAGCAATCTTGGGAACTAACGAACCGATTTAAAAAAACTGTGATTTCAAAATGATGGTGACAGTCCGTACTTCAACATAGGCTACATCTTATGTCGGTGTTAGTACCAAAAAGGAGTGCAAGTTAAAAAAATATACAAAAATGCGAGTTTTGTGTTACTAAAGGACCTAGAAGCATAAAATTTGGCATGTTGATTAATAAGTTATAATGATCTTTAAGAACATTTTCTAACAATTTCGAAATTTAAAAGGAGTGAAAATACGCACAAAAGTATCAACGTAAAAACGTTCTAAATGGCGATTTGTACATAATCTCAGGAAGTACTAAACGAATTTGAAAAAACTGGTGACGACCGTTGCTTTTATATATTTTATGTCGATGTTACTACCACCTTGAGGTAGCAAAAGCAAAAAAAGTTCTAAATTGCGTTTTTTGTTACGGAAGGATCTAGTAATGTGAAATTTAGCACGGTAGTTACTTATAAAATATAAATTATCCGTTAGACCATTTCCTTAAAAAATCTAATTTTAAGAGAGGAGGATCATGCGGGTAAAGCACTTTAAAAATACTCGTTCAAAATTGCGTTTTCAGTGCAATCTCGGGTAATACCGAACCGATTAAAAAAATAAACAATGGTGTGAAAATGATGGTGGCAGCCTTTGTTTCAAGATGGTCTATATTTTATGTTGGTTTGCAGTATCCCAAAGAGGGTGTAGCATAAAAATATCGTAGGTGCAAACTCGTTCTAAATATACGATTGAATTATTGACGGAAGTTATTGTTATGGAAGGATCTAGAAACATGAAATTTGGCATGATAATTACTTACTAGATATTGATAATATCTAAACTCTAAAAAAAAATGTGTAAATTTACACATAAAAACAGGTATATCGATGATACAAAAACGATTTGTCTATATGTGTAAATTGGTGTGTAAATTGCCAAAATACACGCCTAATGTATAAATTTGAAAATACACATTTTAAAGTGTAATTTGATGATAAGTCCAAATGTGTAAATGTTATCTGATAAGTCTTGAAATACACACTTTAATGTGTAAATTGCAGAAGAATACTCAGATTTATGTATAATATTCTCACACATTCATATGTGTAATTTTCTGTGATTAAACGTATTTTTGTGTATAATGCAAAAAACACATACTTTTGTGTTTTATGTAAAATACTCAATTTTTTGTGTAGTATGTAAATTACGCAGGTTTTTGTATAATATGCAAAATACACAGATTTTTGTGTAGCATTCTCTTCATATAAATATTTCTGCTGAACATGCAAAACACAGATTTGTGTGTAATAATCAAAATACTTAGACATTTGTGTAATATTCCAAGCAGACATATTTTTGTGTATTTAGCGTTAACATTATACGTTTTAGTATGTTTAAATTGGGAAATTAATTCCCAATGATTAATAATGATAATTTTAATGATTAAAAAAATTGTACAAAGAACAATATCATTTACTGATTGAGATTATATTTTCTGGTAGCTCTGTTTGATGCCCAGAAAACAGTGTACCAGCAATGTATTTTGGCAATTTTCACACCACACTAAATAAGAGACACATCATTTTCTTATAGCCGATATACCCGTTTTTATATTTTATTTAATGTTTCGATGCCCAGAAAATAGTGTACCAGCAATGTATTTTGGCAATTTTCACACCACACTAAATAAAAGACAAATCATTTTCTTATCACCGATATACCCGTTTTTATATAAAACATGATAAACTGAAATTTTAATTACCAATTTGTAATTTCTTTTACAGTTGGTTTATAGTTCTACAATCGTGAGATCACAATTTATGCGCAGACTGTGCATAATTTCAATTCCTTACAATTTCTGTCTTTTAAATTAAAGTTAAAAAGAAATTCTCTCGCTCATATTTACATCTATAACAACTCATATTGTTTTTAATATTTTAAAGAGTAGTTTTTCAGAAATATTTATTATTAATAATATTAATAATACATTTTAATATTAGTAATATTAATATTAATAGTATTAATAATGCATACTTTTACATTAATAATATTAATACTAGCTTTCCAAGTACATTAATTAGTGTTTCACCAATATTTCATAATCTGAAAGATAACGAATGTTGTTCTTTTGCGTATTATTCAATATTCATTGACCATAGGCTAAAAAAGAATTTTGGGAGATGTTTAGATATTGCATTGCAATAAGATTTAACTGATATTAGAACTTTCTCCTACTTTCTGCGCATTACTAGACATGATTCTTTCAAGAAAGTAACTTTTATTTTAAATTTAAAGAGTGAAATATGATGTTTCAAATAAAAGAATCACAAACAACGCAGAGAAAATTAACCAAATAATAATAATAATAATTCTTATTATTAAATGCTTGAGCATAAAATGAAGTCATATAGTAAATGCATAAACATATAATAACATTACTGCATGTAAATATCAGCAAAAATATTTCTTAATAACAAAATAATACCCCATTAAAAGACACGTACTATGAGTAGTACATCATACCTGAAAGGACTAAATCAGATTATTTTGATATAAATTGGAATTTTATGATTTTTGTCCCCAATGTTCAAATACTGAATGACTACCAAGGATTTTAGTCTACCAAAACAAAAAACACCATCTAATTGCTAACATAATCCGTGTCTTTATCCTTTAACTAACATAACTAATAGTTCATAGTTACAGACATTATAAAAACTACAAACTAGTTTTATAATGTCTGTAACTATGAACTATTTTTAGTAGTAGTTTCCTTTGTAGCATATAATAACATTATATACATTAATATTTTGCAATAATATTATGCAATATTACGCAAAACTATATTAAATACTAGTGATATTTACATTTATTCCAATTATTAATGACTGCATTTAACATAAACTATTAACACTATTTAAAATTAATAATTATTAAACAACAATCTCTGTATTTAGGAACATAATATACATTTTTAATTAGCATAAAATTAGTAATAATATAATTTTTAATTAGTATACAACATATTTTAATTACTAAAATGATTATTAACAATTTAGTGCTCATTCTAGAAAGAAAAAAAAAGGAAGATGCTAGTTCCAAAAAATACACTATTTCATGGTTAAATATACTTAGTAATGTGTTTAGTAATTATAAAAAGGATTCAGTTTCTCATTATGATAAACAAAGTGCCATTAATTTTAATAATTTTATGAATTACAAATTGAAAAATACAATTAAATAATAACATGTTTTAATTTTTTTCTAAAGAAATCATTCTCTATCATTTTTATAAGATCTTGGGAACTTAGATTAAGAAATAATGTGTAATTTGGAAGTTGTATTACAAGAAATCTGTGTTTACTGTAAGTGAATTTAATTATATTTTAATAAGGTAGGGTGCATTTTGCCAATTTCATAAGAAGAAAGTTTTTCCACCCTAAAAAAGTGCTTAGAGGAAACAGCAAATAGTTGCAGAATTAATAACAACTGCAAATAAGTAATTTCCTCAATTAGTAACACAAATAACAAAATTAACAAATTTATTTGAATCTCATTTTGCAATCTGTCAATAGCCTGAATCTAAATTTATATCCACGTTTGCATATATTAACCCCCCAAAATATATCAGCACATTCATACACACATACAAAGTAAATATAAGTAATAGCCAATTATATATGAAATCCTCAAAACATTAAACAGCACCATTATTAGCACTTAGTGGAAGTTCTCAGCATTTAGTGTTTCAGACAGTTTTGCTGCCTTTAATGAATCATGAAAATTTTTATTTGGTGTATATGAGTTGAAAAATTAAAAACATTCAACTTTTACTGAATAAGCTCTTGCTATGCTTAATATTTTATTTTAAAAAAATTGTTTCTCATGCCTTCTTTTACAATAGCGATTCAGCCGATGTCATTATTTCATTCTATTTTTAGTTCCAATATTTGTTATAAATTTATTATTGCAAAAGCAGAATGAGAAAATAAGATTTGGTTACTTTATTCGTTTATTTGCAGAAAATTATTATACTTGTAATTTATACCAGATTTGAATATCATTTTTAAATTAAATGATTTTAATACTTATAAGATAAAAACGATGCTTTTTACAAAATTATCATTCTTAAGTCTTTGACAATACTCAGAAATTAAGCTTAGAAATAATTATTTAAAAATTTTTGTGTATTCAAAAGTCAATACCTATAGAAAATTGCCAAATTATGGTAACCTTAGATTTTAATACTTTTTTCTGTCATTTTTAAATTTTTATAAAATTTATGATTTTAGTCTATGATTAAAGTTGATTTAAATCACGATTTAATTACCGGTTTAAGTCAGCTGATTAAAATAGTTCGCTCCCTATGAAAAAATAATAAAAGCTTAGTTTGCATTTATTTATTTATTTATTGTGATTACATTATTGTGATTTATTGTTGATGCATTGCTAGAAGGGTGTCCATTACTGGCACATCTACTTGTACTAAAGTGCAATATGTAATACTTTAAAATAGCTTGCTTCAAAAAACGCCCCCCCCACCCCCCCCCCAAAAAAAAAAAAAAATGCGTGCATGACTTTTATTTATTTTTTTATTTTTTTACATTCCTATATATATATTTATTTATTACAGGTTTACATAATACATTTTAAGAAGTATCAAAATTTGTTTATAAATACAGAAACACCCAAAAAAGCACAAATGAACTAAAAAAATGCAATCTATTTAATTTTATTATTATTATATTGATGTACACAAATTAATTACATTTTTAAGATAATAAATTCACAAATACTGAAATTAAAAACACTAATTTAATAAAAATATTGGGCTCAGTTTTAAGAAAGTTCATTTATACGGTTAATTCAATTTCTAACCAAAAATAATCTCATTCTTGCAAAAATGTATCATTTTACAAATAATCTCATTTTTTCAAAAATGAGACATTTTACAAACACATATATATATACATATACATATCATGTATATAATTCTTTTTAGAATAAGTGCACAAAGTATTTCACTAAATGTGTTAAATTAGTGTTTAAGTTCAAAAGTCAATTCAATAACTAATACATATATGTATACTTCTCTTTCTTCATAATTATAGCTTTCATAGAATAGTCATAAGTATGCTTAATATGAAGGAACACAGTCACTTTTGCGACACCTTTGGAACTCGGACAACGATTAAGATTTTCTAATGTAAATTTTACTAATTCAATAAAATACACTGGTGTCCAAAAGTTAAGCATAATTGGTAATTAAGTAATTAATTTTAAGTAATGAAAGAAATATGAGTCGGAATGTGCTGAAACTCCAGGAGTGTAAACAAAATAGTACGCGTCACATATTTTCGCGAAGAGTTTTCCCCGAAATCGAAAAGGGGACCGTCAACAAATTGAAAAAGAACGAAGATCTTTTGGATAACCCTGTCAAAACTAATGTAGCAAAAGCGTTCAAACTGCACATTATGATTAATTGGCTTATTGTAATGTACTGTGTTAATTTTTACAAGGATAGCATGTTAACTCGTAGATAAATTAAGGTTTTTATAAAAACAGTCCTAAGTTTTTTGCTTATAATTTGCAAAGTTCTTAATGTAAAATAATGTTCTTTTTTGAAAAAAATGACAAACATCATTGTACACAGTACCCTGTCATCAGAATTAAAAAATAATAAAAATTGTATGACAAATGAGCAGGTTTACTAAATAATTTTTTACTGCGCATGCGTGAACGCTATTAAAATTTCATTTGCATATTATGTTAATTAAATGTATAGAGCAACTTTTGTGAAAGTCTCAAAAACATAGCTTAAAAATTCTGAAAATTATCGTTGATAGAATGAGATCAAAATCCTTTATTCCTTAAATGAAGCAAAAAGATGAGGGGCTGTATCCATATTCCATTGTTTAGTGCCTACACAATATTGCACGTACAACTATATTTAGGTAAAACCCCTGATTTTTTTGCTTCCTTTAGGAATAACGGATTTTGAGTTGATTCTATAGACAACCATTTTCAGAATTTTCAAGCTATGTTTTTGAAACTTTTACAGAAGTTGCTCTATACATTTAGCTAACACAATATGCAAATGACATTTTGATATCGTTGACGCATGCGCAATGAAAAATTATTTACTAAACATACTTATTTTTCATACAATTTTTATTATTTTTAAATTCTGATGACAGGGTATTGTGTACAATGATGTTTGTCATATTTTCAGAAAAGAACATTATTTTATAATAAGAACTCTGCAAATTATAAGCAAAAAACTTGGAAAAAATTAGGACTGTTTTTATAAAAACCTTAATTTCTCTACGAGTGTACATGCTATCCTTATAAAAATAAACACAGTACATTACAATAAGCCAATTAATCATAATGTGCAGTTTGAACACTTTTGCTATATTAGTTTTGACAGGGTTATCCAAAATATCTTCGTTCTTTTTCAATTTGTTGACGGTCCCCTGTTTAATTTCGGGGAAAACTCTTCGTGAAAATATATGACGCGTACTATTTTGTTTACACACCTGGAATTTCACCACATTTCGATTTATATTTCTTTCATTACTTAAAAATAATTCTTAATTACCAATTATGCTTAACTTTTGGACACCAGTGTAATCATAATTTAGTTGAAATATGACAGCACTTTTTATGATAAAACTTTCATAACACACAGAAATCATAAACATTATTTTACATTTTTACATAATAAAAGGAATCTGAGCTAGAAAAAGATTAGATATATTCAAATAGAAAAGAAGCGAACAATATTAGAAAATATAGCACCGAAAGTTTATCATTTTCTTAAGTATAATAATGCTGCTAATACTTTATAATGACATTTAAGCTCTTTAATTTTTGGTTGTATGTCAAAAAACTTATAGTTTAAATATGAAAAACTGAACCTATTAAATTAGGGATGGACAAGGGACATTAGGTGTACTTGTCCACCCAGTCGTTTTGGCTGCTTTCTTCTCATTGGTTGCTTTTCTTTAGGCGGGATTGTTCCCATAGCGTGTATATAAGCTTGCGTCTCTCTGTCTCTTTGCTCAGTTTTGCTATTTTTTAGCTCGCTGAGTTTTGCACTGATGAAGAATCTCGATAGTAGATTCGAAATAGCTATTTGCTACTTTCTTATACTTTATTTGTGCATTTATAATCGTTGGTTTTCTATCTTTAAACATTTGTGCACAAAGGCTTTATTTGCTATTTTAATATATCTTATGTTGTTCTCACTATCATCTGACGGTTGCAAGAGTGAAAATTCTTCTAAATTGTTTTTTGTACAACTGAGGTGTTTAATATTTTTAAATTTTGCTTGATAATTACTAAAACGATGCAAATGCTTTTTAAGAACCGTCGGAAAAAAAATTTAAATGCAATAGGATAAAGTGAACAAAAAGCATTTTAAAAGCATCCTAAATTGGAATTTTTATGCTTCTTATGAAATATCAAACCGATTAAAAAAAATAATGGTTGCAAATTGGTAGTGATAGAGCCTGTTCAAACATAAGCTATAACTTATGTGCGTTCCACTACCACTAGAGGATTGCAAGAGCAAAAAACATGCTAAATTGCGACTGCTTTGCTACTAAAGAATGTGATACTAGGCAATTTAAATATGGCATGATAGTATAGATAAAATGTAATTGTCTTCTATGAACGGTCAGAAGTAAATTCGAAATTTAAAAATTGTGATGAAGCAATGAAAAGAGCGAAAGGCTTTTAAAAAATTGCCAAATTATGATTTCAATGCAATCTTAGGATATAATAAAATGATTATAAAAGTAATGGTTGAAAATAAATGAAGCAATGGTGACAATTATTGATCCTACATAGGCTATATTTTATGCCAGTGGCACTACCACCTAGGATTGGCAGAAACAACAAACCTTTTAAAAAAGACCTTTGAATTTTTTTTAATTACGTATCTATGGAATAATAGGAAATACCTAATCGATTTCAAAATTAATATTGGCAAATTAATGGTGGCAATTTATGCTGGTGCCACTGGTCCTAGAGAAATAATAGACATTAGAAAAGAAGCTTGGAATTCGTCATAATGGTTAATTTAAAAAATTTTAAATGGATACTAAGAAGATGGTTTCTAAAAAATTCAAAACTTCAAGCGAATACTGAAATAAATCTATGAATTGAGCATAAAAGTTTCACAATATTTTCAAAATTACCATTTATTTAGAATAAGCTTTAGTTTTTCTCATTCATTTCATCTCTTTTCTCTCTCTAATGCGCTGCAACGATGTAACTGAGTCAAACTGTGGCTCGAATGTTAAGTTTTGAATTATTCATAAAAGTATAATTTGTTATAATAAAATTCAGACGTACAAATATCAATTGGCATGTTTCAATTATTACGCGAACTAATTTCCAACTAATTTCAGATCCACTAATATTATTGTTCCACTAATTTAAGTAAAATGAGCTATATTAGAAAAAAACCAAGGACTATGAAAGCTACCTTTTCTTTCCGGAACATGCCGTAAGGACTTTTGTTTATGTAGTCGCTGCTTTATATGTAATGCTTAATTTTGCCTGTGGCAGTAAATGAGTTTGACATGCCTGATTTAATTTATCTTTCTTTTAAATAGGTGTAGACAGACTGTTGCAAAATTTAAAAAACCTATTGCTAGATGAACAGACTTCTGATGTGCTATTGAAGGTCGAAGACCATGAATTCAAAGCGCACAGAGGCATTCTTAAAGTTCGATCTCCAGTATTTGCCTCCATGTTCGAGCCTCACACAAAAGAAAGCACTGATGGCATTGTAGATATTCCTGACTGTTCATCATCAGTTTTCGAGGCCTTTCTTTTGTACATTTATACTGCGAATGCAAATGTCGTTTCTCCAAACAATGTCTTCGATCTATATTATGTGGCAGATAAGTATCAAATCCATGATTTGAAATCAGAGTGCATTCAATTTATGGAAAAGAACTTATCAACTGATAATTTTTGTGAAGTCATGACTTTATCTTTGCAGCATGGTGAATCAAGTTTGCAAAAAGTAGCTACCCGATTCTTCTGCGACAATGCAAGGACAATTATCAAGACAGTGCAATGGCAGAAGTACATGAAAGATTATAGTACGGAAGCTAATGAACTTTATATAAAAGCGATTGATTCTTGAAATTTGGGGACTTTATTTGTGTAATTTCATAATGTAAATTTTGTCTTTTTTTTTCTTCCTAGTTTTGAAGAAAATTACAGGTTATGAAGTACTACAAGTGGCAGAAGTACATGAAAGATTACAGTACGGAAGCTAATGAACTTTATATAAAAGCGATTGATTCTTGGAATTTGGGGACTTTATTTGTGTAATTTCATAATGTAAATTTTGTCTTTTTTTTTTCTTCCTAGTTTTGAAGAAAATTACAGGTTATGAAGTACTACAAGTGGCAGAAGTGCATGAAAGATTACAGTACGGAAGCTAATGAACTTTATATAAAAGCGATTGATGCTTGAAATTTGGGGACTTTATTTGTGTAATTTCATAATGTAAATTTTGTCTTTTTTTTTCTTCCTAGTTTTGAAGAAAATTACAAGTTATGAAGTACTACTTTTTCAGAGAAAATTTATTGATTTATGAAACTAATTAAAAAAATTGAATGATTCTGTTGATTAATAATACTTTTTGATAAAAGATGGTATGAGTTCTGTTTGTTTGTTTGTGTTTACGGAGGCTACACTTCAGATATAGGCCCTAAAGAGGGTGGTGCCCTCCGTGGGGGTTTTTTCTAAGAGAACCTAACCCGTATTTACACAAGGAAATCTAAGGTTCGAAAAAAACCACGGAAAACTACAAACAGTTAGGTTTTAGTTTAGCTATAGTTTAGTTTTAGCTTAGCTTTAGTTTAGTTTAGCTATTCCTATGGGGAAGCATTTTTCTAATAACTCTTTCGCATTTTGACATTTTCGAATTTTTTTTTTTTTTTTTTTTTTTTTTTTTTTTTTTTTTTTTTTTTTGCATTGGATGGTTGAGGTGCATGCCGATAGCGCACCTGTTTTACTTTTTCGATTTTGGATGCAGATATTTTTTACAAAGTTAGTTTCACTTTCAAAACCGGTTTCGAAACTGAAAGTGCTTTTAAAAAAATATTTGCAACCAAAATCGAAAAAATAAAAAAGGTGCGCTGTCGGCATGCACTTCAGCCATCCAATGCAATATATATATGTATATATATATATATATATATATATATATATTCGAAAAGCGAAATACGAAAGAGTTATTGGAAAAATGCTTCCCCATAGGAATAGCATTAGCTCGCGAGCGTTTCCTCGAGTGAGAACAGGGGGTATTAAGGCCCCACAATAGTTACTGAAAAAGAACCAGATGGTAATGTAAAGTCTATGGGAGCGTTCTTTTTAAATATCTCGCTCAAATTTTAATATTTTTACATGATTTTTTTCCCACATAGGATATCTGAGAATCAACTACAACCGGCCTAGTTTTTGCGTTTTCGATTTTGCCTACATATTCTTATATTATGATAGTTTCAATTTCCGGACCAATTTTAAAATAGTTTTGAAATTTAAAGTAATTTTTAAAAAAATCGGAAACGAAAATTGAAAAAGTAAAAACTAGGCCGGTTGTGAATCGTCCTTAGCTATCCTATGCAAAAAAAAAATAAATAAATAAATAAAATAAAATAAATAAATAAAAAAATAAAATAAAAAAATAAAATAAAAATAAAAAATAAAAAAAATCATGTACAAATATTAAAATTTGAGCGGGATATTTGAAAAGAACGCTCCCATAGACTTTGTATTATCATCCTGGTCTTTATGAGTGACTAGTGTTGGGCCTTAAATATTCTATAAATTTAGTTATCATTTGAATTATCCGTTTAGCTTCAAATTTTGTATACCGACTTGATGGAGAAACCCGCTTCCCTAGTTTATTTTTAGAGTTTGTACATCAGATATAAACAAGTTGGAAATTGCACGTGAAGCGTAGCAAATGAGGTGCGTTCGTACTATAACGTAGTTTTAAAATATTCCGATTTTGCTGGTATAGTAGAGCGTACTTTGGATACGTATAGTGGTCGAAATCTTTGTGTTCCTGTAAATATGCAGGGAGTAATTTTTATTATACTTCATTAACGTATATCTTATTCATAAAATGTGAAGTAGTTTAATATAATTAAACGCCCCAAACAATGTTTCCCCGTATAACATTATTTAGTGGAATACATTTGTGTGGCCCTGTAATTTAATAATAAATATTCTTTGCATCCCAGATTGTACAGAATGTATATTTTAGTACATACTTCATAGATTCATGTCAGTTCTATTATGTTCAAATGAGTGTAACACTATTAAAATGCATTTGAAACTTTTTTCCCCATTGATCGTAATGTAACGGAATACTTTTGATTGTCCCTGTAATTGATCTATGCATCCGATTTTTATAACATTTGAAATGACTATACAAAATTATGTAATAAATATAAGTTTTAAATTTCAAACGATTAAAATGCATTTGAAACTTTTTTCCCCATTGACTGTAATGTAACGGAATAATTTGATTGGCCCTGTAATTGATCTATCCATCCAATTTTCATAAAATTTGAAATGACTCGACAAAATTATGTAATAAATATATGTTTTAAATTTCAAACGATTAAAATGCATTTGAAACTTTTTCCCCATTGACCGTAATGTAACGGAATCCTTTTGATTGTCCCTGTAACTGATCTATCCATCCGATTTTCATAAAATTTGAAATGACTCAACAAAATCATGTAATAATTATAAATTTTAAATTTCAAACGATTTGGCTGGGTAGTTTTTGCGTTGTTATATGCGGACAGAAAGACAGACGGACGGACTGAGCGACAGCAATAGGTGCTACGTATTTACATAATTACGAACGCACCTAAAAAGAAGGGGGGCGGTCGGTTAACTCCTTTTAATATAGATTAAACAAATTTTTGTCTTCGTTGGAATTGTTCGGTTGGTTTAAAAATGTTTATGCAAAATATAAAACATGCATAAATTTGATGTAGTTAGGATATTAAGTCAAATGCAAATGTACTTTTTGATTCATTAGTGTTATTTACTCATGCTTTCTATTCTGTAACGAAAGGACATCTATCCGGATCAAGTGGGTTGTAACGATCTCCATCAGTATAAAGAGAGTTACTAGCTGAAAGTAACTGGCTTGACCTTTTGCTTGACACTAACGTTCTCGCTTCCTGATCACGAGACCCCCAGATCAAATACAACCGGCACCAATGTCCTCTGGGTAATGAAGGTTAAATGATTAAATGGCCAAAATCATTAAGTTTTTTGAAAAAAAAAAAATCTTATTTTATCTGATATTTAGATTACAGTAGTATTTGTTATTATATTCTACACACAATTTGAAGCAGTTAAGTCACATGTGCGCTGCCAAACTCTTTACAATAAATATGAAAAAATAACACATAAAATGTTAAATTAAGCACAGATTTTAGAAATAATTTTAAAATCAAGAAAAACAAATCTGAAATTGCACGTAAGACGTAACAAATGAGCTGAGTTCGTATACTCCAACGAAGTTTAAAATATACAGCACTTTGAATGCATCACGGCATATGAAATCTTTTGAGTGTCCTTGTAAATACTAAATGCTTTCGATTACACAGAAATTAATTTGTAGTAAACCTCAGCCATGTATATCAATTTTATAAAATGTGAAATAGTTGAATATAATTAGAAAGCACCCCAAAAAATGTTTCTCCCTATAGCATTAGATAATAAAATGCTTTTGTGTGGCCCTGCATATTCATAAAAAAATCTTTACAGCATGGATTGTACAGAATGTATATTTTAGTATTCATTTCATAGATGCATATCAATTTTATTATGCTCGAAAGAGAATAAAATCATTAAAATGCACTTGAAACTATTTTTTCCCATTGGCCGTAATGTAACGGAATAATTTTGATTGTCCCTGTAATTGAAATATGCATCCGATTTTCATAAAATTTGAAATGACTCGACACAATTATGTAATAATTATATATTTTAGACTTCAAACGATTCGGTTGGGTAGTTTTTGAGTTGTTATGTGCGAACAGACAGACGGACGGATTGAGAGACTACTATAGGTGCTACATATTTATAATTACGAGCGCACCTAAAAAGTGACATCCTTTAAGAAGAGGACACCGAAAGAAGTTACAAATATTAATTTCCTGAGGAGATATTTTAAATATAAGAATGCATCAAACCAGAGATGTAGTGGGAGGGTATACGCACTAAACATTCTGGATTTTATAAAGGAACGTCGTATACTCTCTGTTTCTCAAGAAAGCTATAGTATCCACACTCTAAGGTATACCCTATGCTTACAAGGAAGGTCTCCATACGGGCATACTCCGAAAAATCTGAAAAAATTACAGAATGTTCTTCTCATGAGGATATACACGTTTATAAAAAGAAATTTCGGCGGAACCTCCCTTCCCTATCCGTAAAAAAATAATGAAATTTTCATTATTTGGCGATTTATCATTCATTGGCGATAATAAGCAATTTCAAAAAATGTTTTTTTTTATATATCAGTTACATTTAAAAAAGAAAAAGTTTCATGTTTCATGTTCAACTTGTTTAGATAAATTAAAAATCTTTGGTTCTGTCAATTTTAGTTTGTTTTAAGTATATAATTTCGTTATATCGATATTTATGATTTTATATTCAAATTTAACCATCAAAATTTGAGATTTAATTTTAAACTAGCGAAAGCCATGCTTTGTTTGGATTCGCGAAGCATTATTTTATAATATTTATAAAACAGATATTTGAAAGTAAAAATATTTTTTAATATTATTTTTGCATCTTTATTAAGCAAAAACGTTATTTTATGTTTTGGCGCATTTTAATTTTTTATTTATGATGTAAGACTGGCATAATAAAATATTTTCGAAGCAAACTTTTACAAAATATTTTTAAATTTTTGTAAAAATTTAAATTTTAAATTTTTGTTCAAAAGCTCTTTAAAGATGTTTTTACAATTTCCAGTAACCACTGGTGTTTTTTAAAGTTGTTTGAAATTTGCATGTTTCCAATCTTTGTACTTAACATCAAATAATCTTTAATATCTATTTTAGAATAATATATTTGAAGAGACCTTGAAGAAAGTTACTTCGTCAAAATCCTACTTTCTGGAAAAACATTTGAAGTCTGCTCTCGTTGATACTATGAATTTTTAACTGTAAAACTTTTTTTTTCTAATTTCTTCGTTTTTATACATGTTAGCGTATCAGAATTTTTGATATTGTAGAATTTTTCGTAAGGAAAATCTCTATTGAATGCTTAATTTTGAAGGATTTTCACTCTCGACAACGTTACGTACGTTTTTAAGCCAACTTTTGTTTATATATCCTCAATATCTACAACTGCTTCATCTAATGTTAAACCTTGGGATTTATGAATTGTAACAGCAAAAACTAACTGCAGAAGAAATTCTTTCCTTGAGCAATTTATGCTTCCATTTTTCCAGAATTTAATTATTGGGGGAATTGGTACGCACCAATTCTTATAAGTTAAATGATTGTAGTATTCAAATTTATCCATGATTATTCGCAATATCTGGTCTGGTGGCTTGTGATTTTCTTTATTACGTGCAACAAAGTCTAAAGTCCCGTTCACTAAACCTTTTTCGGTCCACAAATACGAACGTAACATTACTTTAGATCCAAAATATAAAGTAAGAAATAGTTAAAGTCAATTTGTCGTTTCTGATCGGACAACTTTGCTTTAGTACATTTATAAAGAGCTTGAATCGAGGCAACAACTTCACGCTTCATTTCTTTTAATTTTTCATTTATATAACAAATTTAACAAATAATTTTATTTGTTTAAAATTCTTTTGTTGCCACTTTACAAAAAAAAAAAAAAAAATCCATAATACAATTTCTTTAAATGTTTAAGTGTCATCTGTGCAAACGATTTTGCTGAATAATGAAAACATATTTTATTTATTAAATTAATCATGATTCTATCTATAATTACTTTTACTCCATGATTTATATTTTTTTCTGAAAATTACTGAAAAAAAAGCGTTTCATTTTTTATTTATTTGCTAAAATGCGTCCGTATTGGAAATGCATGTAAAATAAATTAATTAAAATAATAAATTTTTTAACGTTTTACTGTAAAAAAAATTATATCGTGCAAATCTACAGATCATAACTTATTTTTGTGTTTAATTTGAAGTTAAAATATTGAATAGTTTTTTTGTAAAGTGTACGACAAAATGTAATTTGAGTGGCCTAGTAGAGGATTCGCTTCACTCATCCTAGCTAATTAAAATTGTTTCAAGTTCAAAGTCCAGTTGAGCATTGTCAATTTGATTTGGTTGCCATGGAAACATCTCGCTTTTATTTTTTAATACGCTTAAATGTATGAAAATAATTTTTCTGAATAAGAATTTTTAATATCTGAAAATATTTTTTTCCCAGAGGTAATAAAATAACTACAGCAACAAATGATATATATATGCAATACAATATATATTTATATGTATATAATATATTATACTCTCTTATTTTTTATGTTTAATTTCATTAAATATCATTTACACACATTTTAAAAATCGAAAAGTTTTCAGTTGCATTAAAATCGTTTGCTTTTGGCGGGGAAAAGTGCTACTCGCCGAATCGCGTGACACTTTCGTCTTTTCACGACAAATAATTGAAAGTATTTTATTTTTTTACAGGTAATCTAGTGTAATTCCGCCGCTAATTTTGACTGATCCTTTATTGCATACATGAATAGTTTAATTAGTATTTTTTTCAAAAATTTCTGGGTATGCCCAGTATGGAGACCTTCCTCAGTCGAGTTACTACCAGTGACGTAGCCAAAGGGAGTGGGGGGGGGGGGGGGTAAAACTCCTCCCAGAGCTAAGAAAGATCGCTGTAATTGCCGCTTATATGAATCAAAACCAAACTTAATAATAATTAAATGTTTTGGCATATTTCGGAAACCGCCCCTTTATTGAATCAGATTTCATTTAATAAAGGGATTCAATTAAATGGCAAAAATTCTACTTAAAACTGTGAAAGTGCATATTACATGGATTAGTTAAGTAAAAATTGGTTATTTGAACTAAATCACTATTCTGAGACATTATCCTAAAAGAATGATGATTTCTAACCACACAGATGCTCTTCGAGTTTAAGCATTATACAGTGAATATTGTAATTAGTACTGATTCTATTAGCCGGCGATTCAAATAACCGGAAAACATCTTTATCCAAAACTTAACCCCCCACCCCCAGGACCGTAGCTAGAAGTGAACGATAGGGGAGGCTCAAGAGAATGTAGGGGGGGCTCAATTTTTTTCTCCCTCTCTAACGCAGAAAGATAAATTAGTCCATATTCACATTACTGTTTCTCATTAAACTGTTGTAATAATTTCACTTTATGCTAAGAAAAGTATATGATGATGAAATTTTGAGTGCATAACTGGCGCAAAATTAAGCATCATGTTAGATTCATATGTATAAATAGGAAAGGGGAGTGTTGAAACACGTATTTTAGATAGAATTTAGTAACTCTGTCAAACTGTGAAAGGTTCTCAAAGCTAAATTAGATTTTTGACCAGAATTTCATTTGAATTTTCGGAACATTTGGTGACCTTGGAACTTTTTCCAGGGGGGGGGGGGGGGGCTCAAATTATTTTAGGGGGGGCTGAGCCGCCCATAGCACCCCCTTAACTACGGCCCTGCCCACCCCAGAACCGAATTCTGTCTGCGCCACTGGTTACTGCTAATCTCTTCTAAAATCTCCATATTCTTCCGCTTGGCCTATCACGTGGTTTCGCCATATTGTTTACCTTCGTTGAGGGGATTCCCCAACCGAACTTGTGTCTGCCTTATTATTTGATTTGAAGTGAAAGGTAGGACTTTTGTTTTTCTTCTTTTTTGTAGTAATAATCTCTTTATTGAAACTGTATTTAGAAGAAAGTTCTCGTAATCATTTTTAAAAAGGTACTCATTTATTGATTTGTTGAATTAGTTGCGATATGCTGATAAATTATCGGATATGGTAAAGATATGCAGTGGCGTAGCTAAGGGGGGGCAAGGGGGGCGTCCGCCCCGGGCGCCGAGGCCTAGGGGCGCCAAAGTGAGAGAAATTGTTATATATCTATATTGAGGTGGAGGCGCAAAATTTCTTGCTGGCCCCGGGCGCCAAAAAACATGACAGTAGGTGGCTACGCCACTGAAGATATGCTTATTTTAGTGGTGACCTAGTACATTAAGGGTGTCCGAGACGGAAAAATCGTCAAATTTTCTAAAAATTAATTTATTGCATTAAAAATTTCTCTGGTTTTTATGCTTAAAATGACGTTTAACCCATGTTTCTATTATATTTAGAAGACGAAATGTAATTTTTTCATTTTGGTTTATTTTCAAAATTTAGCTTTAAAGCTAAAACACCGATTGTCATGAAATGATTTCTTGTGAAAATGAGTTTTTCTACATGATGGGTTTTTTTTCACAATTTCTTGGTTTTAAATTGTACGATACTGTCTTGCATAGTAGGAAGTACATTGCATTTACAGGGTACTACATATACTTTCAAATAGTATATTCCTTACGACGGACTGTATATGCTTCCGATGATGGCTGATTAATGGATGTAATGCATTTTAATTATGATATACGCATTTAAGTTTCACTAAATCTTTGTACATTATAAGGGTGTGTATAAATGTTATAGTTGATATACAGGGTTATCCAAAAGAGCTCGCCAACGTTACTGAGTATGAGCGTAAATTACTTAAAGGTGATTTTTAAATAAGGTATACATTTTTACGCTTAACTGCATTCAATTTACAAAGAAATTTTTGCAGAATATAGATAAAATGATATACAAGGCCACGCAAAGAATTGTGTACATGGACACCTATGAATGATAATTTATAACAATGTAATTTTAGTTGTTTTAAGAGTGTTTTAGTTTAAAAGGAATTTTAGATTCTTACTGACGTGTAATAAAGGTACAAGGTAAACTACAGGGCTGAACAAAAGTTTTCAAGTATGTTTCCCATTTATTAGTACAAATTGCTCAAAAAGAAATTTAAGCTTTTTTCTTGGTAAACTAAATTCTCCCTTTTTATAATATGTATATCAACTGACACATCAAATACAGGGCTGTTCAAAAGTATTGGAATACATATTTGGCTATATACCCTTCTTTCCCTATTTAACGAAGTTTTGTTAAAGATTTCATGAAGTGTTGGAAAGTGTTTCATAATGTATGCTTAACGCATGATTTTTCTTACTTTTTTTAGTTTAAAATGAAGTTATTACAACAGTTAAAGGAGAAGTATAGTACCTACATACAAAGTGAATATGCACTAATTTATCTTTGTGTGTCACAGAGAATACAACAACAATATATGACAAAATATGAGCCCCCCCCTATATATTCTTGAACCCCTTCCCCCACCCCTATTACCCACTTAATCGTCGCGCCTGAAACATTCATGGGCTGTCAGTTTCACAGTTTTTATTCAGAATTGTTTGATTCCCACCAGTTTTATAAAGTAGTGTTATTGGTTTTATTCTGGTACTCTGTTACTTGTCATTAAATAAGATGAATAATTTTTTCAAAAAGTGGTGGCAATAATGAATTTGAATTTTTAAGCTGTCGGCCCTGCTCACAGTGTTAAAATTTTGTTGAAAGTGTTGCGCTTTTAATGACATTTTAGCACTTAAAATGTTATCGGCAGAAAAATACAATTATACAAGTTAAAAATAATTTGTAAATGAAAAACAACAACAACAACAAAAATAATAATAAAATAAAATAAAAATATTTTTAAAGTAAAATATTTGGAAAAATGAAACTGGAAATTTTATTTTATTGAAAAAAATCGAATGCATTGGTTCATAGCCGCCATTTTTTCCCTCCTAAGACCATGGAGTAGAAAGATAACAGAGAAGATAGGCTTTTCCACTGAACTATATATATAATGTTATATATAATGTTATATATATATACATATATATATATATATATATATATATATATATATGTGTGTGTGTTATTGTTGAGCTCAGTGGGCTTTCCCCAACAGAACTTAGCCCCAAAGTATTGCCCGGTGCATGGCGTTGCGCTAATGATGCTGGACTGACTTTTGATCACATGACCTGTTTGACTAGTCAGCTAGCAGAACGTAGGGGACACCAGATATCACCTTCCCCCAAACCGCTGGATATGCCAGCCAGACTCTGAAAGACACTAGGGGCAAAAGTGGAAGCACCGTCTTTCTTCTCCTTCTACTATTTCTATCTTCATGCCCAAGACAAATAAACATATTTGAATAAGGCCCGCCACACACCTAGAAACATTGAACGAAAAAATGTGAGACATGCGACAATTTCACCCTGATAACAAAGAAAAAACCCGTTTGACTGCATCATGTTCCAAGTAGACGCATGTCTCTTTGGTGTGTGGCGGGCCTAAGACATTTTATTTAACCCCTTCGCGACGGGAGCCTTTTACAAAATTTTTAATGTTTTGTCACCGGTTTTTAAAAACAAAATAATGTGTATTATTAAATCGAGAAAATGTTTCAATTAAATAAGACAAATTGTACTGTGAAATTTTACTGTTGGGAATAAACAAGAATTCTTAAGCCTTTTTGCGGCACGTATACGTGTCGCTCGTCTCCAAAGGGTTAACAGATGAAATCAAGTGATTGCCACAGCCTATCTTTAAAGTTTTAGTAACAAAACACAGTCTTTTTGCAGTCGCTTCCTCTTCTGTATTATTTAGTATACTTAGGTTTTAATTTTTGAAATACTTAGTTGCATAATGTACACACTCAAAATCTTTAATACCTTTAAATTGTTTTTTTAAATTTTATTTTATTTAAAAAAATTGATCTATTTTAGATCATTTTATAAACCCATTCTTTATGAAATATTATATATATATATATATATATATATATATATATATATATATATATACACTATATTGCCATTGATTATGGGACACTTGCGATTTTAGACATTTTACTAAATATCTAGAAAAATACATGAGGAATCATCTCGAAACTCTTAGTGTCTAAATATAATACTGTAAGTCATACATCTCCGTGAAGATTTTTTCCCGAAACTCCAAAGGGGGCCGTCAACAAATTAAAAAAGAATGAATATATTTTGAATAACCCTGTAAAAACTAATGTATCAAAAGAGCTCAAACTCTAGATTGTAATTGAATGCCTTATTGTAATAAGCCTTGTTCATTTTTATGCAAATAGCATGCATACTCGCAGAGTAATTAAGGTTTTTATAAAAATGATCCCAAATTTTTCCATGTTTTTTCCTTATAATTTTCAGAGTTATTAATATAAAATATTATTTTTTTTTTCAGAAAATATGACAAACAACATTGCACACAGTACCCTGTAATCAGAATTAAAAAATAATAAAAATTGTATGAAAAATGAGTAGGTTTACTATATAATTTTTTACTGCGCATGCGTGAAAGATATCAAAATTTCATTTGCATATTATGTTAACTAAATATATAGAGCAACTTTTGTGAAAGTCACAAAATCATAACTTGAAAATTCTGACAATAATCGTCAATTGAATAAGTCGAAAATCCGTTATTCTCAAAATGAAGCAAAAACAAGAGGGGTTGTATCCATATATTCATTGATTAGTGTCAATATAGAATACACAATATGGGATGTATTACTGCATTTGGATAAAATCCCTCATTTTTTTGCTTCATTTTGGAAACAACGGATTTTGTCCTTTTTCTATAGACGATTACTATCAGAATTTTCAAGCTATGATTTTGAGACTTTAACAAAAGTTGCTCTATACATTTAGCTAACATAATATGCAAATGAAATTTTGATATCTTTCACGCATGCGCAGTAAAAAATTATATAGTAAACCTACTCATTTTTCATACAATTTTTATTATTTTTTAATTCTGATTACAGGGTACTGGGTGCAATGTTGTTTGTCATATTTTCTGAAAAAAATATTATTTTATATTAAGAACTCTGGAAATTATAATGGAAAAACTTGGTAAAATTTGGGACCATTTTTATAAAAAACTTAATTACTCTGCGAGTGTGCATGCTATTTGCATAAAAATGAACACAGTGTATTACAATAAGGCATTCAATCATAATCTAGAGTTTGAGCGCTTTTGCTACATTAGTTTTGACAGGGTTATTCAAAAGATATTCATTCTTTTTTAATTTGTTGACATTTCCCTATGGCGTTTCGGTAAAAAATCTTCACGGAGATGTATGACGTATACTATTATGTTTATACACTAAGAGTTTCGAGATGATTCCTCATATATTTTTCTAGATATTTAGTAAAATGTCTAAAATCGCAAGTGTCCCATAATCAATGGCAATATAGTGTATATATATATATAAAGATTTTTTTTTTTGTCTGACAAGGAAGGTCTCCATACGGGCATACTCAGAAAAATCTGAAAAAAAATATAGAATGTTCTTCTCATATAGTTATATATGTTTATAAAAAAAAAAAAAAAAAAAAAAAAAAAAAAAATCGGCGGAACCTCCTTATAACGTCCGTAAAAAATAATAAAAATTTCGTTTATTTGGCGATTTATCTCCGGTTGGCGAAAAAACGAAATTTTGAAAAATACGCTTTTACGCTTCGAATACTTTTTAAAGAAAAAACTTTCTATGTTCAATTTATTTAAATAAGTTTAGTTTAAGTAATTTTAGTTTTGCATTTTTACTTTACTTTAAGTGTAATTTTGTCATATACGTTTATATGTACTTATAACAAAATGAAATTAATATATTTTATCATTTAAAACACAATTTAAATTGATTAAAATTGTTCCAAATTGAAAAATATACTGTTAAAAATATGCTGCATTTTGTTGCAACGCACTCCCTAGCTTGTATTGAAAACGGTTACTTGGCCGTGAAATGGAGCTTTCTCATTGGTTGGAATAGAGATATTATATACAAGCGGTGGAGTGCGTTGCAACAAAATGCAGCAGATTTTTAACAGTGTATGACACGGTCAATTCACCGTGCTATGGAGCATTCTCATTGGTCAGAAGAGAGATATTCTATAAAAGTAGTGGAGTGACGTTGCAGTACATGCTGCAGATTTTTAACAGTGAAGCCAATTAAAATCAATTTTCAGATTCGTTAAAATCGTCTGCTTTTGGCGAGGAAATGCTCTGCTCGCCAAATTCCGCGTCGCTTTCAGCTTTTCACGCCAATTATTCCAAACTATTTTATTTTTTTACATATCTAATAATGTAATTCCGCCGCTAATTTTCACTGATCCTTTATTACCTACATGAGTAGTTTAATTCGTATTTTTTTCAAAAAATTCTGAGTATGCCCCCAATGGAGACCTTCCTTGTGAGTTATGGTCGCTACAATCTAAATAACTTAAGGAGGGAGAGAGGGGAGGAGGGAACTCCCATACTGCATCCAAATAGCATCTCATTGCTAACATGCGCACATTTGTTTTTGTTTTGTTTTTACACGAAATTAAAAAGTTATTGAAGTTAGAAGCAGATTCAATGATGTGTTTAACTGCTCATTTACAATGATGAAAAATTTAGTTGAAAAATAATAAAAAAGAAGGAAGGTATGAAAAAGTAAAATTTGTATTATATAAATGCTGACATTCATATAGCTGATGTTGAAGAATTGAAGGAAAGCACTACAGAAATTGTTGATTTTTTCAGACTGTCGGCACCTTGTAAGACTAGAAATAAAATATAATCTTAAAATATATCTGTTTTTAATGATAATAAAATTTCAAAAAAGTAAAAAAATCACGGATCTGCACAAAAATTTAATGAAATTCTCATTCTGAAAAGTTTATTTCTTTTCAAATTAACTTATATACATGCATATTAAAATGTTTCATAAAAATACCTTTCATAACAAATTAATTTTGCATTTTCTATTTCAAACACGTGATCACAATCCTTCACTTTGTCTATTATTTTAAAGGCATGTTTATTTTACATATTGAATTTGGCTTGTATGCAGAACATATAATTTAAATAATTTCAAGAGTTGAAAGAATTATTTCAAAATATTGATATTTTGTGTTGGCGCTTACATGCTGAATTCAAACTTTTTATCCAACTTATATTTTTATGCTCATCTTTATATATAAAAATCTTCTGTGCGTGTGTATGTAATTGAACTCCTCCTAAACGACTGGACCGATTTTGATGAAATTTTGTGTGCGCGTTCCAGTAGATTCGAGAATGGTTTAGATTCACATTTCATCGAATTTGATTCAGTACTTTTTTTGTAATTAGGCAAAAATTAATAGTTAGTGATTTTACGCTAATTAAAAGTGCTATATATATTAAAGAAAGTCAGGATTTCGTAATAATAACAGCACAAAAAGATCTACCGAACCAAAAATCTTGAAAATTGGGGTAAAAATACTTCTTATAACATCGAGTGCGCTAAAAATGGATTTTCGAAAATTCCACCCTAAGATGAGTAGAAAAAAGAACGAACTTTAAAAAAAAATCCATAAAAATCGGTTTTTGTAGTCATTTTTCTACTGATAACATATTTTAGTGCATTTTTTCATTCTGAATCAAGTGGTACTAAGCAAATTCGTTTAAATCCAGTAGTTCGTGAGATAATTCACATTTTCCTAATTTGGCGATGTCTTCGGCGCAAAAACCTGAAATTTTCAATGCTCATCTTTATATATGTTGCGGCCAAAACCCGAAATTGGCCACTTCTAAAACTGGCCGGCCAATTCCCGAATTGGCCAGCAACGTTAAAAAATGACTGGCCATTTCTAGAATAAGGAAAGGGCAGCTGACGTCACTGTGGACGAATTACTGTGGATAAGGAAGAAAAACCAGTCCGTTCTTTAACGGCTGACACTGTACGGATGAACTCCGGGAATTCGATTGGTCTAAGTTTGCCATTGCATAAGTAAGTATGATATGATTGGGCTACGTCGTCAAGATGATTCCTACAATGATCACCATGACAAAAAATGTAGCGGTAGATTGGTTGACAGAAGTGTTTGTTTGTAAACATGCCCTTTCCTTATTGGCCAGCCAATTCGCGAACTGGCCATATGCAATTGGCCAATTCGCGAAATGGCCAGATGTGATTGGCCAATTCACGAAATAGATATAGGTACTCGGCTTAATCCTTTCTAACTTAGTTGAAAGTGTCTATGAATTCAAATAATTTAGCCGTCAGTCTGTCCGTACTCTAACTACTGTAATGGTTCCGGTATGCTTGTAATTATCTTATATGCTTTATCAATTAATTTAGATATTGAAAGGAAATTGTGTACTATTTTTGGTTAATTTAGTTGGGTACACAAAAATATTTCGTTTCAATATAACCAATGGGAATCTTTTTTACTGTGCATTTTAAGATTACATTACCTTAATTACAAAAAAATTGGTGCCTATGCATCATAGTTCGGGTGTTGGCCAAAGCTTCCCAGCCAGTTCGCGAATTGGCCAGCCAAAACCCGAAATACGCTATTCATTTCATGTATTTCTGGTTTTGGCCAAGAAGCTTGGCCAGTTCGGGTATTGGGCGGCCAGTTCTGGAATTGGCCAGGCTCCGGGTATTGGCCGCAACATATATAAAAATCTTCTGTGCATGTGTATGTAATTGAACTCCTCCTAAACGACTGGACCGATTTTGATGAAATTTTGTGTGTGCGTTCCAGTAGATTCGAGAATGGTTTAGATTCACATTTCGTCGAAATTGATTCAGTACTTTTTTAGCAATTAGGCAAAAACTAATAGTTAGTTATTTTTCGCTAATTAAAAGTGTTGAATAAGTTCGATGAATGGAGTGCGGACGGAATGTCGGAGCGATGTAAGGCGCCAGATTTAAGCTCAGCTTCTTGAGGAAAGAGATCGCGTGTTCGAACCCCACTTCTGACAAACGTGTATGCTTTGCAAAAATATTTCCTGTATTATAATTTTGATTAACCGACTTCAGACAATCTTTAACTTTTAACTAAAAAGAGAAAAATAAACTTTTCTATCAAAAATTGAACCGACTTCAAAAACTACTTCAAAATGAAAAATAATTTCCTCACATAATTGTAATAAGAAATTAAATTAAGAGAGTAGTGTTTATTCTGCGTATTACCATATTTACGTACATTTATTTGATTTTCTGGAGTTGGTGCCAAGAAGCACAACGTCTGTCGGGTGCGCTAGTACTTTACAAATAATTCTTCTGTCACAATGTGAACTCATTTGAGCCACTGTTTGGTTATATATTTGTAGCAATGATGAGTTTTCAGGTATGTCAAATTTAGAAAACTCCTCTCGATGGAAAGGGGACTCCGAAATGGCACACTGCTTCTCATGGCTTCAAAGCTTAATCAGGCCCAGGCTGTGAAAATACAAGTTACTTGATTTATTACAAAACTCTGTTCAATTAATTACAGAATAATAAATTAAAACTAAAATATCCTAATTTTACCTAAACACTAGCGGACCCGACAGACGTTGTCCTGTCATCGACAGACGTTGTCCTTCTTGGCACCGACTCCAGAAAATCAAATAAATGTACGTAAATATGGTAATACGCACGATAGGCACTACGCTTCTAATTTATTTTCTTATTAAAATTAAGTAAGGAAATTATTTTTCACTCTTCAGTATTTTTTGAAGTCGGTTCAATTTTTGATAGAAAAGTTTATTTTTCTCTTTTTAGTTATAAGTTAACGATTTTCTAAAGTCGGTTAATAAAAATTATAATACAGGAAATATTATTGTAAAGTATACACGTTTGTCAGAAGTGGGGTTCGAATACGCGATCTCTTTCTTCAAGAAGCTGAGCTTAAATCTGGCGCCTTAGACCGCTCGGACATTCCGTCCGCACTCTATTCATCGAACTTTTTCAACACTTTTAATTAGCGAAAAATCACTAACTATTAGTTTTTGCCTAATTGCTAAAAAAGTACTGAATCAATTTCGACGAAATGGGAATCTAAACCATTCTCGAATCCACTGGAACGCACACACAAAATTTCATTAAAATCGGTCCAGTCGTTTAGGAGGAGTTCAGTGATATACACACGCACAGAAGATTTATATATATAAAGATAAGCATTGAAAATTTCAGGTTTTTGCGCCGAAGAAATCGCCAAATTAGGAAAATGTGAATTATCTCACGAACTACTGGATTTAAACGAATTTGCTTAGTAACATTCGATTCAGAATGAAAAAGTACACTAAAATATGTTATCAGTTGAAAAATAACTACAAAAGCCGATTTTTAAGGAATTTTTTAAAAGTTCATTCATTTTTCTACTCATCTTAGGGTTGGAATTTTCGAAAATACCTTCTTAGCGGCACTCGATGTTATAAGAAGTATTTTTGCCCCAATTTTCAAGATTTTTGGTTCGGTAGATTTTTTTTGTGCTGTGATTAATACGAAATCTAGACTTTCTTATATATATATATATAGCACTTTTAATTAGCAAAAAATCACTAATTATTAGTTTTTGCCTAATTACTAAAAAAGTGCTGAATCAATTTCGAGGAAATGGGAATTTAAACCATTCTCGAATCCACTGGAACATACACACAAAATTTCATTAAAATCGGTCCAGTCGTTTAGGAGGAGTTTAGTGACATACACACGCACAGAAGATTTATATATATGTTACAGGCCAAACCCGATTTTAGGCCAAACTAGATTGGCCTAGGCCAAACTAGTTTATCCTAACGCCCATCGGATAGACTAGTTTTTCCTAGGCCAAACCGGTCTATCCTAACGCCCATCGGATAAACTAGTTTTTCCTAGGCCAAACCGGTCTATCCTAACGCCCATCGGATAAACTAGTTTGTCCTAGGCCAAACCGGTCTATCCTAACGCCCATCGGACAAACTAGTTTTTCGTAGGCCAAACTAGTTTGGCCTAACTCTTATAGGATAAACTAGTTTAGCCTGCTGTTTATTGGTCTGAACTAGTTTCTCCTAGGCTGATCTAGTTCATCCTAGGCCAATTCAATTTGGCGTGATTTTATTGAATTCAATGACCGCCACAGCGCCAACATTCTAGTTTGTCCTAGGCTGATCTAGTTTATCCTAGGCCAATTTAATTTTACGTGTTTTTAGCTTGCAGGCGTCAAAGCCTGAGAAATAAAGGGCTCGCAGGTTCTGTATGTATGAATGTACGTATGTATGTACGAATGTACGTACGTATGTACGTGCATATGTACGTAACGCGATAACTCGTGATAGAAATATCCGATTTGCTTCAAATTTTGGATGTACGTTCATTGATATAAGGTACTTTTCTGATTAATTTTGGGAATTTATTGGATAAGAATAAAGGGAAGCGAACGGAAGGCCAATCCCCCACCGTTAAATTAGAGAAATGGAATTTTCATGCAGAATTATCAGTTTTCATTTAAAATTTTAGATACAGGATCAAACATACAAGGCGCCACCATGATTAATTGTAGATATTTATTGTTTAAGTGTAAAAAAGGGCAATGTATGTTACCCCCCCCCCCATAATTTAGATAAATGGTTTTTGACGCAGAATTTACGGATAAGCTTCACATTTGTATATAGGTTCTTTCTGATAAGGCGATTCCCTGAATAGTTTTGGGGGTTTAATGGTTAAGTATGAAGGGAAAAATGAACCATTACCCTCTTACATAGAAAACACTAGTTTATCCTGTGGGCATTTAGATAAACAAGTTTGGTGTAGAAAAAACTAGTTTATCCAATTGGCATAAGGATAAAATAGTTTGGACGAGGCTAATTTAATTTAGCTCGAAAACAGGTTTGGCCAGTAAAAACATATCTTTCACTAGAAAAAGCATAAATGTGTGTCAAGAGTCATTGCTTATGACACCAATACAGAAATTTAACATGTTCACCTTAGAGACATGATGCATTGGACATGGTGTTTGCTTATTCAAGCAAAATATTATTATCTACTTTAATATTATTTACTTTTGTACAGGCAGAGCTCTGTCTGTACAAAAATCAGTGAAAAAAGACTTAGTTCGGCTCGATCTGGCCCTACGCAATTTCTGGAAAAAAATCAGGTTTTACTTTACATACAAATAAGATTCCTTTAAAAAATACTGCTTATATACTTATTGGATAAATTTACAATGTATTTTTAAATTATGATGTGTTCACAGAATGGAAAATACACAATGTATTAATGATTATCTAGATTCTTAGAGTTTCAATATTCAAATACGGATTCATTAAATAATCAATGTAGTTGAGAACAAAAGAAAAAAAATATGAGAGTTATAAACATCATAACTTTTGAATCCGTTCAGTAAAAAGTAGACTTGTGAATATATTTCTCTGTCATTCCTTAAGGCTTTTCTCAAATCCTAAAGAGCTACATCCTAACACATTTATGAACTACTTCCTTTTCGAAAATGCATAAGGTTAACAGATTCAGATAATATGTAATCGAATGGCGTAAACCATTTTCTCATAAAAGCGATGCATCTTTGAGAAAATAATAAAGCTACGCTTTGAATCGAATTTCCGGCTACGACTTCACGAAAAAAAATTGACGCCGTGACAAGAATAGCTTATATGTCGACAGGTAATTAATTTCTCAAAAATGGAAAACGCTGTTCGATTCCAAATTATGTTCAGCTTCAATCTGGCTCGAATATGCAATCATAATAATAATAATAATAAATGAAAGTCAGATCTAAGTTGACACGAGCGAGCAAAAAAAAAAAAAAAAAAAAAAGTAAACACCATGTCCATGTCCAATGCATCATGTCTCTAAGGTGAACATGTTAAATTTTTGTATTGGTGTTATAAGCAATGACTCTTGACATACATTTATACTTTTTCTAGTGAAATATATGTTTTTTACTGGCCAAACCCGTTTTCGAGCTAAATTAGATTAGCCTCGGCCAAACTATTTTATCCTTATGCCAATTGGATAAACTAGTTTTTTCTACACCAAACTTGTTTATCTAAATGCCCATAGGATAAACTAGTTTTTTCTATGTAAGAGATGTAATCGTTCATTTTGCCCTTCATACTTAACCATTAAACCCCCAAAACTATTCAGGGAATCGCCTTATCAGAAAGAACCTATATACAAATAATATGAAGCAAATCCGTAAATTCTGCGTCAAAAACCATTTATCTAAATTATGGAGGGGGGGGGGGGGTTAACCTACATTGTCCTTTTTTACACTTAAACAATAAACATCCACAACTAATCTTTGAGGCGCCTTGTCTGAATGATCCTACATCTAAAATTTTAAATGAAAACTGATAATTCTGCATCAAAAATCCATTTCTCTAAATTAACGGTGGGGGACTAGCATCCCGCTCGCTCCCCTTTATTCTTATCCAATGAATTCCCAAAATTAATCAGAAAAGTACCTTATATCAATGAACGTGCATCCAAAATTTGAAGCAAATCGGATATTTCTATCACGAGTTATCGCGTTACGTACATATGCACGTACATACGTACGTACATACATACGTACTTCATACATACAGAACTTGCGAGCCCATTATTTCTCAGGCTTTCACGCCTGTGAGCTAAAAACACGTAAAATTAAATTGGCCTAGGATAAACTAGACCAGCCTAGGACAAACTAGAATGTTGGCGCTGTGGCGGTCATTGAATTCAATAAAATCACGCCAAATTGAATTGGCCTAGGATGAACTAGATCGGCCTAGGAGAAACTAGTTCAGACCAATAAACAGCAAACTAGTTTATCCTATAAGAGTTAGGCCAAACTAGTTTGGCCTAGGAAAAACTAGTTTGTCCTATTGGCGTTAGGATAGACCGGTTTGGCCTAGGAAAAACTAGTTTATCCGATGGGCATTAGGATAGACCGGTTTGGCCTAGGAAAAACTAGTCTATCCGATGGGCGTTAGGATAAACTAGTTTGGCCTAGGCCAATCTAGTTTGGCCTAAAATCGGGTTTGGCCTGTAAGATATATAAAGATTAACTTTATTATTCCATCTATCAATTTTGCCAAATTGTACAAATCACCAATCTTATAGCCAAATTATTCATATTGACGTAAATTTCATTTTAAATAATGAAAAAACAAATAAATAGAAAAAATATTGATAAAAATACAAATAAAAAGCCGAAATAAAAAT
Source organism: Maratus speculifer (assembly GCA_964019185.1). Lineage (NCBI taxonomy): Eukaryota > Metazoa > Arthropoda > Arachnida > Araneae > Salticidae > Maratus > Maratus speculifer. Next base: position 16,675,354 of record OZ025303.1, on the reverse strand, counting down.
CACTTAATGATGTTTTAGACAGGTGTATAATATTTAATGTCATTGGATGCGACATTTACGATCATCCATTATTGGCATTTAATCTTATAATTTGGCGAAGTTTTTTTTTTTTTTTTTTTTTTTTTTTTTTTTGGCCTTACAAATGGTGGAAGAATTCCATAACCTGTTTTTTTTTCCCGTCAACCATAAAATGATCACCAAACCATAAGATTAAATGTCAATGATGGATGATCATGAATGTCGGATTCAATTAGTATGGCGATTTATACAATTTGGCGAAATTGGTCGACGGAACCTAAGTACCTAAGTATTTATAAATGTATGGTTGCATATTATAATTAACTTGATTATCTCATCTGTCAATTTTGCCAAATTGTACAAATCACCAATCTCATAGCCAAATTATTCATATTGACATAAATTTCATTTTAAATAATGAAAAAACAAATACATAGAAAATATATTGATAAAAATACAAATAAAAAGCTGAAATAAAAATCACTTAATGACTTAATGATGTTTTAAACAGGTGTATAATATTTAATGTCATTGGATGCGACATTTACGATCATCCATTATTGGCATTTAATCTTATAATTTGGCGATGTTTTTTTGTTTGCTTGTTTGTTTGTTTGTTTTTTTGCGTTTTACAAATGGGGAAGAATTCCATAACCTATTTTTTCCCGTCAACCATAAAATGATCGCCAAACTATAAGATTAAATGTCAATAATAGAATGTCATTAAATGATTTATTTTGTATTTTTTATTAATTTCTACTAATTGTTTTTCAAATAAAAATTATGTCAATATGTAAAATTTGGCTATTAGTATGACGATTTGTACAATTTGGCGAAATTGGTCGACGGAACCTAAATACCTAAGTATTTTTATATGGTTGCATATTATACTTAACTTGATTATCCCATCTATCAATTTTGCGAGATTGTAATTTGGCGATGTTTTTTTTGCGCTTTACAAATAGGGAAGAATTCCATAACCTGTTTTTTTTTTTGTATCAAATGAACGATATTTTGATTTAATGTAAGGGTAGACATCATTAAAGGCCTTTTACAAAAAAGTCAATGACCAAATCCTAAGACCTGGAGACCAAACTGGTCGCCAGGGCGGAGTACTGAATAAATTTCGATGAAATGTGAATCTAAACCATTCTCGAATCCACAGCAACACACACAAAAAATTTCATTAAAATCGGTCCAGTCGTTTAGGAGGAGTTCAGTTACATACACACGCACAGAAGATTTTTATATATAAAGATATGAAAATTAATTTTTTATCAAAATAATGCATAAAAATATAAACTAACTAGTCGGATGTGGCATTCCCAAAACTTTCTTGTATTCCATGCACATTTATATTTCAAGAACTCGTCGGATGTGACACTTCCAAAACTTTCTTCCATCTCATTCATATAAATACTTCCAGAAAAACGAAACATAACTGAGTCACTGGGTAGATAACTAATTCTAAAATCTAATCTGCAACAACTTATTTCAAATTCTAACTGAATCTGAAATTTGAAGAAAATCCGTGCATTAATATTTGAGATAAAATCATTGCAGAAATCGTAAAAAAGAAAAACAAGTTGGAAATTGCACGTGAACGTAGCAAATGAGGTGCGTTCGTACGATGACGAAGTTTTAAAAATATTCAAATCTTTCTGATATAGTAGAGCGTACTCCGGATACAGTGTAGTAGTCGAAATCTTTTTTGTGTTCCTGTAAGTATACAGAAAGTAATTTTTATTACACCTCAGAAACGTATATCTTATTCATAAAATATGAAATAGTTTAATGTGATTAAAACAATGTTTCCCCGTACACCATTATGTAGTGGAATAGTCTTGTGTGGCCTTGTAATTCAATAATGAATATTCCTTGCATCACAGATGATATAGAATGTATTTTTTAGTATATTGATACTTCATAGGTTCATGTCAATTCTATTATATTCGAAAGATTTTAACATCATTGAAATGCATCTGAAACTTTTTTCCCATTGACCGTAATGTAATGGAATACCTTTGATTGTCCCTGTAAATGATCTATGCATCCGACTTTCATAACATTTGAAATGACTCGATAAAATTACGTAATAATTATATGTTTTAAATTTCAAACGATTAAAATGCATTTGAAAATTTTTTCCCAATTGACCGTAATGTAATGGAATCCTTTTGATTGTTCCTGAAATTGATCTATGCATCCGACTTTCATAACATTTGAAATGACTCGATAAAATTACGTTATAATTATATGTTTTAAATTTCAAACGCTTAAAATGCATTTGAAACTTTTTTCCCCATTGACCGTAATGTAACGGAATTCTTTTGATTGTCCCTGTAATTGATCTATCCATCCGATTTTCATAAAATTTGAAATGACTCGATAAAATTACGTTATAATTATATGTTTTAAATTTCAAATGATTAAAATGCATTTGAAACTTTTTTCTCCATTGACCGTAATGTAACGGAATCCTTTTGATTGTCCCTGTAATTGATCTATCCATCCGATTTTCATAAAATTTGAAATGACTCGATAAAATTACGTTATAATTATATGTTTTAAATTTCAAATGATTAAAATGCATTTGAAACTTTTTTCCCCATTGACCGTAATGTAACGGAATTCTTTTGATTGTCCCTGTAATTGATCTATCCATCCGATTTTCATAAAATTTGAAATGACTCGACAAAATTATGTTATAATTATGTATTTTAAATTTCAAACGATTCGCTTGGGTTGTTTTTGCGTTGTTATATGCGGACAGACGGACAGACGGACGGACTGAGCGACAACAATAGGTGCTAAGTATTTACATAATTACGAACGCACCTAAAAACTGGATAGAAACGCCAGTTGTTGTTGAGCGATTTACTACAAAAGTTAGAAAATACTCATTTATATCAGACTCTAACTGAATCTGAAGTTCGATAAAAAATTATAAATAAGTAAATTATTATTAATTTTAAATTAGAATATAAGAAATTTAAAGATATAGAACAATAAAATGCATTTTAGTTTTTTAAATAACTTGCATAATAAATTTATTTTAAACTATTTTTATCTTTATATATATTTTTTAATGTTTGTCAAATAGCTCTTATAATTTAAAGGGGGAGTTACAAATATTTCTAATTATTAACGAAAAAAAGTCTTTAAATGTGGTTTTGAAATTATTAAAGGTTTTATTTAAAAATAAAATATTTTTGACATTTTTAATGCTGCCATCTATTGAGAAAATAAGCCAAGAGACATTTTTTAGCGAAATATAAAGGTGCTGAGAAGCATGTAAAATTTTATAAATTATAAATTTTGGTATATTAATTTAGGGATAAAGTGTTTTAAACGAAACCCTCTGTGCGATCTAGGCAGAGCCGTAGCTAGAAGTGAACAATAAGAGGACTCAAGAGATTATGGGAGGGGGGGGGGCTCATAATTTTTTTTTTCGTTATCTCTCTGCGGCAGAAAGATAAATTAGTGCATATTCACACTGTAGTAACTATGTTTTTTATTAAACTGTTGTAATAGCTCCATTTCTGCTAACAAAATTATATGATGATGAAAAATTTGAGTGTATAACTGGTGCAAAATTAAACATCATATTAGCTACATATGTACAAAAAGATGAGTTAGTGTTGAACATTTATTTTAGATACAATTTAGTAATTCTGCAAAACTGTGAACTGTGTGAAAAACTGTAACTTCTGCAAAACTATATTAGATTTTTGAGTAGAATTTCATTTGAATTTTCGAAACAGAAGTTCATTTAGTGACCTTAAAATCTTTTCCAGGAGGGGCTCAAAATATTTTAGGGGGGGGGGGGCTGAGCCGCCCATAGCGCCCCCTTAGCTATGGCCTTGGATCTGGGATCATACTTATCCTCTTTTTTTTTTTTTTAGTTTCAGGTATAAATTTAATCTGCAAGAAATTTCAAGCTTAGTCCTTTTCCTTGATTTCTCGAATTTGTAAAAGCTGATTGCTTTAATTCATTGAAGAGAGAAAGAAAGCCAAGATTGACTAAACCTGCTTTTGTAGTAGAAAAACGTTTGTCTGAAACAAAAAATGTTTTGGTCAGAAAATGCTGGTGAAATATCTACATGCCCAGAAGAAGAAAATTATTTCTATTGGGAAGTTCCGAACTATTTTGCTTATCAATGCAGTTCCAAACCTGTCTTTGAGACGGTCGTTCCTCGTATTGTTAGCAGTCCTTGGTTTTCTGCTTTTAATAGAAAGTGGCGCTTGGCACTGATTTTAAGTGAAACAACTCGCATAAGTGCAACTGTAGGTTTTTTTCTGTGGATAAAGGCATCTTCTTTACCAATACCTTGTATTAATGTAGAACTCACCGCTGTTGATTGTTATGGTATGGCGGAAACTTGTAATGGTGACATAGATAGAAATGGACGCTTTGGAACCTGGGAATTCCTAACATTAACTTCACTGTCTGACGAAACTCTGAGAATTTCTCCGGCTGGAGTTCTAACACTACTCTGCGTAATGAAAGAGAAAGCTACGATCATCTTTGATAATCCAGTAGATTTAGGTAGATATTTTGCCATCATTTATTTTTATCATTTTAACATTTTTCAACATAATTGAATAGCGTATATGAATTCGATTTGTCCACGCTCTAACTCGCGTAAATATATACAGTAAAACCCTAATAATTCGGATTAATTGGGACCGGACCCAATCCGGTTTATCCGGAGAATTGGAAAAAAAATGAAATAAAACAAAACATACCTACAGAAAATCACCTTTATGTTAACCTTATTGAATATTTACTGACAGTAAAAATGTTCACTTTGCTTAATTTTTCCGAAAAGATTTCAGAAAACTTTTTTCTTTTTACGGCGATGAAACAAATTAATGTTATAGAAATTAGACGATCGCTTCTCAAACTTGAAAAAAAAAGAAAAAAAAAAAAAAAAAAAAAAAAAAAAAAAAAAACAACGACCAAACCGATCCGAATTATCCGGAGATCCGGATTAACGGGGTCCGCATTAGTGGACATTATTTTCATGCAATTAATATATTTTAATGATGTTTATTAAGGCATATTTGGTATTGAGCATAAATATTTATAATTAGTAATTAGTACCATTAGTCACAGGCGCACTGAAAAGAATTCCATCGTATTATAGACCAGTAGTCGACAACACAGACAGTCACTCCATCCAGCTCACTGATGAAATTCTAGAATTAGTTAAATCTCGATTCGGATATTAAAACGCAATTGGTCTGCCAAATCATATTTTTCTGGAAACCACTTGAAAACCAGAATTTAAAAATTGACTTGTAGGTTTACAATTGTGTTTTCTTGCTCCCAGTCCTCATGTTTTCGTACTTTTTGGTGCCGGAAAACACGATGGTATACCTGCCAGTCAACTGCTCAATTCGGATTTGCAGGTGTTTTCTGCCAAGATATGACATGACAGACCGATTGCGTTTTAATATGCCTATCGAGATTTAATTAATTCTGGAATTTCATTCGTGAACTCGATGAGGTGATTCGCTGTGAAGACTCCTCCCGGTCGTTGCGCAAAAATCGTCTGTAGTGCATTTTAATGACTTTATGCTTATTAGACGCATTCGTAATTATGTAAATATGTAGCACCAATAGCTGTCGTTAAGTTAGTCGGCATATAACAACGCAAAAACTATCCAACCCAATCGTTTGAAATTTAAAACATACAATTATTACATAATTTTGTCGGGCCATTTCAAATTTTATGAAAACGGGAAGCATACTTCAATTACAGGAATAATCTAGAGTATTCTGTTGCATTACAGTCAATGGGGAAAAAAGTTTCAAGTAATTTTTAATTTTGTTACACTCTTCCGAACATAATAAAATTGATATGCATCTATGAAGTATATACTATTATATACCTTTTCTAGAATCTGTGGTGCAAAGAACATTTGATATTAATTTATAGGGCCACACAAAAGCATTCCAGTACAGAGTTTGGGTTGTGTTTTAATTATATTAAACTATTTAAAGTTTGTTACTGAGCTTTAATAGAAATTACTTCATGTATTACATCCTTTAAGCAGATAGCATTTACAGGAACGCATAAAAATGTTTGACTACTGTACTGTATCCGAAGGTCCGAAGTACTGTATACATCAAGACCTGAATATTTTTAAAACTTTATTATAGTACGAACGCATATCATTTGTAAATGTAACGTGCAATTTCTAACGCGTATAAATGTACTGAAATGGACATAAATCACTGGCTTTCTCAATGAGATGATTAGAATAGAATAGGGTACTGATTTATCTTTCATTTATACAGGGAAAAAAATGATGTATTCAAATCATCTGAATAAATGTTTTTAAAATCGCAGTTGTTGAGTTACGAAGGACTAATTTCTTATGGGATGTAACTTTTTTGAATTATTTTCGAAAACAGGCTTGCTTCACTTTTTGATTCTATAAAACTTTTTAACTAAATTATTTTCTCTGATTTCAACTTTAATTGTACTTAAAATCTCTTTGGAAAACTAAAAACAATGCCTTAACTTCTAACGTAGAAGTATTTGATCGGCTAATGATTAGTTTGCATCAACTAATAAATGATATGGTAAATGGTTTATTTCAACGCCGCAATGCAGCAAACGTTTTCTCTGTTTGTTGCTTTATGCGAATAACTTTGTATTTTTATCAACATAATGTTTGTGCATATATATTGATAAATTGGCAATAGATAAATGTGTATGGCATAATCATTTCTATCTTTTATTGTTGCTAAACTCAATTGGTGTTGGGTCAGTATTTCCATAAATAAAGCAATGGAAATGATGCGATGCAGTGAACATGTAAAGCTATATCAAACCGTTCAATATCATAAATGAACATCTCCGATGTATTGGCACGCACACAACAGAAAAAAGGGCAGAAGTTGTGCACTCGAAATTTGGCGAGTCTGATTGTTCTGTTACTCACCAAATGGAGCATTTTGTCGCGATTTAGCGAAATGACGAGTGACAGCGAAAAACGTGTATACAGAGCTCAACAAAAGATCTTAAGTTAATTTCCGTTTTCTGACAGAAATTGTTGAATAGGAAATTTCAAGTGCTGCACGTTTAATTGAAGTAAGTTTTGGCATATAATCGTAGCATAAATACCAATAGCTCATATACATGGATGAACAAAATTCTAATGTTTTTTCAGCTATTGATATATCATATTCTGAATGTCTTGGAAAGTTATTCGTAAGCTATATTAGATGCATGATTTTTCGTTGTTGTTGATAATTCAATCTGATTTTATCTATTGTAGGTGAATTAACAGCTCTGGAAAATGATGATACTGAGAATGACGATCAACAAGAAAATACTGAAAAGTCCGAACTTCAAGGTAAAATATCCAGATGCTCTTATTTCTTTCTTTTATTTAATGATTCGCGCTTATTTTTAGGTGGGTTCGTAATTATGTAAATACACAGCACCTATAGTCGTCATTCAATCCGCCCGTCTGTCCGAATATAAAAACGCAATAACTACCCAACTGATTGTTTGGAATTTAAAAAATATTTTTTGTCGCATACTTTTCGCATACTTGTCACATATTTGTCGAGTAACTTCAAATTTTATGGAAATGGGATGTATAGTTCACTACGGGGACAATCAAAACGTCGTTACATTACAATCAATGGGAAAAAAAAGTTTCAAGTGCATTTTAATGATCTTAAACTCTTGCGAATATAATACAATTCATATGTATCTATGAATTATATACTAAAATACAATCTGCTAGTACATAATGGTATAAAGGGAAATATTGTTGAAGTGCGTTTTAATTATATTAAACTATTCCAGTTTTATGAAAATATTATGTTTTATTACTTTGATGAGGTTTACTATAAGTTAATTCCTGTATAATAGAAAGTATTTAGTATTTACAGGGGCACACAAAATATTTCGGTTTCTGTATTGTATTCGAAGTACTGTGTATTTTGAAAGCTTCGTTATGTAGTACAAACGCACCTCATTTGCTGAGTTTGATTTCCAAATAGTAAACAATGTCATTCTGATTGATAAAGATATCACAAGAATTGAATTTTTCTAACTGGGCGAAAAAAAATGCCGTTGCCGAGAATAGAACCGATAACCTGTTGATTTAAATTTCCAATGCTCTACGTATTGAGTTACTATTACCATGCCCAACTAAATATATAACAGCCTGCGCATTTCGTTAGAAACCGTGTAAAAGTGAAGCTGGATTCAGCTTCAAACCCTCAACCATTTCAATGGACCACGTGGAGTAAACTCTGCCCAGATGAGCACTGAATAAGCTGATTTCTGTTCTGTACACATTGTCATTGTTTTAGTTCTGGATTTGCACGATTGGTTAGAATAACTAGGGCAGGGTATCAGAGTCCTCTGGCAGGAGGCTTCATACATTAATCTCAAATAGATGGAAAGTATTTATCTAGTTGGCCGTGCTGTTACTAATAAGATTATTTGAGCGAAATGTAGTCGCGGGTTGTTGGAGCAATAGCTCAATGGCAATTTACGTCAGAAAGTTCTGGGTTCGATTCTCAGCTTATGCATTGTATCGTTTGCAATCAAAAGCATAGTGATGGATTTGAAATATTCTATAGATTGTACTTGGTTTTCTTGTTTATAAATTTTGTTTTACACATCATTCGAAAATAGTATGACATATGATCAAAAATTGAACTTAAAGTATTTACGTATGTACAAAGTATAATTCATTTTATCTTGAACTCCGATCATCGTACTTTATGCCAAAAAAAATAATCCTAGATATATTTCTGAGTGCCCATCTTGAATTCTTATTATACTTTTTCAGAAAAATTAACAGAATTCTTCTAAAAAACTTTAGACACATACGATAAGCAAAAAATTCCCTTTCTTTTTTCTTTTACTCGATAAAAAAAACCGATGTCAACTTCCCCCCCACACACACACACACACTCCCTGTAAGTTTTAATCTCTTTTCGTTAGATAAGAAAAAAAATTAAAGGAAAAGAAAAAAAAACATCTTTGCTGCTATAGCGACGAGTCGCATTTTAATAAATAAAATACCACAGCGGCTAAATTGCAAAAGTTGTGCGAATGTAAATTAATATTAATTTATCAATTCCTAACATGCATATTTTCGTTCAGTCGGTAATATTCATTTCAAATTCTATTTTACGATTTTTTTTCCATAGTGAAATTTTTAAGTGCAGCATATATATTTGTAGTTTTTTATCTTATTTTCATTAGGTGTCGACCGACTTGTGCAAAACCTGAAGAGCTTGATGCTAGACGAGCAGAGTTCTGATGTTGTGTTGAAAGTTGAAGATCGAGAATTCAAAGCTCACAAAAACATCCTAAAAGTGCGGTCTCCAGTCTTTGCGGCGATGTTCCAGCCTCACACCAAGGAGAATACTACAGGTGTTGTGGATATCCTCGATTGTACAGCCTCAGCTTTCGAGGTCTTTCTTTTGTACGTTTATACCGGGTGTTCAGACGCCATTTCGTCAGGTAACGTCTGTGATCTGTACTATGCAGCGGACAAGTACGAAATGAACGATTTGAAAGCAGAGTGCGTTGAGTTCATGGAAAATAATTTATCTGTGGAGAACTTTTGTGAAATCATGGCCCTGTGCTCTCAGCACAGTGAAACCCATTTGCACAAAACAGCAACTCGATTCTTCTGTGAGAACATAAAGTTAATTATCAAGACCGTTCAGTGGCAGAAATTTATGAAAGATTTCACAATACAAGCCAATGAGCTTTTTATAAAATCCATCAATGCTTAAATTCAGATTTTAAAATTGTTGTTGTGTAGAAAAGAAAAAAAAATGTGCACTAGTTTTTTTATATTTGTATTAGCAGCTAGAATTTTTTAAAATAAAATAAAGATAATTCTCAGCAAAATATTGTGTTTTTCTTTGAAGATTTCCCCACATAAACACATAAAAAACATCCTAAAAGTGCGATCTGCAGTCTTTGCTGCGATGTTCCAGCTTCATACCAAGGAGAATACTACAGGTGTTGCGGATATCCCCGATTGTACAGCCTCAGCTTTCGATTTTGTATGTTTATACTGGGTGTTCAGACGCCTTTTCTTCAGGTAACGTTTGTGATCTGTATTATGCAGCGGACAAGTACGAAATGAACAATTTGAAATCAGAATGCGTTGAGTTCATGGAAAATACGAGGGTAATTCGGAAAGTAACCTCCGTTTATGAATTAAAAAAAAAACTAATGAAAGGAAACATGTTTTATTACTTACGTATGAAAGATACGTTCTTCAGCTACTTCTCAACATAATTGTCGTATTAATTAAAATAATTATCATAACGGTAAATCAGCTTTGAAATTCCATCGTCACAGACTTCTGCCGCCGGCCTATTCAACTGCGATTATTTTTAATTTCAACTCACACCACTCTCTCAATCCAAAGAATTTTAACATATTCTTTTATTTATATTGATAAATTCCGAATTGCTGTGTTAATATTTTACTTGACCCACTATTTTTAAAACATTTTTGGTAGTACATTTATCAGCAAATTATACAGAAAAACTTTCTTAAATTCTTAAAACTCTTTGGATTGAAAGAGTAGTGCGAGTTGAACTTAAAAATAATCGCAGTTAAATAGGCCGATGGCAGAAGTCTGTGACGATGGAATTTCAAAACTGATTTACCGTTATGATAATTGTTTTAATTAATAAGGCAATTATGTTGAGAAGTAGCTGAAGAATGTGTCTTTCATACGTGAGTAATAAAACATGTTTCCTTTCATTAGTTTTTTTTTTAATCCATAAACGGAGGTTACTTTTCCAATTACCCTCGTAATTTATCTGTGCAGAACTTTTGTGAAATCATGGCTCTATGCTCCCAGCACAGTGAGTCACATTTGTACAAAACAGCAACTCGATTCTTCTGTGAGAATATAAAATTAATTATTAAGACCGTACAATGGCAAAAATGTCTGAAAGCTTTCACAATACAAGCCAATGAGCTTTTCATAAAATCCATTAATGCTTAACTTCCGATCTAAGGCTTGCTGTTTTGTAAATTAAAAGTCCTGTCCCTTCTGCTAATGCTATTCCTATGGTTAGGCATTTTTCTAATAAATCTTTCGCATTTTGACATTTTTAAATACTTTTCATTTGCATTAGATAGCTGAGATTCCTCTCAAGATCGCTGTTTGATTACTTTTTCGATTTTGGTCACACATATATTTTTTAAAGTTACTTTCACTTGCAGAACCGATCAGAAAGTGAAAGCAACTTTATAAAAAATATTTGTGACCAAAAATCGAAAAAGTAATCAAGCAGCGATCTTGAAAGGGACCTCAGCTATCCAATACAAAAAAAAGGTCAAAATGCGAAAGAGTTATTAGAAAAATTCCTCCCCATAGAAATAGCATTAGCTCGCCAGTGTCTTCACGGGAAGGGGCAGGACCCTTAAATAAGCAATAGTTTAATTAATAATAACACATTGCTCAGTGGTGCACAAAACAGGAATTTTAATATACATTAGTACATATTAAAATAAAATAAAACTTTCAACGTTTCGCGCCGTCTTCAGGAAAATATGAAATGGAAGGACTACGTTTGCATCTTGTTCGAGAGATAATATTTCTACTAGTATTTAGTAGAATTACTAGAATTCTACTAAATAATTCTACTAGAATTTAGTAGAAATATTATCTCTCGAACAAGATGCAAACGTAGTCCTTCCATTTCATATTTTCCTGAAGACGCCCGCAGAAGACGGCGCTAAACGTTGAAAGTTTTATTTTATTTTAATATGTACTAATGTATATTAAAATTCCTGTTTTGTGCACCACTGAGCAATGTGTTATTATTAGTTAAATTTTATGGTGCAACTGTCCTATATATATTTATTAAGCAATAGTTTGTTTGTAACAGCAGCTAGAATCTTTTAAAATAAAATAAAGATCATTCTCAGCAAAATTCTGTGTTCTTTTTTTTTTTTTTTTTTTTTTAGGATTTTTCCACACAAGCCTGTGACTTGTTAATCTTTAATTCTAATATTTTTTCCAAGCTTGATGTAATGCGCATTATTATCTATATATAATAAAAGCCTAAGTGACGTAACTGTTATCAATAGTTCTGGGCTACCCCATGCGTTTATTTGCGTTAAAACGCCCTAGGCTCAGATCAGAAGGCGGCAATTTAGACAATCACCTGTGGTGATTGTCTATGCAATCACCATAGACAATCATCGAGTTGGAGGCTGAAATCCCAAAATTAGTTGAAATTCAATTCGCATATTAAAATGCAAGTGGTCTGCCAAGTCATATCTTGGTGGAAAACACCTGTAAACCCGATTTTAGTGGTTCACTCGTAGATTTATCATTGTGCTTTCCTCCTCCATATTTTTATGCCTTTATGTGCAGGAAAACACAATAGTAAACCTACGGTCAACCACTAAAATCGTGTTAGCAAGTGTTACCTTCCAATATACGACTTTCAGGTCCAATTACATTTTAATATGCCAATCGAGTTCCGTCTAATTCTGGAATTTTCGTCTTCAACTCGATGAGGTGTTTGTCTGTGCTGCCACCTCCATGTCTAACTGACTTGATAAATTCTCATTCTTTGGTGCATTTCGCTGTTAAAAATCTGTAGATTAATAAAAATCATTAAAATCATTTGCTGTAACGTCACTCCACTGTTTTTTTAGAATATTTCTATTCAGACAAATGAGAATGCTCCATACAGTAAAGTAACCGTTTTCTATAAAAGTGATGGAGTGACGCTGTAGCAAATGGTACGAATTATTAACAGTGTTTATCATTATCAATATGCGCGGCAATCGTCTTGAAATTTTTTTTATCTTTAATTTTATAGTGAGGATCTTACAGCACGATAGTGCTGTATAGTAGAGCTCAGATGCATCTCTAATGTTAAAGTCCACAGTTTGCCTCTTAATAACTTTGAATCCAATCATCGGATCGAGACGAAATTGAAAAGGGGACGTGTTCTGCTCTAGATCTCAAAATTTACAAAAATTCATCCAGATCCACCGATTAGTTTCAGAGATCCAGAACCCCTGTTTTGTCACTTTTTGCTCGTGAAACAAGGAAAAAAGGCAAACACCTCAATTATAGCCCGAACCAGAAAATATTCAGCGACGTGTAATAGCTTGTTCGAAAGCTTTTAATTTAGGGAAGTGCCTTTCGAAGGTCCGGTAAAAAAATATCAAAAATTAAGGAAATGGCACCCATTTAAAATTTACATAACGCTGTACCTTCCATAATTTAGGATTATAGAAATCTCTCCTTTTTACTTGCTAATTCACTTATTTCTTTCGAGTTGGCTGTTGCTAAATTGAATTCGTATGAGTCAGTCTCTCTATAAATAATAATGCAAATGGCACGGTGCGACTGCACATGAAAAGCGACATCAATCGTACAATAACGTGGATTAGAATCTCAAATGTAATCACATACACAGGAAATGTTCCTTATCATGACGTCACAAAAAGTGACTGGCCGTTATCAGCGATTGGTACAAAGTGACGCACCCATCGTTTTGTACCAATCGCTGGAAGTCGTTGATAGCGAGTCACCTTCTGTGACGTCATGATAAGGAATGAGCAAGCCCGATATGTTGCCTTGGCATTAGGGAAGCCGTTCAACATATTCTTCATGCCTACTAGTGTTTTTCTTCCTCGTTTTTTTCTTTTTATCCGCGACTGATGTCACATGGGTAAAATCCATTGTATGACGATGATTTATAAGCGGGCTTTCATGTCAAGCCCACAAGTTAGATGTATACGTATGTGTTAAATCAATAGATACACTGTAAAAAAATTTTACCCTTTTGCTGCATCATCACTCCACCGCTTTTACAGAAAACGATTACTTCACCGTATTATGAGGCTTTCTCATGGGTCAAAATAGAGATATTCTGCAAAAGCGGGGTAGTGACGATGCAGTAAAAGGGTCAAAATTTTTACAGTGTAAATTATAGGTGCCTCCGTGGCTGAGTAGTTAAGAAATCACGGCGCTAATCGCTTGCGAGCGTAGGAGGTTGTCAGTTCTAATCCCACTGGCTCCATTGCACACACTCTTTGTGTGGAGCTCCTGGTTATACTTCTCTTGTATTGTAATATTTCCTTGTGTGCTATCTCGTCCTTGTATATTGACGATGGCTTATAAGCAGGCTTTCATGTAGAGCACACAAGTCAGATGTATGTTGTTCAATAAATTATCTGAATTTTTCGCCCCTGTGACGTGATCAGTAGCGGCAACTGCTGCCCCCCCAGGGGTCCTGGTTCGAATCCGGGTAACACATGGATGTTGTGTTGTCCTTTTGTAGTGAAATAAATATGTAATGGATACACTGTTAAAAATTGACCCATTTGCTTCAGCGTCACTCTACTGCTTTTATAGGGCGCGTTCAGCGCAACTTACCAAAGTAACCAATGTTACCGACCGATTGTACACTGTTAAAAATCTGCTGCATTTTGTTGCAACGCACTCCCCTGCTTGTATAGAAAACGGTTACTTGGCTGTGAAATGGAGCTTTCTCATTGGTTGGAATAGAGATATTATATACAAGCGGTGAAGTGCGTTGCAACAAAATGCAGCAGATTTTTAACAGTGTAGGGCAGTACGAAAACGAATTGTGGCACCAATGAAAACTATCCTGTTGAATTTTAGCTGACGTCACACTTCGCCTTGATTTTCATTTCGTACTTGTCTACAATCGGTAAGTGACCGCTAAGTTGTGCTGAACACGCCAATAGAAAACGATTACTTTACTGTGTTATGGAGCATTTTTATTGGTTATAAAAGAGATATTCTTTAAAAATTGTGGAGTGACGATGCAGCAAATGGGCCAAATTTTTAACAGTGTATGTGAAATAAAATTTGTTCTGAATTGTCTCTGTGTGTAATGGATCATTCGAGGCGAAAGCCATAGCTGCTATTGTCCTCAAAGCAATCTCAAATCAAATCAAATTTCATTTTTCATCCATTCCAAGGCGAATTTGTTCTAGGAATCTGTTCGAATTTGTTTGTGTTTTTCTCGAATTTTTTATTAGCTGATTTAAGTGATTAATAATAGGTAAGCAGCTTTTTTTTTCCTTATATGAGTTTTAAATAACTAAAATTTGTATTTTATCGATTCAAAAAAGAATTCAAACAAAGCTTTTCGGGAAGATATTTATTTTCATCGTTAGCTAATGGAATTACTTGTGTTTACTAATATGCAGGGACCTCACTGAGAGGGAGGGGGGGGGTACAAGAGGGGAGCCTCCATGCCAAACGTTTGCACATTCTGTTACAGTTGGCAAATTTACAATCTGGACTGGCAAATTAGTTCAAAACTTTAATAAAAAACTATTTCTGACACTTTCTATTTCTAATAAATTTGACGAAAGTTGCCAATATAAATAAAAATATTAATGAGAAAACTATAATTACATTTTCTAATTGTGATAACTTTGTAAAATGAATAAAAATTGTACTTATTAACGAAACCAAATAAAATAAAAAGTAAGTTATAGATGTAATACAGTAATTTAGTCGATGGGGGCTACCGTAATACTTGCCCATCATATGAATAATGTAATATATGAAAATAAAACATGTGTAAACTATTTTTAAAATGCAGTGCTATTCCAGAACAAAATTTAAACGCATATTTAAATATTTTTAATATACATAGTAATGCTCTATTAATGAATTGCTGATGAACCCATTTCGACAAATTATACAAAACAACAAAGTACTCAAGCAAGTACTGAATTGCGTAAAAGAAACATCCTTACGACTCCAAAAAATATTAATCATATTAACTAACAGCTTACTGCGTCTGATTAAGCATCTCAGTTCCAATTAAAAAATATTTTTGAATTGAAATTTTGGGTTAAATGCAGTTTACTCTCCTTCGCCAAGGCGACTTTTTTTTTTAACGATAAATGTTTCAATATGGCAACCCTGCATTTTCATTTAATTCGAAGCAAAACAGCGTGCTCTGGGAGACAAGACGCAAAAACGTGCCAATGTGGCGATTTTTGAAAATCGAGCCAAGAAGGAGAGTAAACTGCATTCGCAGCGAAATTTTAATTAAATACAGGGTCATGAAAAATCAAAGAATGTGGAAAACATGATTACAAGTTTCTCAGCAAGTAATAATCCGATCGATTTAGTATTATCTGCTAAACTTTTCTTTTATTGCTTTTTAAGTCCATTCCCTAAAATTAAAAAAAAAAAAATCGAAAATTTTCGTATACCTTTCATCAGAAGGAATTTTTGAGAGTCCGAAAAAAATAGTTCCCGATAATCGAGATTACTGATATGAAATAGGCTTCGTCCTATTCTTACATACTAACAAGGAAGGTCTCCATTGGAGGCATACTCAGATTTTTTTGACAAAAAATAAGAATTAAACTACTCATGTAGGTAATAAAGGATCAGTGAAAATTAGCGGCGGAATTACATTATTAGATATGTAAAAAAAATAAAATAGTTTGGAATAATTGGCGTGAAAAGCTGAAAGCGACGCGGGATTTGGCGAGAAGTGCATTTCCTCGCCAAAAGCAGACGATTTTAACGAATCTGAAAATTGATTTTAATTGACTTCACTGTTAAAGATCTGCAGCATTTACTGCAACGTCACTCCACTACTTTTATAGAATCTCTCTTCTGACCAATGAGAATGCTCCATAGCACGGTGAATTGACCGTTTTCTATAAAAACGGTGGAGTGACGCTGCAGAAAATGGTGCAGATTGTTAGCGGTGTTGTAGCTTGTGCAACACTGTTAAAAATCTGCTGCATTTTGCTGCAACGCACTCCACCGCTTGTATATAATATCTCTATTTCAACCAATGAGAAAGCTCCATTTCACGGCCAAGTAACCGTTTTCTATACAAGCAAGGGAGTGCGTTGCAACAAAATGCAGCAGATTTTTAACAGTGTATTTTTCAATTTGGAAAAATTTTAATCAATTTAAATTATGTTTTAAATGATAAAATATATTAATTTCATTTTGTTGTAAGTACATATAAACGTATATGACAATATTACACTTAAAGTAAAGTAAAAATGCAAAACTAAAATTACTTAAACTAAACTTATTTAAATAAATTGAACATAGAAAGTTTTTTGTTTAAAAAGTATTCGAAGCGTAAAAGCGTATTTTTCAAAATTTCGTTTTTTCGCCAACCGGAGATAAATCGCCAAATAAACGAAATTTTTATTATTTTTTACGGACGTTATAAGGAGGTTCCGCCGAAATTTTTTTTATAAAAATATATAACTATATGAGAAGAACATTCTGTAATTTTTTCAGATTTTTCTGAGTATGCCCGTATGGAGACCTTCCTTGTAAGTGGGGTAGATGTGCCAGTAATGGACCACCTTCCAGTAATGGGCTACCTCGCACTTTTTGATTTATAAAAAATAATAAATAATAGTTAAGCTTTTATTTTTTTCTGAACTCCACCTTGCATGCTTAAGCTGGATTAATTTTTTACAATTTCCGTCAAAACAATTAGGAAGCAGAAAATAAAGTTTCGCAGTTTTTCTGTTTGTCACTGAAAATCTTAATGAACATGCTAAGAGCTCACTTTACTTACTTAGTTTATATCTTTTTCATTTTTCCTTAAAAATGGAATGTTTTTGTTTGGTTAGCAATGTAAAACATTGAATTTAATATACCAATGGCCAATTACAAAATTTTATTTATTTTTAAGATTTCAGGAGGGGTGGTTCATTACTGGATTGCTTTTTTTCGCGATTTTCCAGTAATGGACCACCCAAGTGACCAATACAAAAAGTGTAATTTCAGTAGAGATAAAATATTTTGATTTAACTAAAAAGCTAAATAATCAAACTTAATACTTAAATTTTCCTATTAGAATTTAATAAAGGCAATTTCTTTATAAATAGTTGTTTTTAAAAAGTCATCCAAAATTGGTACAAAAAACAAGCAGAACATTTGACAAAATCTAGATGTGCCGCGCCGTTACAAATGAAGTTGTTTTAAGTTGGTTCAGAAATGTAAAATCATATTTTGAAGAAGATATTAATATTTTCTTCCGAATTCTAAAGCATACAGAGAGAGTTTTCAATGGAGTTTCTTTTCTGCTCTTAAAACAGGGAAAAATTTGGGACCAAAATCAGTTAAAGATGCTTGTTATGTAGTTCCGAATAACGAAAAAGAACAAATCACTGTTATGGGATGTTTTTCAGCAAATAGTGAGATTGTTCCATTGATGATAATATATCCATATAAGCATCTCTAATGCGAAATTGTAGAACCAATCTGTGCCAAATTGATGGGCTGTATGATTGTCTGAAAATGGTTGGATAGTGCAAGAACATTTGTTATTTTAAATGCATTCTAAAATTCCATATTGAATAGTTTGGACTATCGGAAAGGGATGATAAAATTGAAGATTTGTAATTTATATTTCATATTTGCACAGCACATTTGTTATTTTAAATGCATTCTAAAATTCCATATTGAATAGTTTGGACTATCGGAAAGGAATGATAAAATTGAAGATTTGTAATTTATATTTCATATTTGCACAACACATCATTTATATAATGATATGAATGAAGGCTGGAGACTTTTTTTAATGTCTTATTTTATCTAAACTTTATTTCAGTAAAACATTGTCTTTATCGTATAAATCCTTTAAATTTAAATACTTTGTTTTATATCTTTACAATATAAATCCTTTTAATGTAATAAACAGTTAATAATATCATTAATATTTTGTTTTATATCCACATTATAAATCCTTGATTATAATAAATTCATAACTTAAATTTAAATATTTTGTTTTATGTTTTTTTCAATATAAATCCTTTAATGTAATGAATTTCTAACTTAAGTTTTAATATTTTGTTTTATGAGTATGCTTTCATTAAGTTCTGGAGCAAAATAGAATTGAAAAATCAATTATCTGTTATTTTTTATAGGGTGGCCCATTACTGGAACATAGGTGGTCCATTACTGGAACATAGGTGGTACATTACTGGGCTTTTGGGTGTTTAGACATATTTCTATTATTTAAAATTAAATTTTTATTTCTATTGGGAAATGTAACTATGGGATTAGTTAAATATTGTTGAAAGATTAATAAAATATGAAAAAAATTGGAATACAATAATTACAACTATTAATAAAAAATTATTTTTCAGAGAAATTCCTTAAGGGGGTCCATTACTGGCACATCTACCCTATATGATGCATACAAGCTTAGCAACGTTCGTGGCATAATCGTGATAACAAGGATGTATCTTATTTTCATTGTAAAGCTTATAAGTACTTGATAATTTATAATGTACATTTTCATTTTTTTTTTCTTTTAAAGGTTTAAGAAGTTGCAAACAACTCTTTTGGAATTGACAAGGTGCAAAACAGATTTTCAAAAGACAAACTGGAAATTGACATCTTATTTTCCTTATAAGTTGAAAAATAAATAAAAAATTAGATAATTAGTAAGTCATGAGTAGAGATGCACGTGAAGAAAATGTCGGTCAGATTGTAGTACGGAGTGACGAAAGTTTCTGGATCTTACCAAGACGTCATGTTGTAAAGAAAGACATCGATTTATATAGTCCTTGGTTTTCCTGCTTTGGTGAAAAGTGGCGATTCATAATGTCTCCAAAGTATTCTGATTTTGAAAATACAGATTTCTATTTGTGGCGAAAATTTTGCCGTGATCTGCCAGTCAGGCAGTATATTTTAGAGCTCAAACTAAAGACAAAGTACGGAGAATTGATTGCGTTTTCTGTACGCGATTCAAACTGTGATTATGGCTTTGAAGAAAAAAATTTTGTCAACAGAGAAGTTTTACTAAATCCTAGAATAACTGATTGTGGTCAAATTAAAATATTCTTTGTGATAAAAGAGAAAATCCAATCTGTGGATAACCTATTACGTAAGTACATTATTTCTATACTAGTTGTAATTTAATTAGCAGTGTATTCAGCACTTTAATAAGGTTCGTATGGGTACCGTTATTTTCCAGGTAAAATATCAGTAACATTTTTAATATAAAAATTAATCTAGTTCAACGCACGAAGTAACGCTTTATTAAAGAAGAGATTTTCTAAAAGAAAATACTGATACCGAAGAATTTTTTGGTTCAGGATTCGTACGAACTCTGGTTAACCCTGGAGAACACGCGCTTACGCAGGGTAGAAATGGTTTTAACTTTATCACCATTAAAATCAAATTATAACCGTCATTTTATTTAGGCGGAGACAATCCTTACAAATTTTGCGATAAATTAAGTTGACGGTTACTTTTAAAAGATAAGTGGTTACAATTGCAAAAATCATACGCACTCTGGGTCAAAAAGACCCCGTGCGTGTACTCCCCGGCTAATATTATTCTGTACTACAAGGAGTAAAAAGTTCCGGGGATAGAAGAGGGAAAAAAACTTTTTGTTATTAAAAACAGTTTTTATCCTTCTTTGCATAGTTTCTTTCAAAATACATTTATTCTAACAATCGCGTAGGATATCTTTCATGTAGTAAGATGAATATACATAAGTTTCGTATGCAATATCCTTTTTAGGTGCGTTCGTAATTATGTAAATACGTAGCACCTATATACGTCATTCAGTCAGTCCATCTGTGCCGCATATGAAAAAGCAAAAAATATCTAACTGAATCGTTTGAAATTTAAAATATATAATTGCTGTATAATAATTAATAGATTCATTTTAAATTTTATGAAAATTTGTTGTATAATTTAATTATGATAATCAAAAGTATTCCGTTACATTACGGCCATTGGAAAAAAATTGTCTCAAGTGCATTTTAATGATGCTACACTCTTGTGAACATAATAAAATTGATATGCATCTATGAAGTATATACTAAAATATATGCAGAATCTGTGGTGCAAAGAATATTTTATTAATTTACTGCGGCACACAAAAGTATTTCATTATATAATGTTACAGAGTCAAACATTGTTTGGCGCGTTTTAATTATATTAAGCTATTTCACACTTTATGAAATTGATATACGTTGCTGAGGTTTAGTATAAGTTACTTCCTGTATAATAAGAAGCAGATAGTATTTACATGGACACACAAAAAATTTCGTCTACTAAACTGTATCCGAACTACTAGGGTAGATGTGCCAGTAATGGGCCACCTTAAGGAATTTCTCTAAAAAATAATTTTTTATTAATAGTTATAATTATTGTATTCCAATTTTTTTCATATTAGATTAATCTTTCAACAATATTTAACTAATCCCACAGTTACATTTCCCAATAGAAATAAAAATTTAGACATATTTCTATTATTTAAAATTAAACACCCAAATGCCCAGTAATGGGCCACCTATGTTCCAGTAATGGACCGCCTATGTTCCAGTAATGGGCCACCCTACAAAAAATAATAGATAATTATTTTTAGGTGCGTTCGTAATTATGTAAATAGGTAGCACCTATAATTGTCGTTCAGTCCGTCTGTCTGTCCATCTATCTGTCCGTTTGTCTGACAGTCTGTCTATCTGTCCGTTTGTCTGTCCGTCTGTCTGCATATAACAACGGAAAACTATCCAACCGAATCGTTTGAAATTTAAAATACATAATTATTACATGATTTTGTTGAATCGTTTCAAATTTTATGAAAATCGGATGGATAGATCAATTACAGGGACATTCAAAAGGATTCCGTTACATTACGGTCAATGGGGAAGAAGTTTCAAATGCATTTTAATGATGTTACACTCATTCGAACATAATAGAATTGGCATGAATCTATGAAATATATACTAAAATATGCATTCTGTACAATCTGTGACGCAAAGAATTTGTATTATTAAATTACAGGGCTACACAAAAGTATTCCACTATATAATGCTATACGGGGAAACATGGTTTGGTACGTGTTTTAATTATATTCAACTATTTTACATTTATGAATAAGATATACGTTGCTGAGGTGTAATAAGAATTACTATTCCTGTATATTTACAGAATTTCAACCAATATACTGTATCCAAAGTACTATTTACTACAAAAGCAAGATCTGAATATTTTTAAAACTTCATTATCGTACGAACGCACCTCATTTGCTAAGTTCACGTGCAATTTCCAACTTGTTCTTTTTATGTCTGCGTAAGTCGCATCTTCTTCCTCAGAATCCACATTATCCTCTTGTATACAAAATTCGGCCTTTTTGAAGCAATTGTAAATTGTTTTTTCTTCAATTACCCCCATTGATCCCGTTCTTATATGTATAGCTATTCAATTAACACTGTTTTGAGAAGGATGTTGAAAGGTGTGTGAAAGGAGGGGGTTGATGAATTTGTTGGACTTAAGGAACAAGAAAATTCAAGCAGAGGAGTAATATAAAAAAAACTCAGCACTGAACGATAAATTAGGAATAAGAGATGGAAATTTGATTTCATGTGATTTCGAAGTATTTTTTTACAACTGAATAAAGAACATTTTATGAAATATTCGTTATATGGCGATAGATATTTCACTATATAGAGACTGTTTTTAATGTAATCATGGGAAAAGGGGAACATTCCTACTAAAAATTCGTTATATAGAGAAATTCGATGTATGGAGTTTCGTTATAGAGAGACTTGACTGTATTTATAAAGAAATTGTCTTTATTAAATTCTAGTAAGTAAAATTTAAGTATTAAATTTGTTTATTTAGTTTTCAGTTAAATCAAAATATTTTATCACTACTGAAATTACACTTTTAGTATTGGTCACTTGGGTGGCCCATTACTGGCAAATCACGAAATAAGCAATCCAGTAATGGACCACCCCTTCTAAAATCTTAAAAATAAATAAAATTTTGTAAATAGCCATTGGTATATTAAATTCAGTGTTTTATATTGCTAACCAAACAAAAACATTCCATTTTTACGGAAAAATAAAAAAGATATAAATTAAGTAAGTAAAGTCTGCTCTTAGCATGTTCATTAAGATTTTCAGTGAAAAACAGAAAAACTGTGAAACTTTATTTTCTGCTTCCTAATTGTTTTGACGAAAAGTGTAAAAAATTAATCCAGCTTTTAAAGCATGCAAGGTAGAGTTCAGAAAAAAATAATAAAAGCTTAACTATTATTTATTTTTTTATAAACCAAAAAGTGCGAGGTGGCCGATTACTGGAAGGTGGCCCATTACTGGCACATCGACCCTATATACAATTACACCAAGATCTGAATATTTTAAAAACTTCGTCACATTACGAACGCATGTCATGTGCTACGTTTGACGGGCAATTTCCGACTTGTTTGATAGAGTTTGTTCTACCTCTGAAGCCATTTCTTTAAGGTAGAAAATTAAAAATCGCTGGAGGACAGATCTAAAGATTACGATAGATGCTTAAAAAATTCGTAGTTTAGCACTAGAACATCTGGAAATTTTACCCAATGTTAATAAAAACAATTATCACCAGCACGCTTATTTAAAACCGTTATCGAATATTTTGATCGGTGTCGAATTGAAACAAGCCTGACGTTATAGTGTTAAATGCATGCAATTTTGCCATCGCTTTCATGGAGGTGTTAGCTAGTTTGGTTGTATCGGAGAAACTGAATTTTCTTTTCTTCGCCATACACCGTGTTTTAAGCTTGAGTGTGTGTTTAATAATCCTGCATAATATGCTTTTAATATTTTCTTTTTTAAAACAGTATTATAAAATAACTAGCAGCCTTCGCCGCAGCTACGCTGGTCATTTTGTCCAAAGAAACTTTGAATCAAACTAATTTTTTATATCATTATTTTTTTGCGCGTTGATTAATTCGAAATCCCGACTTTCTTTTATGAGAAGTATTTTTACCCCAATTTTCAAGATTTTAGGCTCGGTAGATTTTTTCGTGAGATGATTAATACGAAATAGACTTTCTTTTATATATATATAGATTGAAATTTTCAAGCTTTTTGCCGAAGACATCGCCAAATTAGAAAATGTGAAGTAACTCACGAACTATTGGATTAAAAAAATGTGCTTAGCACCATTCGATTCAGCACGAAAAAATACACTAACATATGTTATCAGTTGAAAAATAACTAGAAAATCCGATTTTTAAGGAATTTTTTTTAAGTTCATTCGCTTTGTTACAACCCTTTGGTGTGGAATTTCGCAAAATCCCTTCTTAGCGGCACTCTGTTATAAGAAGTATTTTTACCCCAATTTTCAAGATTTTTGGTTCGGTAGATTTTTTTGTGCTGTTATTAATACGAAATCCATAGTTTCTTTTATATATATAGATAAGAATTGAAAATTTCAGGTTTTTGCGCCGAAGACATCGCCAAATTAGGAAAATGTGAAGTATCTCACGAGCTACTGGATTTTAAAAAGTTTGCTTAGTACCATTCGATTTAGCATGAAAAAATACAAATATGTTATCAAATGAAAAATAACTACAAAGGCCGATTTTTAAGGAATTTTTAAGTTCGTTCTTCTATTTAACCTTCTTAGGGATGGAATTTTCAAAAATCCCCTCTTAGCGGCACTCTGTCAAAGTATTTTTACCTCAATTTTCAAGATTTTTGGTTAGGTAGATTTTTTTGTGCTTTGATTAATACGAAATCCAGACTTTCTTTTATATAACCTCTGACAATAAAGTTTGAATAGTCCTGTAACAATCTTCTGCCTCCCGGTAAGGGGCAAAGTACGTTTGCTGCTAAAATATTAAATTGATTGGATGGCACCGGTATTTATAAACAATTTGAAATGAAAGTAAGTACAAGCATTTTTTCGAGTATATTTTACAAAGCAAAATTTAATTTCTAAATTCTGGTGAAAGTGTGGCATTAAAGAATTAAAAGTAAACAGATATAAACAGAGCTGCCAAATACTACGCCTGTTTAAATCATGTAAACATGTTTGGAACCACAACATTGTTTTAGTAATATGAATCTCAAACACATTCAGGGTTATGTATTGCAGAACATATAGTCAAATATTTATTAAAATTTCTGCTTTCAATGTGTTTCCCTGACTTTAACTAGGCGTAGAAGTTGATGGCCATGTCTATATTATATACCGGTGCCCTTTCAAAAGTTAAAGTATACTAATATAAAAAAAAAATTGTTTTCCCTTATATTCTGCAACCCGGGAGGTCCGGGTTGTATCACGTAGAACTAAACATGTCTTTCTAGCTTTTTTGTAATAATTTTTGTAAAACTTTTTATGAACAGCATTTGAAGGAGAGCAGAATCAAAATGATGAAAGTAAGGAAAATGAAACTTCCAGTGAAGATGAAATGATCAGTGATGAAGATGATGATGAAAACAAAAGAGTTATATCTGCAGACAAAGGTACGGGTTATTATGGTTTTGCAATTTTAATTATTATAACTGCAGCGTGTTGATTTTATATTCCCCAATATAGTTGAAATGAGTTTACGAATTCCGATAGTCTGCCTGCGTGTATGTCTGTGTGTCTGTCAACATTTGTACGAAATCTAACTCTCATAAATATAATCAGATCGACACGAAAGTTATGTATGTTATTGGATTTTACAAAGATATGTTCGGTATTAAAAATGAAATGTGTAGCATCTACATATTTAAACTAGTCGTTTGGGGAAGGTGGGGGGGGGCGTCATAATACTTACCCATTATGGATATGCTTAATATAAAATATGAAAATAGAACATATGTGCACAATTTATAAAATGTATCGCAATTCCAAAATAAAATTTAAACGTGTATTTAAATATTTTTAAAACGTAGTAATGCTCTATTAATGAATGGCTGATGAACCAATTTCGACAAATTATATGAAACGCCTAATTACTCAAATAGTACCGAATTGCATACAAGGAAACATCCTTATAACTCTAAAAATTACATTAATTAAAAGTTTACTGCGTCGAATTAAGCATCTTATATCCAATTAAAATGCATCTTTGAATTGAAATTTGAATGAAATACAGGGTCATGAAAAATCAAATAATGTGGAAAATAGAATTACAAATATCTCAGCAACTAATTATCCGATTGATCCGTTATCTGAAACGTGTAAATACGAGGGTTTTTTTTATATTTTCAAGACTATTGCAATAATTACCCTATACTACGTATAAAGGGTAAGTAAAAACAAGGCTGTTTTTTTTAGTCATCAGCCATGAGCTATCTTTTATTTTCATTTTTACATTTTATTTTTAATTTTAAACTTTTTTACGATATTTATTCAAAATGATAGCAATTCAGATCAGCTTTTCTCTTTAAAATAAAAATCTATTTTGCTTTATCACTTTCCACCAATCAGCAGCTTGATTCAGTGAATATGTCATCGCATTTAATAGTGAAAAAGTAATAGGTTTCGTAAAATTTAAGCATAATAAAATGATTGTGTATAATTATACACTAAATGCTGTGGAAAAAATATTTACTGAGAAATAATATTAAGTATTCTATGTAAATAAAATAACAAAGTAATTTATGATGAAAGGTAATATCTAAAACGAAATGAAAAAAGTTAAAACGAGGAAAATGATGTTATTCTAAACAAGATAAATTGTAATCACCATATCGTTATGGGTGCCTTTTTCATATTACTATTAAAAGTAACTTTTAAAAAAACTTTTGAACAAAAAACGATTTCAGTATATAAAATAACATATTTTTTTCTTATAACGTTTTTACATTTCAATACTTCTTTTCATTTCACGGAAATTGAGTTTCCTTTAGGATGGCTTCAGTGGGTGAAAATGATGTCATAGTTAAAATGAAATGAGCATTTTCTTTGATAAAACCATTTTACTGCGAGTGCATCTAAAAGAAAAATGTCTGAATTTTGCCGGCATTCACATTACAATCCATACTTACATAAAATAGTTTGTCCTGACTGACTGATAATCTATGTACAGCCTAAACTACAACCTAGAAGCATGAAAATTGAGGAAAATATACTTCTTATGATGAAAGCGTGCACTAAGACAGGATTTTTGAAAATTCCCCTTTTAATTCTCCGGGTTAAATGAGGAGGGGGGAGGTGAAAACTTTTGAACATCTTGCTATTTCTCAGCAGTCGTTATAGGTAGGAACGCGATATTCCAGAATGTAAATGTACTAAAAAAAATAAACACATATTTCAACAATTTTGCAAATCCCCTCCCATAAGGAGGTCGAAAAGTTTAGAACATTTGACACATCTCATCGGCCGTTTTAAGTAAGAACGTGAAATTGCAGAAAATAGATCTATTATAAAAAAGAGGTGGAAACCGTCGAAATTCGACGAAAGAAAATCTTTAATAAAGAATTGCTTTATTTATTATAAATCTGCAAAATTAGTTACAGTAAAAAATACATCTTATATTGATCAGTCTAATTCTCAAGCAAATATTATTTTAAGCTAAAATTAACAAAATACTATAAAACTCAATTATCCAAATTATTAAACAAAATAAAACCAAAATCACTGGATTTTATAACAGGCACATTTTAATTTCATTTTTTTTCAATTTTGAGAAATAGCGATTTTGAGCGATTCTGTTGCCACAAAAATACTCATAATCAGTTCATACTAAAAATTATAAAAAAATAATATACCAAAAATAAATTGAGATAAGCTTTGAAACAAATTGCATTTAAAAGTACATTTTTTTCTATATACGATGGCGTAAATTTTAAAATTTACGATATTTAGAAGTGTAAAATTTCTAGTATCCAGAATTGCAAAACCGAAATCACATGGGAAAATGTTGCCATTCACAAAATGAAGTATGCGTTACGCACAGATACGTTTGGCCTTTATACCACAGATAGTTAAACATGTGTCTCAGCGATTTTAAAATTTCCACCCCTGAGGGAGGTTAAAGTGGGAATCGAAAATTTTCAAACTTTTTCTGGATCGGTCGTATGATATATCATTTTAAAGCACTTGGACCGCGGGGGAAATTTTCGAACTTTTTTGAAATTGAAGTGTTTTTATTTTTTTAAATCTGATTTTTTTTGCGGAGCCTTTTTGATAAATATTATTTATAATAAATGAAAATTTTAAAGACAGAGAGAGAGGAGGATGTTTACTGGAGGGGGGGGGGTGCGATAATTAGGGCCCTGGGGTGTATTTTTTCAACTTTTTTGACACTAATCATGTGATTTTGTAAAGATACGTAAAGCTATGTGACTAATATTTTATGTTATACACCTTCCGAGTTCCTCCGCCACTTTGGCCTCAAGGAAGGAATTTTTCAAAATTTAGCCGGCGCCCTTCATATCATATGTCCCTTTTTTTAGCCCCATGACCACTTAATCATATTATGCACTTCCCTTGCCCCTTCCGGGGTGTACTTTTAACGTATTTAAGCAAAATATTTTCTAATAATAGTAAAACTATGGAACTGAACCTAAATAAATAAAAAATATCGATCCCATTCACCATCCGCTTAGTTCCTGTTTTGCCACAAGGGAACTTTTATTTCTTATTTCTTTTGCTATTTTGGTACTAATTGCCAAAAAAAAATCTAATTTTTGATACTTAAACTCCTTTATTTTTGTATACACTTACTCGCGCCTTTTCTACTTTTTGCAACCAGGGAACGCCGTCATATGACTTTCCCACTAATATAGCTTCCTTATAGCCTCCCTTTGGTTTATAGTTTTTAATTCCCTCTGTTTTTAGTTTCCATATATTTTCTAAAATCAACATGTATTTTACCTATTTTAGAAATTTTCACCTAAGAGGGTTTAATGGGGTAGTCGTACTTTTAGGACATTTCGATACATCTCTGCAGTAGTTATAGGTAGAAGCGCGAAATTCAAAATAGCAAATCTACTAAATAGTTAAACATAGTGAATTTAGAAATAATTGGACTATTATGTCGTCAATATGTTTTTTGAACTGGATGTGTGATTATATGAATAAGACATCGATTATGACTATTTGATAAGATATTAAGCTTTTAACAATTACTAGATGCTTTTGTTTCATAAAAGATTCTTTTAAAGAAACCGACCAGCTTAGCAGACGAAGGCTGCCAGTTTTAAATAAAGACCGCGAATATTTTGAATGCAAAATTGTAACTGGGAAACTTGATATCAAGTTTGGAAATATATTTATTAAATTTTGAATCAATATTGTAATTGTTTTTTTAATCCACCGAACGGGTCTTTTAAACATTTTCATTCGTCGAATTCGATGGGTCTCGACTTGTTTAATTTTCAGTGGCACTGAAAAAAAATTGGTTACATTATGATCTATTCAGAAAATTAGTTTGCGGTGTATTTTAATGATATTACACTATCTTTATATATTGAAGTATATATGGGTGATTCTCCAATAAGTGGGTAATTTCCGTCCCTTAGGGTTACGTGCTGTTTTTTGTCATTCATATAGTTTTTTTAGTATAACATGTATTTTGTAGTATATCTCTACAATTTCAAAAAGTATTTTCAAGAAAATAACTAATTTTTACTGTAATAGTATTTTGAATACTTAATTTGTCACTTCTGTCCCTTGTCCCTCACCTCATGTACTGATCTTCTGGAAGAATTTTAAATGTAATGACAAACTATATTTGACAATATCACCACCCAAAATAAAAATTTATACTCCCAAGTACATAATAAAATATTTTTATTGTAAATTAACAATAGTTTTACATTTAATCTGAGTCAGAGAAACGCTTTCCCCTAGCTTTTATGTCACTGTCTTCTTGTATAAAACTGCTAAAGTGACCACCAGGTGGCCAGATAAAATTTGGTGAACAGGTGCATTTAGTAGAAGTAGCTATCTTAATTGACCTGAAAAATACATGGTAGAATTTTAAGGACTTCAAAAATAGTTGCAAGCTACAAAATGTATAGAAAAGTAAGAATATATTTATTACTTGTCACTACTATCCCCTACTAAAACTGTCCTTGTTATTGTTTTTATGTATTTATTATTTTGTAATGATATAACATACTTTTGCTTAGTACAAAATATCATATTGCAGTCTTACTAAGCCTAACTTACTATGTGCACAGGAGAAATTTTCTTAATTTTGTCATTACTGTCCCTGTCACTTCTGCCTCCTTTCAAATTATTTATTTGAGAACTGAATCTCCGAAGCAGATATTAATGCCATAGATGACTTGAAACCAAAGGATACAGTGATACCATCTATACCAAATCTATTAAAATTGAATCGGCTCACTTGGAATAAGTTTGAAAATGGTAAGCTTCACCTGCGTTATTTAAACTGTTTCACATGTGACACACATGAAAAATGTCAACATTACTGTTCAGAACCATCATTTGTAGATTTATCTCCCTGTATTAATGATATGCTCAATGATTATAAAGATTCTGAAAGTGAACACATTTGTGTAGGAACTTAAGTTGCAGTTGTGTATGATGAAAATTAAGTTCCCGGTGAGTTTTAAATTTTTATTTAGAACTATCAGGCGTCGCCCGCTTCGCTGGTCTGCCTATCCAGATGAATCTTTTTTGTTTATAGCAGGTTTTGTTATAGAACATAACCCTATGCAATTTACAAAAACTCGCTGAAAATTTGTCTAACAAAGTAAGTCTCATCAAAATCAGAATATTAATTTTTATAATGACTAATCTTTCATAATCAGGTTTACGTGATTATAATAATTTATTTCAAAATAATTGACTAACTCTATAATTCAGCATTGTAGAGCAATAAAATATATTAAAATCACCACTGAAAAATTATCTAACTTATAATTAAAGTTCCTTCAAAATACGTGTGGTAAGTTTTTTTTTAAATGAATAATGTTCCACAAATGAGTTTTACTGATTATTGAACTTTCTCATATAATTCGATAAATAAGTAACATAAAACAATATGAAACCTTTTTTGGATGCTTCCAAAAAATTATTCCATAAAAATACATTGAGCAGGACTCGGGTTATCAAGAACCGTAACGAAATACCAATTTGGATTTTATGTTTAAAGTAGAAGTAGACAGATGCAATGTCATAATGATATTGATCATTAAACATTTATGAAACAGAATGTTACTTTTAAATATCTCTGCTCAATATGTGTCGTAATTGAGTCAGAATAACGTAAATTTAAAGAGGTTTCAATGCAAGAATGTTGTGATTTACGATTATAGTTACAAGAGCTGTAGTTAATTTTGTACCAAAGCAATCTCGCATAACTGAATTAGACTCGTATCCCGATTATGGAATTTTCTCCATCTTAATTTTAAAATTATTTTAATAAAAGTGCTATGTTGAAGAGTACAGATATTATATACTCCATGTCCTCTTCTGATTGGTGCGATTAGCGAAGAAATCCAAGATGGCCATTTTAATATCTTTTCAAATTTTCAAGTATCGGAATTTTTTTTTATTTTTAAATTTTTATAAACATATACAGTCTCTAACAAAAGTGATTGGACACTTGTGCTTTATGAAAAGAAACTGCAATAAAATAAATAAACAAACATGTGCAAAAATTTTTTGGGTGTGTTTCATATTTAAAGTTAATAACAATTATTATATAACATACATTTTGTCAAAATATTAAAATATTAATTTAGTAAAAATACAATTGTTCAGATCGGAGCAAAAAATGGCTCACATAAGTGATGGGACACTTACTTTTCCATCAAATATTTATCCAAAAATTTTACTTTAAAAAAGGTTTTAATATTTTGTTGGATTTCCTTTTACTTTTAAAACATGATTTAATCTTTTTGGGATGGATTCGACTAATTTTTTTATGATTTCTGGAGCGATTTTACCCCATTCTTCCTGAAGCACCGATTTTAGTTGTTGTTTTGAAGACATGGTGTGTTTGCTAATTCTTGATTCCAATTCTTGTCAAATATTCTCTATGGGATTTAAGTCTGGAGATTGTGCTGGTGTTTTTATTATTTCAGGACAGTTATATAGCAGCCAGAGTCTAACGTTCAGAGCAGTGTGCTTGGGGTCATTGTCCTGGTAGAATTTAAAATCGTTATGAAGGTTCAATTTTCGTGCTGAAGATTTCAAATTTTGCTTTAAAATGTCAATATACTTGTACTGATCCATTACACTGTCAATAAAAACAAGATTACCAACTCCAGCGGACGACATACACCCCTATATCATAACTCCTCCTCCACCATGTTTTACTGTTGGTACCAAGTTCTGTTTGCGAAATTCTTCCCTGGGTTTTCTCCACACCAAGATTCTACCGTCAGAACCAAATATATTAAATTTACTCTCATCAGCAAATATAACTTTATTCCAGTAATCAGAATTCTTATTTATGTTGGATTTTGCGAAAGCTAGTCCGAGTTTTCTATTCTTTTCACTTACGAAGAATTTTTTCCTGGCTACTCTACCGTGATATCCAGCAGATCGAATTACCCTTCTAATAGTCTCAGGATTTACAATTATTCCATATAATGCTTGTAAATCAGCAGCTACTTTTGAAGCACTATTTCTTGGATTTTTTTTTTAATATTTCGAAAGATAATTCGCTTTATTCCATTGGATAGCTTTGATGGTCAGCCAGATCTTCTTTTATCCTGAATCATATGATTCTTTTTATATCGTTTAATGATATTGAAAACTGTTGAACGACTCAAGTTAACTGTTTCAGCAGTTTTTCTAATAGATTTTCCACGTTCAATATGCAAATTAATAACTAATTTTCGAATTTCAGGCGAAGTTTCTTTTCGTTTAGCATAGAGCTAACACAGAGCTAAAAGACACAAATTCCAAAACAAACTGGAGAGAAATACTGCAGACGATTTTATAAATTATTGCCAATTGCTTTTAAGTAAAAATAAAACCCCAAAAAATATTTTTATTGCTTATTTCAGACGATTTTTGTTGCATATATAATGGTGTCCCATCCCTTATGTGAGCTATTTTTTGCTCCGTTCTAAACATTTGTATTTTTATTAAATTAATATTTTGACAAAATGTATGTTATGTAATAACTAAATGTTATGTAATATGTAATTACTAAATTTAAGTATGAAACACACCCACAAAAAATGTGTACATGTTTTTTTTTTTATTTATTTGATTAGTTTCCTTTTGTAAAGCACAAGTGTGCCATCACTTATGTGAGACACTGTATACAATGCAAAAGCGTCCATTGTCACGTTGTTTATAGAATTGGTAACACAAAGTGAGTTTACTCTGTAAAAAAATATTCTTTGTAAAACAAAACTCGCGAATAATCAACTTCAGTCATTGCGAATGTTGAAATATTTCCCATTTTTTATTTCGCGAATAATCAAAACTCGCGAATGTTAAGGGATTACGCTATTTAAGTTTTAAATGTAACAGTCATCACAAAGTGTCCAGTCCTAACAATTCACAATTTATTGTAATTTCGTAACAGATACTGTGACTGTGTCACGTAAGTTTAATTCCAAAAGTCTAGCTAATATAATTAGTCAAACTAATCTTTCTCAAAATCCAAGCAGTTGTAATTAAATTTATATACCAGTTTCGATAATTCGTAGAATTCCTTAGCCATCTGAGAATTTTAATCAATTAATCAGGGCTTACCGTAATTTTCTGCGTATAATCCGCGGATGAAACAATCATTTTTCGACCCAGAAATTTATTTAAACAAAATGTAATTTCCTAGATCACCGTAAATATTTGCCTT
This sequence comes from Maratus speculifer, assembly GCA_964019185.1. NCBI lineage: Eukaryota > Metazoa > Arthropoda > Arachnida > Araneae > Salticidae > Maratus > Maratus speculifer. Next base: position 16,641,786 of record OZ025303.1, on the reverse strand, counting down.
CAATTACTAAATAAAATTTTTTGTCGAAAAATAATTGTTTGATCCGCGGATTATACGCAGAAAATTTCGGTACATCCAGATATAAAGTTTATATACATCTCAAGAATAAACGAAATTCGAGGTCTTTTCGGAAAGTAAAGATACAACGCAGACGATAGAGGAAAAAAGTTTTAATGAGCGCGTTGGCAACAAAAATTGTAGCTTTAAACCTTTGATGTTCCCTCGGATGTTCCTTCGCAATCATTCGTTTATTCCATGGAGGAATGAGATAGGTGGAGGGGAAGTATTATCTCTGGGGGTGATGCTAAAAATGTAACCCTACGTTAAGTTACATTAAGTACAAACAAAATCACGTGCTTTGACACGCCTATCAATTGAAACAGGTTTAAACCCGTATTTTTTTTGCTATTGTTTTTTAAAAAGAACTAATCTATCGCTTCAACGGTAAAAATTTATTATTTTATCATATGTGTTTTAAATATCAATATAGAAAATTATTTTAACGTTTTGCTTGAAAATATAACATTCTTTTGTTAGTATCTTAAAATCGTCTGCAGTCAGAAATCTATATTTTAGATTAATATTTATTACTTAAATTTTCATACGTGATTTTAAAAGAATGTTTTCATCATCATATTTTAAATATTTATTTACATGCAATTATTAAGTCATAAACATTTTTCATCTACGTTATAAAGTATTTAAAATTACATTAAATTACGAAACTTTTAGTAATACAATTTTTAGTTCGCATCAAATGTTTTCAATATCTTATTTAATTTCAATTTGACATTTAATTATTGCTAATTTTCCAGTTTCTTTTATTTTAAAAGCGAACATTTATTTTAATAAATACTAATAGAACAAAGACCATTTTAAAAATTTGCTATTTCTTTTTAAAATATGCTTCAGTTGCAATTCATTTCTTTCAATTCGTATTATAATACAAAATTCCTTCCACGTCTTTTTGTTTGGAACATTAAAATTTGAGCGATAAATGGATTCATATTGCAAACCTTTTTTGAGCCTTACTTCACCTCCACCTATCTCATTCTACCATGGTTTATTCTATAGTCATCCTGCTTCGGGATGCAAATACTTAGAATGAGTGCGTCAATAAAAATCCAATTAAATGTGAAGATCTATCAGTTTTAAATTTTGTTCAAGCTTAAGGAAAGCATCCAGTGAAAAATCACGAAGAAATTATTTCTGTCTGTGGGAACATGATTGGTAACTTTCTTGTTTTAAAATTTAGACCATTTAAATTTTTAAAAAACTAAAATTTAAAATAGGATACAAAAAATTAGAAATTGGAAAGGATTTTTTTTTATGTGTTGGACCTTAATACAAAGATTCCAGAGCATTTTTAGTTTTGTCTTTATCTTAAATGGCTGAGTTATAGCACTTTCAATTTCTACTGCGACTGACATTTTAAAACGATCTGATTTTTGTTACGTGATAACACCCGTATTTATAAACCGATTTGGATGTAATTTGGTGTGTACATAATACATACCGATGCCTAGGCCGAGTTCTTTTGCCAGTTTCATCCGCTATCATGTTTCAGCATAATGCAGATTTTAATTTTTTTAAATTAATTTTTTAATTATTTCAAATTTAACTATTTATTTTTTAAAATTTAATTTAATTATTTAATTTTTATTTTTTTTTAAATTAAGTACTAATAAAAATGGCTGCGTTAATTAAAAATCCCGCTAAATCTGAAGTTCCATCAGTCATACGTTTTTTTCATGAAAGAAAAAGAAGTGCCCAGCGGAAATTCACAAAGAAATTGTTTCTGTCTATAGGGACATTATGAACCGATAAAATGTAACGAAATGATGTTGTGCGTGGTAATTGTTGTGTAGTGGTAGGATCTTCTTTTTAAAGAATGCAGTTCACAGTTATAACTTTACAATGCTTTACATCCCATGGTCGAAAATATTTTCCTGACGCGATAGTGTTAAAACACTAGAATGGTAAGACACGAATAAGAGGTGGAGACATGCTTATTATCATTAGTACAGCAAAATCTAAGGAAAAAAGAACATTTAAAGAGACAACAATAATCATCAGAGTAAGTGTTTGAAATTACGACTCCGGGCCGAGATACATTGAAGCGTATCTCCGGCGCATGAAAGATCTAATTTTCTGGAAAATACAGGGAGTGTCCGGACTTCCTCAGCAGCTGCCACGCTGTATGCAACGAGCTCTTCTGCACTTTCCACCTTTGCTCCTGTGCTGTTGCAGCACTAAGAATTATAATCATGTTCTCTCTCCTTGTTCCTCTCCTTTTTGTGTTTTGTGTGGTCACTATTGCCCCAGTAAAACATTTCCGACCATGGGTTGCTATTCAAATCTTAATCGCTATGATCTCTCCTTAAGGTTTTTCTCACTAATGGTGGGGCATGCTGTATAATTATATTTTTCTCATATGATTACACTGCATTAAAAAAACATTGTCTGAATTGAAATACATTTTCCAATATTTCTATTCTGTGTGTACTTTTCATAAAATTATACAAATATTTCATTACACAAATTTCATGAATTTAAGTTGTTCTGTTTAACGAATTTTTTATAGTGAAGTGCAACATTGAGACTTCTTTAAATAGAAGTTTTCCTATACTTGTAGTTTCTTGTCTTATTTCCATTAGGTGTCGACAGACTGGTGCAAAACCTGAAGAGTTTGATGCTAGACGAGCAGAGTTCAGATGTGGTGTTGAAAGTTGAAGACCGAGAATTCAAAGCTCACAAAAACATCCTAAAAGTGCGGTCTCCAGTCTTTGCGGCAATGTTCCAGCCTCATACCAAGGAGAATACTACAGGTGTTGTGGATATCCCCGATTGTACAGCCTCAGCTTTCGAGGTCTTTCTTTTGTACGTTTATACTGGGTGTTCAGACGTCATTTCTTCAGGTAACGTCTGCGATCTGTACTATGCAGCGGACAAGTACGAAATGAACGATTTGAAAGCAGAGTGCGTTGAGTTCATGGAAAATAATTTATCAGTGGAGAACTTTTGTGAAATCATGGCCCTCTGTTCTCGGCACAGTGAGTCCCGTTTGCACAAAACAGCAACTCTATTCTTCTGTGAGAACATAAAATTAATTATCAAGACCGTTCAGTGGCAGAAATTTCTGAAAGATTTCCCAATACAAGCCAATGAGCTTTTCATAAAATCCATTAAGGCTTAAACTCCGATTTAAGGTATAAAATAAGTATGCAATAGCATTAGGTTTTTTAAATATTTGTAACATCAGCTAAAATCTTTTGAAATGAAATAAAGATCATTCTCAACAAAATTCTTTCTTTTTATTATTTCTCCCCACAAGTCGATGAAATATTAATCCTTTATTCTAATTTTTTTCCCCAGTTTCATGTAATACTTGTCTTTCAATTTTATTTTAATGTCTAAAATAGGAACTCGATACAGGTCATGTATTTTCGAGTATATTTTTTTCCAAAATTCAATAGGGGATCGTCAACAAATTGAAAAAGAACGCATATCTTTTGAATAGCCCTGGCAAAAACTAATGTAGTAAAAACGTTCAAACTGCAGATGATGATTAAGTGGCTTATGGTAATAAACTGTGTTCATTTTTAAGCAGATAGCATCTATACTCGTAGAGGAATTAAGATTTTTATAACAACGGTCCCAAATTTTGCCAGGTTTTTGGCTTATAATTTGCAGAGTTCTTAATAAATAACAATATTATTTTCAGAAAATATAGGAAATTACATTGTAAATAATATTCTGTAATCAAAATGAAAAAATATTAATAATTGTATGAAAAATGAGCAGGTTTACTAAATAAATTTTCACTGCGCATGCGTGAACTTTATTAAAATTTCATTTACATATTGTGTTAGGTAAATATATAGAGCAACTTTTGTTAGTTTCAAAATCACAGCTTTATAATTCTGAAAGTTATCGCCGATAGAAGATCAAAATCCGTTATTCCCAAAATGAAGCAAAAAGATGAGGAGCTATATCCAAATACAGTAAGTAGTACGCGCAATACTGTGTAGACACTAATGAATGGAAAATGGATACTGCCCCTCATTTTTTTGGTTGCATTTTGGAAATATCTGATTTTAATCTTATTCTTTAGAGGATAATTTTCAGAGTTTACAAGCTATGATTTTGAAACTTTAACAAAAGTTGCTCTATACATTTAGGTAACGCAATATGCAAATGAGATTTTTATGGAGTTGACGCAGTTAAAATTTATTTAGTAAACTTGCTCATTTTTCATACAATTATTAATATTTTTTAATTTTGATGACAGGGTATTATATGCAATGTCGTTTATCATATTTTCTGAAAAGAACGTTGTTTTTTATTAAGAATTCTGCAAATTATAAGCAAAGCATTTGTCAAAATTTGGGACCATTTTTATAAAAGCTTTAATTTCTCTACGAGTATACATGCTATCCGCATAAAAAGGAACAGTTTATAACCATAAGCCATTATAATCATAGTCTAGAGTTTGAACGCTTTTGCTACATTAGTTTTGACAGGGTTATTCAAAAGGTATTCGTTCTTTTTCAATTTGTTTACGGTCCCCTATTAGGTTTTGTTTAAAAAAAAAAAATCTCGAAAATATGATTTGTACTATTTTGTTTATACATTTGGAGTTTGAGTCACTCCTTATGTATATTTCTAGATATTTAACAAAACATCTGAAATCGCAGATGTCAAGATTTTTTTTTTTTTTTTTTTTTTTTTTTTTTTGCTGTGACTGTATGTTCCGGAGAAATATGAAATGAATGATTTGAAATCACAATGCATTGAGTTCATGGAAAATAATTTATCAGTGGAGAACTTTTATGATATCATGGGCCTATGCTCTCAGCACAGTGAGTCACATTTGCACAAAACAGCAACTCGATTCTTCTGGGAGAACATAAAATTATCAAGACCGTTCAGTGACAGAAATTTCTTAAAGATTTCACAATACTACAAGCCAATGAGCTTTTTATAAAATCCATCAATGCTTAACTTCCGATCTAAGGCTTGCTGTTTTTTAAATTAAATAAGAAATAGTTTTTTGTTTGTAACAGCAGCTAGAATCTTTTAAAATAAAAGTAATTTTCAGCAAAATTCTGTGATCTTTTTAAGATTTTCCCACACAAGTTTGTGAATTATTAATCCTTAATTCTAATATTTCCAACTTTCATGTAATACGCATTATTATCTATATAATAAAAGCCTTAGTTACGTGACTGTAATCACCAGTTCTGAGCCACCCGCTTAACTTTTTAGGTGCGTTCGTAATTATGTAAATACGTAGCACCTATTGTTGTCGCTCAGTCCGTCCGTCCGTCCGCATATAACAACGCAAAAACTACCCAACCGAATCGTTTGAAATTTAAAATACATAATTATTGCATAATTTTGTCGAGTCATTTCAATGTTATGAAAATCGAATGCATAGACCAATTACAGGGACAATCAAAACTATTCCGTTACATTACGATCAATGGGAAAAAAAGTTTCAAATGCATTTTAATGATGTTACACTAATTTTAACATAATAGAATTGACATGAATCTATGAAGTATGTACTAAAATATATATTCTGTACAATCTGCGATGCAAAGAATATTTATTATTAAATTACAGGGTCACACAAATGTATTCCACTAAATAATGTTATACGGGAGAACATTGTTTGGGGCGTGTTTTAATTATATTCAACTACTTCACATTTTAGGAATAAGATATACGTTGCTGAAGTGTTATAAAAATTACTCCCTGCATATTTACAGGAACACAAAGATTTCGACCTCTGTACTGTATCCAAAGTACGCTCTACTGTATCAGCAAGATATAAATAGTTTAAAACTTCGTTATCGTACGAACGCACCTCATTTGCTACGCTTCACGTGCAATTTCCAGCTTGTTTTATTTTATGCGGCTAATTTTGTACTTGAATGTTAGCAGACGCAGGTGATAATTTGTCGTATATGTTACAGATTATTATTAAGCGCAAAGTATTTGGCTGTCATCAACAGTTAGCCGGGATCATTATTTTGCTATTTATGTCCCAAGCGACAAATTTTAATGAATTATTTTTTCGAATAAACTGCATAAAAGTTGCATTTAGTGATCGTTTGAAAAAAATATTGGAGAGATGCGTTAAATTTAAGATTAATGTATATTTTGAGATTACTTCAGCGAAAATTAAATTAGCAATCCCATATCTCTTTCCAGCAAAATAAGCAAACAAACAAACAAAAAAAAAGATTCATTCTACAGTGAGCGAAAAAAACAGTAAATTATGGAGGTAATAATTCACATAAGTTTCCAACCATGCATTTTGCCATACAAAAATAATTCGAGCATGCAACCCAATCAAACTTTGCTATCATTCTGCTAGTTGCATTGCTGTACAACTGAACTTTCAAAAAGTTTTTTGGACAAAGCGAAATGTAAATAAGCCAATTTCATGTAATATTTAGTGAATAAAATTTGATATTTTATCGTCAGTTACTGTGGTATCAATGTATCATTTACGTAGATCACCGTAAATTATTGTTAATAACCAATTGCATTTACTAGTAAATCTGCAAGGAGCCTCAACGTCAGGTCTCCAAATAACTGCTTTTTATTACACTTTGCGTATTACTTAGATTTATACAAACAGCAATTGAAATTTTTCAAATAACACATATATACATAAGAATAAGTAAATCGGAAATGGCACTTCAAACCTATCAAATGAGGTGCGTTCTTACTATAACGAAGTTTTTAAAATGTTCAGATTTTGGTGTAAGAGCTGCTGCATTCTTATGCAAAAATGCATGATTACAAAATTTATAACGACTTTATATAATAAACTCAGTAATACAGAAATATTATTGCCTCTTAAATGGGTTATAATCACCATGTCAACCTAAAATCAATACCTATCATGGGATATGACTGAATTATTTACGAATGATAGTATTTGGTTAGATTGGAGAAAACTTTTATTAAGTAGTGACTGAATTTTCATAAAATTTGAAATTTTTTGCAACAGTTTTATACATTTAATTTCAAATCATACAGTTTTGGTAGTTGAGCTAGTACATGCGGACAGATGGAGGGACCAAACGGCAACTATAGGCGCTACATAGCATTATTATGATTAGTGATATGTCTAGTAATTGATATTTTCCCATAAACCATAATATAATAGAATTCTTTTTGAGTACCTCTTAAATAAACTATAAGCTTTACGAACTCTATTTTCAGTACGGGACATAGCAGAGTAAACCTCAATAATACGTAACAATTCCAGATCAATCGCACTATATTAATGCTAGCTCGAGTTCAGAAAGACAGGCAGACGACCAGATGGACAAACAAACATAATTCACAAACACTTTTTAACTATCTTGCAATGTTTTAAAAACGCATTACACATTTAAATTTCACTTTCAGAAAATTATACCAACAAATGGAATCATACTTTAATATTCTTATACGACCCTGTATTTTACCTACCATTATTTATTTACACTCTACTAATTAACTGTTATTTAGTAATAAGCTGTAATTTATTTAAGACTTCCACACGATTAAATCTACTGAAATCATTCTTCCTGAGATTATTATCTATAGAAGACCTTATATTCAATTCTTTGCGTAGCCTTGTAAATTGTTTTATTAATTTTATTTATATTGTACAAAGGTATCTTAGTGTACTAAATGTAGTTCAGAATAAAAATAATTTTTTTAAAAAAGAAAAAAAAAACCTTTTGAGCTACTTTACTGTTTATACTCAGAATCCCTTTCAAATTCTTTTGTGTAATCCCATATGATTTTTAACCTTACATATAACACAATATGAAACAATTTAGTTAAAAGCTCATATCAAAACTAAAAATTAAATTCCAGTATCACATCTGAAAGTCACATTTCTTTTCTGTGTTTATGTAAATACTATGTGCTATCTGTTATATAGGCAGTAACTTATAGTAGCCCACAGCAACGTATATCAATTTAATAAAATGTTAAATAATTCAATATAATTAAAATGCACTTCAAGTATTGTTTCTCCCTATAAGATTATGTAATGGAATTCTTTTATGTGGCCTTGTACATTAAGCCCATACATTCTTTGAACCGCATATTGTACAGAATATATATTTTAATGTACTTCATAGATGCATATCAATTTCATTATGTGCGAAAAGTACAACATCATTAAAATGGACTTGTAGGTATTTTTCCCATTGGCATAATGTAACTGAATACTTTTGACTGTCCCTATAATTAAACTTTCTATCCGATTTAAGAACACAGAAATTAACTTCTGAATTTAATCAATTATTAAAGGAACATGTATAGTAAGACAGACGTAAACGCAATTAATACAATAACCCAACATGGAGTTAAAAATTAGCCGGAGCCAGGAATCTAATCTGGGTCGACAGCGTACCGTGCTTTTGCTCTTTAATTTTTCAAAACAGCCTGTTTTGTATTAATACACTGTTGTAATCAATTCTGCCAACCATTTATCTTTCCTTTTAGAAGTTTTCAACTGGAATGCTATTCAGAATTCGTGTTAAGTTTTTCTGCATGTTCTCCAGATTGTTAAAACGATGACCTTTTAAGCTGGATTTTAACTGACAAAGAAGGTCTCCATACGAGCATACTCAGAAAAATCTGAAAAAATTAGAATGTTCTTCTCATATAGTTATATATGTTTATAAAAAAATTCGGCGGAACCTCCTTATAACATCCGTAAAAAATAATAAAAATTTCGTTTATTTGGCGATTTATCTCCGGTTAGCGAAAAAACGAAATTTTGAAAAATACGCTTTTACGCTTCGAATACTTTTTAAAGAAAAAACTTTCTATGTTCAATTTATTTAAATAAGTTTAGTTTAAGTAATTTTAGTTTTGCATTTTTACTTTACTTTAAGTGTAATTTTGTCATATACGTTTATATGTACTTATAACAAAATGAAATTAATATATTTTATCATTTAAAACACAATTTAAATTGATTAAAATTGTTCCAAATTGAAAAATACACTGTTAAAAATCTGCTGAATTTTGTTTCAACGCCCTCCCTTGCTTGTATAGAAAAATGTTACTTGGCCGTGAAATAAAGCTTTCTCATTGGTTGGAATAGAGATATTATATACAAGCGATGGAGTGCGTTGCAACAAAATGCAGCAGATTTTTAACAGTGTATGACACGGTCAATTCACCGTGCTATGGAGCATTCTCATTGGTCAGAAGAGATATATTCTATAAAAGTAGTGGAGTGACGTTGCAGTAAATGCTACAGATTTTTAACAGTGGAGTCAATTAAAACCAATTTTCAGATTCGTTAAAATCATCTGCTTTTGGCGAGGAAATGCACTGCTCGCCAAATCCCGCGTCGCTTTCAGCTTTTCACGCCAATTATTCCAAATTATTTTATTTTTTTACATATCTAATAATGTAATTCCGTCGCTAATTTTCACTGATCCTTTATTACCTACATGAGTAGTTTAATTCGTATTTTTTTCAAAAAAATCTGAGTATGCCCCCAATGGAGACCTTCCTTGTGAGGGAATAGAAAACAAAAGTCAAGCGATGACAGATCGAGTCTGTACGGTTGTTCGGGCCGCGTTGCGACTCTGTGTTTTGCCAGGAATATGCATCTATATTTAAAGATCCAGTTTTTAACTAATTTTTCGCATTTGAACTTCTTCAGTGACAATTTGATGTTCAGTCAATTTTATAAGTTTCAACGTCTACGCAATCATTCGAAATACCTCCGACCATTAGAGCCCAAAAGAACTCGCATTTTAGCCACCTAGCCCGAAATTCGAGAACTTGATGGCAGGGTCGTGGCTAAGGGGGTGATGGGAGGGGGAGGTTCTGTGATGCATTTAATCATTATCAAAATGCACGGTAATCGTCTTGAATTTTTTTATCCTTAATTTTATAGTGAGGATATTAAATGTTCTTTCATCTGAGATGCATATTATCTTTACCAATTTTGAAACCTTCAATTGACCACCCTCCATAATCATACCGTGCATTTTTTCGACAATTTCAGACACTGTGGCAGCTTTAGTCGTTCACTGCGAGAGTCATTTTCTAGATTCTCACAATCACAGCCAATGTTCTCGCTGGCTTTTGAAGAACATTAACGATTTGGCGAAAAAAAAAATAAAAAACAGTAGCCAAAAAAAAAAATAATAATAACAATGCTAGCAAAATAGTTTCAGCATAAAACATTGAAATTCCTACCTTTAACCCCTTATTGTATTTTTTTTAACGTGTTCTAAAATAACAATTTTTTCTCTTTGATTCGAAAGTAGAAATTCTACTATACGCTACAAAAACTATTAAAAATTAGTACATTCTAAATGTTTCTTAAATGTGTAAATTTTTCAAACTTTCTTTTGGCGGTAAAATGCTGTGAGATTTAGACTATAATCGGTAGTAAAAATTGATGGTTGGCCAATGATATTTTTGTATACAACTAATAAATAGTACTGTAAATTACAAATTCAACGCTGCATTTCAGCAATACTTTTCTCGATTTGGTGATTGATGAAATTAATTTTCTTTGTAATTTTACCGGAGCATGGATTTTTTCTTTTGCCAAAAAAAAAAAAAAAAAAAAAAAACTGTTTGTATATGTTTTATGTCCTTTAGCAGTGTGCGGTAGTCGCACAACATCAGCTGTAACCATGGCCCGCAATAGGAGCCCCGCAACATATGAATTGCATGCACAACGAATATCAACAACGGTTCAGCAAGTTGTGCAATATGACATAGTAAGAAGCTTCAAACGCCCCCGACACTGCTTGTCCGTCCACTGTGTTGTGTTATAAAAAAAATATATATATATATATATATATATATAAAAGGTCTAGGAATCCCCTAATGCCAAAAAAAAAAAAAATATTAAAAACTGCTTTTATTTTAAGTTTTTTCATTTATTATTTTAATTTTTTTTTAACTCTTTATTTAACTATTTTTTTTTTATTTTATTATTACTAATTTTTATTTATTTAATTATTTATTTTTGACAGCTCGCCTCTTTATTTGGTGCAGTAGGACTCTGTCCGCACAAAATACCGGACCCGCTCTAATGGGGCAACCCAGGGAGCCAGTTTTTGTCGGTGGGGTACGGTAGAAAGGTGGGTTCTTGTCTCTCTCTCTGCAACGCTCTCGTTTGCCTTGCTATTTGGCGCAAAAATTTTCCTCCATCAGCGGTACGACTTAGCTTTTCGGCCATTTTCTGTTTTTTTTTTTATTCCCTCAAAATTTTCCAACACTCAGCTAAGTTCAGTACCATTGTTTAGGCTCAAAAACATCCAGTCCCATTTCGTCTGGTAAGATGAGTACAAGGTGTGTGGCAACAAATCACAAAGTTAACCCAATGTGCAATAAACAACAAAGATTACCAACAAAGCACTTAACCTAAACAGCCGACCCGGGTACTTGTCTTAGTGGTTCGCCACTTTGCCGGCAAAAATTACATCATGTACGCTAATGGCGCCTGGTGCATGTAAAATCCGTCGTGGGTGCAAAGTCCTCCAAGTTACCTGTGAAATATACCTCTGGAGGTGCCTTGCCAGGTGAAGGTCTCGTCATCTGATCAAGGCTCTAAATTACGAGACCATCTTGCGAAGCCAATTACAGTTCAAACAACAAACAGGCGAAACAAAGTATGCTCAACGACAAGCAAGTACTGCAGAAATGATGGCATGCGTAGCAAAGAAATCAGGTTTATTGCCGCTACGCGGCAATTAGGCGGTCGACCGCCCCGATACCAGGTATCTAACCCGTTAAGCTGAGATAACTCGGCAGGTAGGGGCCTGGCCATCGGTTAGAAAGAAAGAAAGGGACGAACTGATAACAGAGAAATAATTTTTATATAACCCTTTCTGTGTCTTTGGCTGTTGCTATAATGAATTGGGGTTGAGTCAGTCTCTCTATAAATAATAATGTAAATGGCACGGTGCGACTGCACATGAAAAGCGACATCAATCGTACAATAACTTGTATTAGAATCTCAAATGTAACCACATACACACGAAAATTCCCCTTATCACGACATCACAAAAAGGTGTCTGGCCGGTTGGTACTAAGTGACGCACCCATCCTTTTATACCAATCCCTGGAAGTCGTTGATAGCGACCAGCCACCTTTTGTAACATCATGATGAGGAATGAGCAATTTGGTATCTAGTGTTTCCTTGGCATTTGGAAGCAGCGTCAACATGTTCACGTCTACACTGTTAAAAATTTGACCCATTTGCTGTAGCGTCACTCCACCGCTTTTATAGAAAACGGTTACTTTGCTGTGTTATGGAGCATTCTCATTGGTCAAAAGAAGGCCACCTTATCATAATATCAGGCCTCTCATTCGAGAGAAATTCTATAGATGAAAATGTCCCAATAGTTGCCAAATTATTAACTGACTTTCTCTCGTATGTAACGCCATCTGGTGCATACTACTAGTCATAAAGGCCTCCTTCATAATAACAGATCTGGCAATCGCTAAGTTTTCTTCGTCCCCAGTACACTTGGTCAGAAACTACGTGATTTTCTTGTTGTTAGCTCCCTCTGTCGTAGTAACAAACGTATTTTTTTCATTTGTTTTCCATCCTGGGTCTTGTTTTCCATATGTGCTTTCCCATTTTCTTTTCGATATGTTGTAACAATTGAGATTTATTTTTCCAATTTTCGCAAGTTCGGGACTTTTTTTGGCATATATCATATTGCATATAAATTATTTTATAACTTTTTCAGCTTCATATTAGAGGATAGATGTGCCAGTAATAAAGTTTATTCTGCCATTATGCCTTTTTGGTATTTTGTTTTACTTTTATAACAAGAATAACTTTTATATACGAATTAATAAATCCGTAGTTATAGAGATTTGAAAATTCAACACCATTATATTAAAATTTGCGTATTAAATGATAAGTATATATGCTTTTTTATTACTCTTTCAGCAATTCTCAAGAATTAAAGTTCATCATCTGAGATTTTTTTGAGAAGTTGAGTATATGACATATAAATTTTTAAATGCACCTCGAATTTTAACTAAGCTTGTAATATGCGGCTCTGTAAAAGAATACGAGTATTACATGAACCTTTTATTGTAGGAAAGGTATTATTGTGCACCCCAATAATTCATATCAATTTCATTATGTTATAAATAGAATATCATTGTTAAAATGTACTAAAAATATCACTCTCTATTGCAACAATTGTATATAATTTCATTTAGACCGGGAGGCAGGAGCACGGCAATCACCTAATCGAGTTCGTGGTTTGTAAGAGTCGAGGAACTTTGCGGACAACTTTACTGACCTGAACGTCTCTGTCATGAACATGCCCGGCTGTGGACAAACTCTATTGCCTAGGACAGATCCGATTACTTTTCATGAACGGTCAAGGACAAAATTTCTTGCTAAATTTAAGTTTTTTGGAGTTCGTAAGTGTGGCAACGGCAGAACAGAAGAGTGGGATTCTTGAACTTTTGACGACTTGAAGGGTGGACAGTAAGCTGGAATGTGTGGAATGTAGATATGCAAAAGTGATGTTTCTTCTTTAGTGAAAGTACGCGATTTATTTTATGATTTGTGTCGTGATAAAATAAATGTGGAAAATGTATAGTGGTTCGTTCAGTTCAATACTTTGTGTGTTTATTGGTGTGATTTGAGCGAACTAATTTATGAACTTATGCAGAGGGAAGTTTATTTGGTTGAAAATCTAGGATTAGTTAAATCTTGATTAGCATATTAGCAACGCAATCGGTCTCTCAAGGAAAATCTGCGTGGAAAATAACAAAAAGCCTGATTTTACCAGATGAGTGATTAGTTTACGATTATGCTTTCCTGCTCCCAAACTTCCATGGCTTTATTCTTCTGGCTGCAGGAGAGCACAATGGTAAATTTATGAGTCAACCTTTAAAACGGATTTTAGGTGTTTTCACCAAGAAATAATTTGGCAGACCGATTGCGAAATAATATGGGAACCGAGATTTAACCCTTTCCGGCGCACTACTCTTTAAATTTGGAATTTAAAGAAAAAATAGGCAATCTATTTAGGCCTAGAGGAGTACACAAGTATTGTTTTGTAAAGATTGCACTAACCATTTTAAATATACAGCTGTTGCCGAAGTGGTAACCTCCCATAAGTAAAGCATTGATAAGCGCAGTGAGAAGAGCATTGCTGTGAAGCGCATATTACAGAAAAACATGTTACCTATTATTTAAAAACAGTAGAGTTTGATCTCTGTGGTGCTGCCATCTAGAACTCTTAAGAAAGATTTAAAGTAGCCATTAGAGTAGTTTTTGAAATATTCACGGAGTTTTTGTGTCACTAAAGAGGGGGGACTTTAGGTGCTGCCGACCCGGCAACACTGCGCGTTAAAGGGTTGACTAATCCTATATTTTCATCTATGAACTCGATGAGATGATTGTCTGTGCTGTCACCTGCTGGTCTAATTGTGTATATACATTGTTCTACATGACTGATAAACCCTACGCTTTTCTATTAAAAAAACATGTTATCATACCTAAAATTTAAAGTATTCTCCGATCTTGTATTTGAATGCTTTTTAGTCTCCCTGTATAGTTAGCTATATGTATAAACCGGATTAAAGATATAAACTTAAAAAAAATAAAGGAAAGTATAAGAAATTTAATAATCACTTAAACTATACATATCTCTAAGTTTATCCTCAAAAATAAATTCCTTTTTGTGCTACACTTGTGGTGTAAGTCTTTATTTGGCGCTTTTTTCTTAATTAGACCTACAGCCAATTCGCTCGTTAAGCAAGTGTAGTTGGCGCTAAACTAATTTCAAAAACTAATACTTGATATCGCATTGTTGTAGAATCGTGCTTCTTTGCAAGTAACTTTAAATGCGAAACCGAAACATATTACAGAAAAAATAGCCAATACTGCATTATATAATACCAAATTGATACTTTTCCAATGTAGGGGACCTTGCTGTTGCTGAGATAGAGAAAATGGTTTTGGCGAGAAAAAGAAATTTGGCAACATATTTTCTGGAATCCTATTTTCTATTCATATAGAAAAGAAATGTTTTTCAGTATTTATACAATATATTTCACATAATAAAGCCATTCATTAATATCTATTTTATGTAAAAATATAAGTAAATTGTATATAGGAAACAATAATAATATCCATATAAATTCTTTAAAAAAAAACTAAACATTTTCACAAGTTTGATTTTCATTACTGTTTATATTATTAGGCAATAAATAACACTTTCTGAAGCCTGAAATTATGCTAAGCTTTTAAAATTATATATAAAGCCAATGACTCTACATTAATAAAGTACCATTAAGTCTTTAATTCTTCATTTTCAATGTATTTGAAAAACAATAATAATAATAATAATAATTGTTGAAATAAGTTATTTTTTACGTATTTATTTTAGTGGAATTGTGAAAAATACTTTTTACAATATTGTCAATAATATAGTTTTATTTTTTTCTATGCCTTTATTAATGGAATATTACTAGTAATATGCACAGTTTGTATTATTTACGGAAAAAAGTCGGTTAATGAATTCGCAGTTATTGAGACATTTTCTCCATATACCTTTTTCTCATTGTGAGGTCTGTTATTATGATTAAGTGGCTTTGTTTAAAAATATATTTGAGCGACAGAGGGCGCTAACAACGGGAAAACCATGTGGTTTTTGACCACGTGTACTGCAGATAAAGGAAACTTAACGATTGGCGGGCCTGTTATTATGATAAGGTGGCCTTGGGTCAAAAAAGAGATATTCTATAAAAGCTGTGGAGTGACGCTGCAGCAAATGTGTCAAATTTTTAACAGTGTACTGGTGTTTTTCTTCTTTATATCCGTGACTGACGTCACATGCGTAAAATCCGAGGCCAACGAGGACACATATTAAGTATTTACACACAGATACGACAGAGAAGCGAAAAACCGTACTGGTGCGATTCTAGCGCCACTACTGGGAACAGGCGGGAACTTCAACATAAACAGCAAGTTAAACTGTTACTGTGGCTATCGTATTGTCTAACATGTTTACCGTCGCATTTATCTGTTAGAAATTTTGAAATTGTATTTGATTTTTTTTGCACACTTGATGTTTAATATGTTATGATATTACATTAACTTATAATATTTTATGTTAAATTATGTTATGTTAAAGCACATTTTATGTTTTAAACAAAAACAAACGTAAAGAAATACACTCGTTAGTGACACATAAAAAAAGACAGATACTATACAAAGAGGACAGGTAACAATACCCTGTTGCGATGTTCCCGAAACGTTTGAACCTGTTGTTATTAGGGGCTCTGAAGTTAGGATTCGGTTACCATTGAGCTTATGGAACTGTCCTATCTGTGTGTAAATACTTAATCTGTGAACGAGAAAGACAGGCCACCGCGATGCATTCCACATTGGCCGTGTTCAAATGACACCATTTTTGCGCGCGCGTGCGCTCAGAAGATTCTGCATGGAGTAGATACTATCGAATAAGGGATTTTTAACGTTATTCAATTATTGAATTATTTTTATGGTTCAAAATTGGTAAATGCAAATACTATATTCCTTTATCTTTCCAAAACATGATTATCGTAGCAGAAATACATATCTGCGGTCACTCAAATAAAATCTAAAATATTACCAAAATGTATCACGTGACCTATTTATCTAATTAAGCCCGATCAGCATTTAAAATATTACCACCAATCTTGACGCGCGTAACTCAAAAAAATATGTAAGTGATTTGATCACGTGATTGTGCATTTCGTGCTTCGATTTTATTGGTTGTACTTTTGTTGGTAGGTTGACTGATATATTTTAACAATTCAATTAGGGATCTAAAGATTTTAACTTTTTA
The DNA here is from genome assembly GCA_964019185.1 of Maratus speculifer. Lineage (NCBI taxonomy): Eukaryota > Metazoa > Arthropoda > Arachnida > Araneae > Salticidae > Maratus > Maratus speculifer. The sequence continues at coordinate 16,624,915 of OZ025303.1, read as the reverse complement.
ACAATTTTTTTTTTAATTATTTATTTAAAAATGATTTATCAGTTGCTTTATATTTTTCGCGATAATTAAAATGCTGTTATCAAACAAGATTGTGATATCAACATGTTATAAGGTTTATTTTTAATCTATTATATTGGATGTATTTCAATGGAATTTGCACTGTTAGTTTGACAATTTTTCAGAAAAGGTTTTGTATACCTATTTATTATTTAATAATTGCATTTTTTACAGAATACTATAGTATTCTGTAATAATTATAATTATTACAGAATACTAAATTGTTATAATAAAACTTTAATCACTAGTTGTCTAATGATGTAGCTTGTTTTTTGCATAAATGGATACTTCATCCAATGGATACTGGAAGCAAAGAGGGGGAGGAGGACCGCACTATCTTCTTAACTGTTTGAAAATATATGAATTTTGGTCATTTTGGCTGATTCTAATCGTTTGGCACCTTTTAATAAAAATCCTGATTAGTTTCAGGGGGGGGGGGTCCGGGGCAGTTGCCCTTCTTGCCCCTGCATAAGTCGGGCCCCGAGTAAAAAAAATATTCTAAAAAAAAATAAAGCTAGTTATTTTATAATAACTATAGTTATTATAAAATATGATTTGTACCTTAAACTTACTTCTAAAGCACTTAAAAAAAAAAATGAATGAATGAATGAATGAAAAACATCAAGAAATTCTTTTACGCATATACCTTTTTTTAATTTTTTTTTGTTGTTGTTATTGTTGTTTATTTGCTTAATATGTATATATATAAATCACTTTTTAACGATACTTAAAATATTAAATGAATTCAAATGTAAAACTTTCTTCTTAAAATATCATATTTTCTCATATTTAAATAGGTATTTCATTATTGTAATAGAAATACATGTGCTTCTGTATTATTAATATAAAAAATTATCTTTAATAAAAAATATTCCTATTTATTAATAAAAAGCAAACAATTATTTAAAAAAAAAAAAAAAAAAAAAAAAAAAAAAAAAAAAAAAAAAAAAAAAACATAATTACAGTTTATAGACGCGAAAGATTCGAACTCACAATCGCTGACTTTAAGCTCATGAAGGTAACAGATGATCTTTTCATTAGCACCGTCCAATCAAATCCATGAACTGTTCTTAGCCTGTATCTGAGCGCACAGTTCTGAGTACTGTGCGCCTGGTTCGGTACTTGAACAGCCGCAATAAGGTTTCACTCCATATCCCTGACTCCTGAGCGCGCGCGCTTCACGCGCGTAACTGCTGAACACGCTCAATATCTTTTTTTTACAGACCGCTGGAGTCACGTGATACACGTGCACCAATGCACGAATAGAGCACTACGTAATTTTAGCGGTCTGTAAAAAAAAAGACACTCGGGATGCACTGCGGTAGCCTGTCTTTTTCATTAACCTCGGGTAAAATCCATCGTACGACGATGATTTATAAGCGGGCTTTCATGTCAAGCCCACAAGTCAGATGTATATGCATGTGTTCAATAAACAGATAAATTAGCCTATGGCGTAGAACAGGTCTCAAGCCGTCTGCCATGCAACCAACCAACTAAATTATCTGGTTTTTCATCCATTCCAAGGCGAATTTGTTTGTGTTTTTCTCGAAGTTTTTATAAGCTGATTTAAGTGATAAATAAAAGGTAAGCAGCTTTTTTTATATGAGTATTAAATAACTAAAATTTACATTTTATCGATTCAAAAAATAGTTCAAACAAAGCTTTTTCTGGAAGAGATGTATTTTCATCGTTAGCTACTGAAATTTCTTGTGTTTACTAATATGCAGGGGCCTCGTTAAGGTGGAGGGGTACAGAGGGGAAGTCTCCCCGCCAAACGTTTGCACATGCTGTTACAGTTGGCAAATTTACATTCGGAGCTGGCAAATTAGTTCAAAACTTTAATAAAAAACTATTTCTGACAGATTTCTCGAAAGTCACTAATATAATTAGAAATACTATTAAGCTTTTTACAAATAAAAACTATATTACATTTTCTAATTCTGATAACTTTCTAAAATTATAAAACTAGTTGGCAAACGCTGAGAACTATTTTTTATTGTTTTTTCATTTATTTGGAAAATACTGAATTTGACTTGGCAATTTATAGCTCTTTCCCCCACCAATAAAAAGGTCTTCGCGAGGTCCCCTGCTAATACGATTTCTGACATCTGTGCATTTTCATGTCCAGTACTATAAAATTAAAACGAATGTTTTGGTTACATGTTATTTATTAGCCTCCGATGCTATTTCTTTCAGACAAGCTAAAAAGTGTCGTGTCAGAAATTGTGGCCCACTTTTACTTACCTATCTTACGTAGTATAGGATAAGTCTTGCAATCGTTTTGAAAATCGAAAAAAAAAATTTGACGGATTTACACGTTTCAGATACTACATATTCCGAAAAACATATTTTTAGAAAAAAAAAATTGCCGTCCGTCCGTCTGTCTGTCTGTAAACGTTCTATCTCACGAACAAATGGAGATAAACTTAAAATTTTGTATGTACTTAGTAAGTAAGAATAGGACGAAGCCTATTTAATATCAGTAACCTCGATTATCCGGAATTATTTTTTTCGGATTCTCGAACAATTTTTTTGACGATTTACACGTTTCAGATACTGGAGATTCCGAAAAGCATATTTTTAGAAAAAAAATTGCCGTCTGTCTGTCTGTCTGTCTGTCTGTAAACGCTCTATCTCACGAACAATTGGAGATAGACTTCAAATTTTGTATGTACTTAGTAAGTAAGAATAGGACGAAGCCTATTTAATATCAGTAATCTTGATTATCCGGAATTATTTTTTCGGATTCACGAACAATTTTTTTGACGGATTGACATGTTTCAGATACTGGAGATTCCGAAAAGCATATTTTTAGAAAAAAAATTGCCGTCCGTCTGTCTGTCTGTAAACGCTCTATCTCACGAACAAATGGAGATAGACTTCAAATTTTCTATGTACTTAGTAAGTAAGAATAGGACGAAGCCTTTTAATATCAGGGTAATTCCATGAGCACGTGTCATGTAAGTCACATACTACGATTTTGGATACCAGTATTTTAGGACAGAAATATGTGACTTATTTTATCAGAGATATTTCATTAATTGAATAAGGCCATGCAAACATTTCGAAAATATCGGTGGCCAACAATTTAGAAGTTACTAGAAATGTGACTTACACGACAAGTGCTCATGGAAATACCCATCAGTAACCTCGATTATCCGGAACTATTTTTTTCGGACTCTCAAAAAATTCGTTCTGATAAAATGTATATAAAAACTTTCGATTTTTTTTATTTTAAGGAAAGGACGTAAAAGACAATAAAATAACACACATTTTGCATCAAGAAGGAAGTCTGTCAGATTAACAGTTGCCGAGATATTTGTAATCCTTTTTTCCTTATTCTTAGATTTTTCATGACCCTGTATTTTCTTCAAATTTCGATTCAAAGATATGTTTTAATTAGAAATGAGACGCTTAATCTGACGCAGTAAACTGTTAGTTAATATGATTATTGTTTTTGGAGTTATAAGGATGTTTCTTTTACGTAATCCGGTACGGCTTGTGTAGTTTATTTTACATAATTTGTCGAAATGGGTTCATCAGCAATTCATTAATGGAGCATTACTATTTATATTAAGAATATTTAAATGTACGTTTAAATTTTGTTTTAGAATTGCAATGAATTTTATAAATAGTTTTCACATATTTTATTTTCACATATTATGTAATACATATCCATGATGGGTAAGTATAAAGGTGGACTCCAACGACTAGTTTCTTAATCTGGCCGTTGAAACAAGACATCCATACAATTTTATTGTTAAAATGCATTCCCTTTTTCCCAGAGTCTATAAAAAAAACGTTTAAACTAAAGAAAAAATCAGTTTTTAAGAATCTAATCAATGAAGAAATGGCACGTTAAATTGTATCTCTTTATTATTCCGCAATTCCAATGTCTCAGAGAGAAATTGCTAATCAATTGGGTATTTCACGCCGTTCTGTTTGCTATTATATTGATAAACACAAGAAAAAAGGAAGTTAGTTCAATGCATTCTAAACGGGGTCGCCCTTCTAAAAAAACCTCCTTTTTTTTTTTTTTTTTTTTTTTTTTTTTTTTTTTTTAAATTGGAGGCGAAACTGAATTCTGCAATGGCAGAATCTACATTCAACTTGTTTTTTATTTTACGTAAGCGTATTCAAAATTTTACAAAGAACAACTTATGATGATAATTATTGCTGAATGCAGACATTTTCCTCCTGGTAAAAGAAAAAAAATTCATGAAAACTTCCGCCTGCTAACTATATCCATAATTCATGAATAAAAGTTTGTATTTACTAATGAAACCAAATAAAATAAAAAGTAAGTTGTAGATGTAATACAGTAATTAACTAGTCGAAGGGGGCCACCGTAATACTTGATCATTATATGAATAATGTAATATATGAATATAAAACATGTGTAAACTATTTATAAAATGCATTGCAATTCCAGAAATTTTTTTTTAACGTATATTTAAGCATTTTTAACATACATAGTAATGCTCATTCAATAAATTGCTGATGAACCCATTTCGACAAATTATACAAAACAACAAACTACTCAAGCAGTACTGAATTGCGTAAAAGAAACATCCTTATAACTCCAAAAAATAATAATCATATTAACTAACTGTTTACTGCGTCTGATTAAACATCTCAGTTACAATTAAAATATATCTTTGAATTGAAATTTTAATTAAATACAGGGTCATGAAAAATCAGAGTGTGGAAAACATGATTACAAATATCTCAGCAACTTATAACCCGATCGATTGAGTATTATATGCAAAACTTTTGTTTTATTGCCTTTTAAGTCCACTCCTTAAAATAAAAAAAAAAGTTCGAAAATTTTCATATACCTTTGATCAGAAGGAATTTTTGAGAGTCCGAAAAAAATAGTTCTTGATAATCGAGACTACTGATATGAAAGAGGCTTCGTCCCATTCTTACATACTAAGTACATACAAAATTTCAAGTCTGTCTCTCAATTTTTTACAAGAGATAGAACATTTACAGGCACACAGACGGACGGCAATTTTTTTTTATCTGAAAATATGTTTCTCGGAATCTTAAACTTCAAAACTAAAATTTTCAAAATTATTGCAAGATTTATTCTATACTACGTACGATGGGTAAGTAAAAAGAGGCTTAAAATCTTGAAACAGACAAAAATTGAATATCGTCCTCCTTCATCCATTTCGGATTTTTTACTTACCCATCATACTTAGTATAGGGTAAGTCTTGCAATCGTTTTGAAACATCGAAAAAAATTTTTTTGACGGATTTACACGTTTCAGGTATTGGAGATTCCGAAAAACATATTTTTAGAAAAAAAAATTTGCCGTCCGTCCGTCTGTGTGTCTGTCTGTCTGTCTGTCTGTCTGTAACCGCTCTATCTCCCGAACAAATTGAGATAGAGACTTGAAATTTTGTATGTAGTTAGTATGTAAGAATGGGACGAACCCTATTTAATATCAGTAACCTCGATTATCCGGAACTATTTTTTTCGGACTCTCGAAAAATTCATTCTGATGAAGCATGTATAAAAATTTTCGAAATTTTTTATTTTAAGGAGTGGATATAAAAGGCAATAAAATAACACAAATTTTGCATACAGAACGAAGTCGATCGGATTATTAGTTGCTGAGATATGTGTAATCCTGTTTTTCACATTCTTTGATTTTTCATGACCCTGTATTTCATTCAAATTTGAATTCAAAGGTATATTTTAATTGGAAATGAGACCCTTCATCCGACGCAGTAAATTGCTGGTTAATATGATTATTATTTTTTGAGTTATAAGGATGTTTCTTTTACGCAATCCGGTATTACTTGAGTATTTTGGCGTTTTATATAATTTGTCGAAATTGGCTCATCAGCAATTCATTAATAAAGCATGACTATGTATATTAAAACTATTTAAATATGCGTTAAAATTTTATTTTGGAATTGCAATGCATTTTATATAAATAAGTTAAGCATGTTTTATTTTCATATTTTATATTATGCATATGTATGATGGGTAAGTATTACGGTGGCCTCCAACGACTAGTTTTTCTCCCGGACAATATTTAAATATTGGGTTTTTCAAGAATAAGCAGAAAAACAATACAGTCGACTCTCGTTAATTCGAAATCGGATAATTCGAATCTTCGCTTAATTCGAACTAAATATGAAGTCCCGAAATTTTCAATGGCAGAATAACGTTAAAAACTTTCATTAATTCGAACTCATTTTCTCTTGACTCCGTTTAATTCGAACTAACGAGAATTCTGATTTTTCTTTTTTCTTTTATTTCTCACGTATTTTAGATCATTTTAATAACTTTCTCTCTTTGATTTTTGTGAGAATTGGGCCGAACGAATATACATATAATTTCATGCATTTGATATCCACTTTCTTAGTGCCCTGTTTGTCCATTAGTGACGCTTTAAATTTTTCTCCATCGTGCTTTTTTCTAATCTTTTAATTAGTTTACGTATTTATACATTTTAATTTAATATTAAGTCATATTGTAATGATAACAGACAAAATAGGTTTAAAGAACACTATGACATTAATGCCTTTGTAATAGTGCCATATTAAGCATGTTTTCCATAATTCGAACTTCGGATAATTCGAACATTTCTTGTGGTCCCTTCGAGTTCGAATTAACGAGAGTCGACTGCATGTTCTAGTTCCAATGTTGTAGTATTTTATATATTTTATTATTTTTCCTTCGTAAAGATGCATAAATCTCATCAGTGTTGTAGTCGTAAAAAAACCCCAAAAGGTATACGCCATAAGCAGACTGTATATATTAAATTCAGTGGCGGATCTAAGGGGGGGGGGACGATGGGGTGATCGCTTCCCCTTAAGCCCAATGTAAGGTCTCCTAAACAACATTAGATATTTACACGGGAACGCGTCGTACTTAAGATCGAGACTTTCGCGACCCGACCCTACTCGACTCGGCCCGGTCTGAGGCGAGTCGCGGCAGCTTTAATTCAAGAGATTGGACTAATTCAAGTCTTCACATTTTCAGACACCGTTCCGGATCTTATTTTACCTACCTTTACTCGATTAGAGACCACAGAGATGTTTCCAGCCTCCTGGTTGGTAAGCTTCTCTTTCGTCTTTTCTGCTGTTTAAGGTCTTTGAAAATTGGAATTTCTATGACGCTAGAGGTTAATACTATTATATATATTTATTTTTTTGTATATATATATATAAGTGAATCAGCATTTTAACATTCATTATTTTAATCTAACTCAGTTCTTAACAAATGACAAATTTATTCAGAATTCAGCGATATGTTTATTACATAAATTTATAAATTAAATGGAACATGTTAGAAATATTATGTAATGGTGCCATTTGGTTTTCTTATACGAAACTTCAACTTGATTTTGGGCTAAACTTCTGTCTGTTGCGACCTTTTTTTTTCTTTTGGGGATCACATTACATTTGATTTTAGTTATCAGCTTCGAAAATGTTTTGAATGTGTATATCAGTGTTTCCCCCAGGAGAAAGGCGCACAGGCCTTCGGGGAAGCGTCCACCGGTAAATGTTAGCAGAAGGTTTTTTCTTATTTAAATTCTTAAAGATACAGAATTAATGCCAAAAATAAGGGGAACATTTCTTTTCAAAAATTTACTGGTGGAAGATCAAAAATTTACTGGTCGAAGGCCTGTGCGCCCTTGTCCTGGAAGAAACACTGGTATATATTTTAAGAAATATATACATTCATACAGCAAAAGGTTTTTTAATATAGTTATACATTAAACAAGCTGGACTATTCCATAATGAAAAATATTGAAAATTTTATTATGAAAATAAAATAAATGACAAGGTTATTACGTGGTGAATGCATAATATTCTAAAATTAAAAACTAAATAAACATTAAATTTGAATATTGATAATCGACATTTTGATGGTGACGTTTATTAAGTTTTTAACTTTAAAACATTCTATATACATGCATCACTTAGTGATTTTTGGATTTATTTTATTTTCACGTTAAAATTTTCAGTTGTGTTTTTTATATATATGAAAAAAAAATCTCACGTTCTTGTCTGCTCAAAATACTTTCGTTTGACCATTTTTATCCATAAGAGAAGTTAACCAATCAGGAGGCTGGAAACATCTCTGTGGTCTCTAATCAAGTAAAGGTAGGTAAAATGCTTCCGGATCTTATTTTACTTCTGCTGAGCTTGACCGAGTCGCACTTTTCTTTTTACAGATCGGGCCTGTCGTGGAGTTCGTTCTTCTAGAGGTCTGCACGTACCAATACTTCTAGTTCCAGGCTCCAGATGCAATTTAATTTAAAACCAACCCAAACTCTTAAAAAAAAAAAAAAAAAATCTGACCCTATACCAAATAAGCTGGCCCAAAACAGACAAACAATCCCCTCCCCCCCCCCAGAAAAAAAACTATATTTGAAGGACTTGATATAAAATCAAGATTTAAATCAGCTAATTTTAAAAAATTCTTTGATTTAAATCAATTTCTTTATGTTGTAAATTAGTCAGCAGATAAATAAAAAGTAGGTTTAAATAAGTAGCAGGTTTTTTTTGTCTGGTATTTCCAGGATTGATAGAAAATGTATTAGATAAAGATAAAATTATAAAATTTAAAGTAAGATAAGAACAAGCTATTGATGGTTGTCATTTTATTGGAGTTTTATTAAGGCCCTCTGTTTTAAATCGAAATGAAATTTCACTTAGTGTAGAGGAAAATAATGAAGGTTTGGTATTCATTATAGAAAATTGTCCAAATCTTCTCAACTGTAGCACATTTTCAAGCAAAAAATGGCTCATGCCAAAAATTACCATTTACTTTGAGAAAAAAAGTTTCCGATATTATGACAGATTGATTGGTGGAAGTCCTTTTATGAAATGGGAGGTAAAGAGAGAATCATTGACATTGAAATTATTTACCAAATAACAACAGCCGTGGCATCTTTTGCTGGATTAGAAAAACAATTTTCTTCTTTTGGACTAGTTATTCAAGCATTCCTAATAAATTGGGAGTGGACAAAGCTACTAAATTAGTGTTTTTGTTCAAATAATTTAATCCCTGATTTATTTCTATCTGTTTAAAAATATTGAATTAATTGTGATTTTTATACTTTAATAAATAGCTTGCATTAAATGACTATTTAATTTGTTTTTTAAATTTTACCATTTTCTATTCATTTACAACCTAATTAAGTTTATTTCTTATTTAATGTGCACAATTCAATTACAAAATAATAGAATGGCTTTAGATTAAAGCCTAAATGTTTAATTTTTAGTACCAATCAGTAACTAGAATATAGTATTTTCTTAACTATATAATTTTCTTATAATATTTTTATAAATTATAAATATTATTTATTCTTTTTTTAGTTATTTATAATAAAAAACTGCTCCATGTATTGTAAAAACAAAACCACAATAATTAAAAATAGGATTCTAAAAAAATCAAATCCTATTTAAATAAAAAAATTCGATTTAAATTTAAAATATCGGATTTAAAAAAAAAAAAAATCCTGATTTTTTTTTTTTTCCCAACCTTGCTCGAATGCTCTCGTGGGCTTTAACCCAGCTAATCTTAAATTTGTTGTCTGAGAGTTTAATAATTTCTAGTATATCATTTACTAGTTGTGTTGAATGGTTTACTTAATTCTTGAATTGCTGACATACAGTCCGAACTGATGCTATTGTTGTAATTAAATTTATCACTTTGAATGACAGTAGATGCTACAAACCATGGAGATACACAAAATCGAGATGCATTCAAACAGGGATGTTGTGAAAGAATGGATATAACAGATTTAATCGTTTCATTTCAAAACAGCTATAATTCAACTCTGTGCTGTTTCCTTATTTTGCTGCTTTCAGTATAGCTAGCAATTTGGCTTGAAAGACACTGCTGAACGTCCTCAGAGAAGCTGGGCATGTTTGATTTTTTTTAATAGTTTTTAAAAGCTACGAATATCGTACTCGTAGCACCTGATTCCAATTTTGAGCCTTCTGTGTAGATGTTTTTCTTTTGGGTTATGTCCTACTTTTGATTCAATTGTCTGCTGGGTTTGGGGCCCCACACGTTTATTTATTTATTTTTTTTTTTTTTTTTTGCGTAGCCTGTGTGGTTAATTATTGACCTGTATAAATTAATTGATTTCCTCAGTCTTGATATTGCGCCATATGTAGCCACATATTTAACTTATAGATGATTTGGAATGAAGCCCCCTAGTACCTGAAGGGCTGAGGTGGGAACAGTTTTATATACCTTAAAAAATGGGCAGCAGGAAGTTTGTCTGGCAAGAGGACAGTAACCACCTTGCTCCTTGTGTTTAGGTTTGTGACTCCATATTGGGACAGTATAGGTTAGTGTCTTTTCAACTACTGTCCTATAATAAATCTGGATAATTTCTGGTTTAAATTCTCAGCTCTTATAAGCCATTTGTCCCATCATGTTAAAAGATTTTCTTATTTTAGTTGCTTGTGTTAGACAGTGTGCTAGCCAACTTAGGTTTTATGTCCTAGATATTTTATTTCCTCTTTTCCTTCTAGTTCTTTTGCGTAAATTTTAATTCCTTCTATTTTATAGACGTCCTCTGTCGGAAGTTTCCTAGAGTGCGTTCTGTTTAGGTACAGAAGCTCTGTCCTGTCCCAGTTGAGTGATAGGTTGTTTTCTGTGATCGAGTTGTTAAGTTACTTGATGCATCTTATTGTTAAGTTACTTGATGATGCTGGCTAATTTGACAAGTTTGATTTTAGTTAGAACTCTTAGTATTATGATGAAGTCTTTCGCAAATGCTTGTATTCTTACATTTTTACCCCCATCCTTCTTTTTTAGAGCGGTGTCTGCTATTATGAGCCACAGCAGGGGCCCGAGGCCTTCCGGACAGCCACCGAATGTCTGTTTATTTGAACTTGTTCCGTTTACTTCTATTGTGACATACCTATCAGTAAGAAAACACAATATCCTGTTCTGTTCGTTAAATATGTGGGATTCGGTGACCACTTTAAGTTTTCTGAGATTTTTGGCAATCTGATGTTGTCGAATGCAGCCTTAATGTCCATAGATATTTTGGTACCCTTCTATTTTATTGTTTTATTTTTGAGATTATTTAGCGCATGTTCACATGAGATTCCTTTTTCGAAACCATATTATTTATAGCTCCAATATTTATTGAGAGTTAAATGGTGAGATATTCAACCATGAATTGCTCTTTCTAATATTTTACTAAACACTGGAAGTAGGCTAATTGGTCTATAATCTTTAGCTTCTTTGTGAAACAGAATCACTGTTCCGATTTTGAAAGTAGTTATAGTTTAAGCAAGTGCTGTATAATGTTAAGAGAAGTTGTGGTGCTGCGCTGTGAATTCTTTTTATTGAGTTGTAATCAATGTAGTCAAAACCCGTTTTATGTTTTTAATTATTCTATTCTTTTATCCCGTGACGTTGTTTGAATCTTGTCAGCCATCCTGACGATGCATCAAATGTTCCCTCTAATCCCATCATTTCAAAAAATTTTGTTTTTGTAGCAACAACTGGCATTTCACTTAACTTACTCAATGTAAAAGTGCCGCATTCAGTTCTTCAAAAGTGCTCAGCGCCGTGCGAAAGGGGGAGCAAAGGGGGTGGTCGTCCGAGCGCGGAAATTAAAGGAGCGCCAAATTTGTACTACCAGCGTCATTTTGGCCAGTCGCAAGAAAAAGTTAAAGGGGAGGGAGCGCCAAACTGAAACTTTGTTTCGGGTGCAGTTTTCGCTCCGCACACACCTGAAAGTGCTGCTTTTCATATTTTTTTTGTCTTTTTTTCATCGATGAAGAGTTGACTGATGTGGCTGAGAATTGCATCAATTTATCCTTCTGTTTTAAAATATCACCAACTGTGTATTCTTCAATTCTACATTGCAAGCTCATTTGTTTTTCTCGTAGCCCCATTTTCAATTTTTACTTTCTTCTATCTTTACAAGAAGAAAGTATTGGATTCATGAAAATTTTCGACTTCCGATTTTCGACGGATTTATACGTTTTAGAAAGTCCTGAACACGTTTTGACTATTTTTAGAAAATGTCTGTCTGTGAGTCTGTCTGTCTGTCTGTCTGTCTGTATGTGACAAAAATTTTGTGGGCGCTCTATCTCAAGAACTAATGCTCGAAATTTAATAAAATTTTATATTCAGTTAGACCTTGATATGATTTAGTGCCTATTGGTTTTTGGTGAAAATTCGCCTGAAGGTGGCGCTGCTATACTACGTTTTTCATGATTTTCAAGATTGCTATATCTCAAGAACTAATGCACAGAATTTCACCAAACTCCAGATTCTGTGACCCCTTAATATACATAGACACTGATTAAGTTTTGGTGTAAATTGGCCAGCAGGTGGCGCTGCTATGCCACGTTTTTCATGATTTTCATGATAGCTATATCTCAAGAACTAATGCACAGAACTTCATCAAACTTCAGATTCCGCGATACCTTGAGATACATAGCCGCTGATAATGTTTTGGTGTGAATTGCGATATAGGTGGCGCTGCTATGGCACATTTTGCACGATTTTTACGATAGCTATATCTCAAGAACTAATGTAGAGAACTTCATCAAATTTTAGATTCTGTTATACTAGAATATATAACATAATTAGACGCTGATTACATTTTGGTATTAACCTTGCAACAGGTGGTGCAGCTATGCTGCATTTTGCACGATTTTCCCGATAGCTATATCTCAACAACCAACGCACAGAATTTCATCAAACTTCAGATTTTATTACAAAATGACATATAACATAATTACACGATGATTGCGTTTTATTATAAATCCTTCAACTGATGGAGCTGCTGTGCTATATATTACACTTTTTTAAAAAAAATTAGCTATATCTCAAGAACTAATGCACAGAATTTCATCAAACTTCAGATTGTTTTACACCATAACATAATTAGACTTTTTTTACGTTTTGGCATAAATTGTCCAAGATATGGTGTTGCTGTGCTACGTTTTGCAAATTTTTTGTTATAACTATATCTCAAGAACTAATGGACGAAATTTCAGATTGTGTTAGGTCTTGATATAAATAGATGCTTATTGGGTTTTAGTATAAATTACCCAACATGAGGCACTACTAAGTTCATTTTCTCAGAATATTAATTAAATTTTGCGTTTTAGGCTTTTCGGATACTAAAATCTCATTAGGCTAGGTCAAATGTTCGAGAAAATTCGATAGTGGGCAACTTTAAGGTCACCCCTTTTTTTTTTTTTTTTTTTTTTTTTTTTTTTTTTTTTAATATTGTACTTATGAGATAGAAGAAAGTTTTGGGATTGACACATCCAACTAGTTTTTTAATCATTTAGGGCTTTGAAGTTCTGTTTTAGTGCTCGCGATAGGATACGTATAGCAGGTATACGATTAAACGATATACGTATATCCGTATAATACGTTTTTCTCGTATACGGATACTTTCGAATATACGTTTAAACGTATCCGGATACGTATAAGGCGTATCAACTAAACGTATATTTAAGAATACGTATATTTAATGTATACGTATATTCGCCGTATCGTATCTAATTTAAATAGCGGACTTCACCAGTCTTATGTCGCTGAATGGAGAATAATTTGGAAATCGGTAGCGTTACGACAGAAATCCGCATAGTATTTTGGCCCGTAGCTAAGGGGGCGCTATGGGCGGCTCAGCCCCCCCTAGAATATTTTGAGCCCCCCCCCCCCCTGGAAAAGATTCCAAGGTAACTCAATTAATTTCTGTTCCAAAAATTCAAATGAAATTCTGTTCAAAAATCTAATTTAGTTTTGTGACCCTTTCACAGTTTTGCAGAGTTACTAAATTGTATCTAAAATAAGTGTTTCAACACTCCCTCATCTTATATGTACATATGAAGTTAGCATGATGTTTCATTTTGCACCAGTTATACAATCAAAATTTTCATCATCCTATACTTTTCTTAGCATAAAATGAAGTTAGTACAACAGTTTAATTAGAAACATAATACCTACAATGGGAATAGTTATTAATTTATCTTTCTGCGTCAGAAAGAGAAAAAAAATTATGAGCCCCCCCCCTACATTCTCTCGAGCCCCCCTCCCCCCTATGGTTCACTTCTAGCTACGGCCCTGATAGTATGTCTTATACATACGAGATCAAGCAATGAAAAGCGTATATTTTTTAAAACAGTTTGCAAAAAGTTCACAAAAGATCAGACTCCTGATTGGCTAATCTCGCTTCACTAACAGTGAAATATCTACTATCTGGATTCCAACCAAGATCTTGGTATTTCCCTTTATAAATATTTTAATCAACGTACATGTTCAGTGCAATTTACCGAAGTGACCCATGTTACCTATCGATTGTAGGGCAGTACGAAACCGAAATGTGGCACCAATGAAAACTATCCTGTTGAACTGTAGCTGACGTCACAATTCGCCTTGATTTTCATTTCATACTACCCTACAATCAGTTGGTAACATTGGTCACTTCGGTAAGTGACCGGTAAGTTACTATAACATACTCAATGTTTAATTATGTTTCTTCTAATTTTCATTAAATAAGTCATAAAGTATTCTGGGAGGACAAAATAATTAAATTATTTAAAAAAGAAACTAATAAAAATTACCAAATATGTAAATTATTTTAAAATTCCTCCGCGGTAAGACAATTTACATATGGTGAAAAATAAAACCATTGTGTCACGTGACGCAGACACTTAGTATAAGTATCTCGTAGTGTAGAAGAACGAGCATTTATAGACGCAGTTCTGCTTAGATTACAATTAGAAATGAATAGAAAAAGCTGGGTGTGGCGGTACGCTGAGAAAAAGAATGACAGAGCCTACTGCCTGCTATGTGATGATGATATTGCTGAAAACTCATTCTGTGCAACTGGTGGAACAAAATTCATGCCACATATAGACAAAGTCACAGACAGATATTTTGTAAAAACATATTTTTCGGACTATCTTACCCTTAAAAAGTGTAAACCAGTCGAAAGATTTCTCGAATCCATTACTTTCTTCTTGTTAAGATACAAGAAAATATAAAAAAACTAAGTACTGAGCCACAGCTCTTCCAAAGATTAGTTTGATTCTATCCACAACTAATGTAAGACAATTTATAATAAATAACTTAGTTTTTTGGGAAAGAAACCAAAATTTAAACTGAGAAACGTATTCAGATTTTTTAGGTACCTGCATAACAAGTAGTAGTTAAGTAAACGCATCGTAGTTTTTTAAACAGAGAATCGCGATGGGGATACTCTACCGGATATTTCTCAATGTCTGTAATCCGCAGAAAAGCATTGAAACATCAAATTTCATATCTTGAATGAAAAACGTTTATACGTTTAACCGCTTGGATAAGATCCGTATATACGATGTACCGTATATGTTGTTTTGCGCAATACGTATAGTTGATCCGTATTTCGTATAATACGTATTATACGTATACGCGTATAAACGTATAATAGAAAGCACTATTCTGTTTGCAGAGGTGATGTATATAAACTTTATTTTTGAGAATTACTTTTTAGCTCACAGGCTATCATAGCCTGGGAGGTTATGTGCCCGCCCGTTCTGTATGTATGTGCATACGTTCGTACGTAACGCGATAACTCATGATAAAAATATCCCATCCACTTGAAAGTTTGTATATAGGTATATCCTGATAAGGCGCTTCCCTGATTAGTTTTTGGAGTTCATTCAATATGTATAAGACGGGGAATAGGAGGCTCATGCCTCTCCCCTTAATTGATATGAATGGGTTTTTCATGCAGAAATACTAGTTTTTGTTCAAAATTTACACATAGGATCATTCTGATGAAGCGCTTCCGTGATTGGTATTAGGTGTTCATTGGATAAATATAAACAGGGGAAATGGGTGTTCTAATGCCCCTCCCCTTAATTTATATAAACGGGTTTTTCACGCAGAATTGTCAGATTTCGTTCAAATCTCTGAATAGTTTTGGAAGTTTAATGGTTAAGTATATAAAAGAGAAAGATAACTCTTCTTAAATTATATAAATGGGTTTTATTAAGAATTTTCAGATTTGCTCTAAATTTTGGATATGGATTTTTTATATGATAAAGCATGTCCCTGATCAGTTTAGAGGGTTCAATGATTGAGTACAAAAAGGGGAAAGGGGGGAGCTGGTCCCCCCTCCTTAATATTTTTTTCGAAAGGAATTAACCCTTGAAAATATAAGGCTGTAATGTACAATTAGTATGCGTAGCCTGTGAGCACTATGCCATCAGTTTAACTGGGCAATATTCTTTTTATTTTAATTTTGTTTAATTTTAATTTATCTTGCGGAATTGGTTCAAAAAATGTCATTTTTTGTTGGCATGGAAAAATACACCAAGATTTTCTGTTTAAAAATTAATATGAACTCTGCTATAGGTTCAAGCAAAACGATTTATAAGATGTGTAGGATGTCTTATAGGACGTGTTAGTTAAAGTGGGGTCGGGTTTTAGATTGTCTTCAAATAGAAATTCCAGGTTTAATTTTTAATGTGAATAACAGGTTTGCGACAAAAAAGATGAAAATGAAAAGTAATGCATTAAATTTGGTTTTTTTTTTTTTTTTTTTTTAATTACTCGTTTATGGGTTAGAAATTGCTTATTTAAAAGAATATGCATGATATTTTTTTCGGTTACTCAATAGGTTTTATTGTTTTCTTTTTTATAAAAGAAATCTAAACATCTTCTAATAAATTTTTATCGTACTGTGTGTAATATTTCTCATGAATCAATAAGTTTATTTATTTTTTATACCATAAATCTAAAATTGTTTTTATCAATTTTTTTCACTCTGTATAAGATTCCTCATGATTGACTAAGTTTTATTTATTTTTCTTTTTTATAACAGAAGCCTGAACATCATCTTCTGATCAATTTTGATACACTGTGTATAAGATTTCTTATGAATCAATAGGTTTTGTTGTTTTATGTTTTAGAACAGAAGCCTAGACATCTTCTAATCTATTTTGATCACACTGTGTATAAGATTTTTCATGAATCAATATGTTTTGTTGTTTTATTTTTTAGAAAAAAGCCTAAACATCTTCTAATTTTGATCATACTATGTATAACATTTCTCATTTAATAAGCTTTATTGTTTTCTTTTTAAGAACAGAAACCTAAACATTTTCTTATCTATTTTGATCACGCTATGTATAAGAATTCTCATGAATCAATAGGTTTTATTGTTTTCTTTTTTATAACAGAAGTCTAAACATCTTCTAATCAATTTTGATCAGACTGTGTGTAAGATTTCTCATGAATCAATAAGTTTTATTGTTTTCTCTTTAAGAACAGAAGCCTAAACATTTTTTAATCATTTTTGATCAAATTGAATATAAGAACTCTCAAGAATCAGTAGGTTTTGTTGTTTTATTTTTTACAACAGAAGCTTAAGCGTAATCTAATCAATTTTGATCATACTGTGTATAAAATTTCTCATGAATCTGTAGGTTTTGTTTTCTTTTTAAGAACAGAAGCCTAAACATCTTCTAATCTATTTTGATCACATTATATACGTAAGAATTCTCATGAATTAATATAGGATTTGTTTTCTTTTTTATAACGGAAGTCTTAACATCTTATAATCAATTTTTATCACATTATGTGTAAGATTTTCCATGAATCAATAGGTTTTATTTTTTTTATTTTTCTAACAAAAAGCTAAACATCTTCTAATCAATTTTGATCACATCGTGTATAAGATTTCTCATGAAAGCATGGATGCGGAAAAAGCAATCTCCTTCCTATAATATTAAAGATTTAAGTAATTAAATTTTCTTTCTTTACTTTAATCATTTTAAATTAAATGTATTCGCTCCAAATTTCTTGAAACAGTTAAACACGATGAGAAAAATAACTAAAGTATTTTTCTTCCAGGGGAGGAGGGGGGGGGGGATTCTTTGAACCCTTGTGAAAGACAATATTTAAGTATATTTTCTTTTTTGCTCAATATGCTTAGAAATTCTTATGTAAACGAAGGATCCCTCATACCGAAAAAGGAGAACAGTTTCAGTACTTTGATTTCAATAACGGTGGTAGAAGTTTGCATTTTAAAAATTATTACTTATTGTTATATTTTCCTATTGCTTTTACTCTATGTTAACAATTTTTTTTGCTTTTATAAAGTTTTGTTTCTATGCATAAAAGCAATTGGCATATCATTTATTTATATATTTATTTTTAGGTGTATTCGTTTCACGAGGGTTTTGAAGATAATTTCTTTGCTCCCTTCCTTGGATTTTGTGCAACCTGATTATTTTATTCAATTGAACGGAGAAAGTGAATGTTCACTTAATTGAGAAAAACATTTATTTTGAAGCGCAATATGTCTTGTTCGGAAAATACAGGTTTAGTTTCTGAATGTCCACGCCAGAAAAATACTTTCTACTGGGAAGTTCCGAATTATTTTGCTTTTCAAATCATAAGGGAGAGTTGCTTTAACGATGAAAGTCCACAACGGATTGCCATATGTCCGCATACAGTAGCTAGCAGCCCTTTGTTTTCTGCCTTTAATAATAAATGGCGCCTAGCGTTGATTCTAAATGGAAGAAATAGATCAGACAAAACAAAAGTCGGGTTTTTTCTGTGGAAGATGACATCTTTTAATGAAAACCTAATATTAATGTGGAACTCTTCCTTTTGGATTGTGATGGTAATAAATGGCAAGATGGGAGTAGTTGCTGTGGTGACGTAGACTTCAATGGATGTTTCGGAAACTGGGATTTTATAAGTTTAGAAACAATTTCTGATGAAAAAGTGAAAATATCTCCATTCGGAATTCTAAATTTCGTTTGTGTAATGAAAGCGAAAGTTCCGATTATCATCAATAGATCTGACGGTTCAGGTAACTATTCTTGTAAGCAT
Source organism: Maratus speculifer (assembly GCA_964019185.1). Classification (NCBI taxonomy): domain Eukaryota; kingdom Metazoa; phylum Arthropoda; class Arachnida; order Araneae; family Salticidae; genus Maratus; species Maratus speculifer. The sequence continues at coordinate 16,606,005 of OZ025303.1, read as the reverse complement.
TTGGCGCGTTCAGAACTGAAGCGAATCGAGTCCTTTTAACATTTTCGAAATGAAGTGTCTTGGCGTAATAACGCCAGCGTGGGTAACAATGTCAATTGCTAATATTATGCATAGTTCTAAAGAAATCCGGGAAAATGGCACTGCGATTTCAGAGCTTAAAGGCTGAGTCATCTGTATCACAAAACCACTAAGAGTTAATTTGCTACATTAAAAGACCTTATCCTCGGAATAAGCACGTAAGTGTCAACGCCCGATCTAGAATTTGCTAGGCAAGTTCTTTGATGTGAAGACAATATATTAAGAAATCCTTTGTTTGTTACATAAATTAGTAGTGTGTTCAACATACTTTTAAAATTTTGTGGGCGATTTTGGATGTGTTCGTGAAGTTGCTTGTTGTTTGAAATATATTTATCAAAACAAATACCAGGGTAATAACGGCATCCACTGGTATTATTACCCTGATTGAATGTTTTCAGTGCCTATTTTTATTTTATGCATGACAGATCATTATTATGGTTGCTGAAAACTAAAAAAGGAGAAAATTGTATGACCTAAATGTTGTTAATTTTTTCATGTCAGAAAAATAAAGCATCATATGATTATCATTGCATGCTGCTAACGTATTTAATGGTAAGTTAAGTCTAAACGGCTGTAGAGTTTGTATCTTTAGAAACGCCTAATAGCACTGGTTAAGAAATCATGCCACCACATTTTATGAATAGACACGTGGCGATTTTTTATTTTTTGTTCGTATGCTTAGTTAACGAGTTGATATATCAAATCCTATGTTTATTATTTTGGGGGGGGGGGGAAATCTAAAACCTAAGCCGCAAAAAATAGTAAAACCTTAACATGGCATTATTACCGCAGGACACCTAACATCGAGTTAAAGTTTCTCCTTCATATCACAGCTATAGTCTTAATCCACATACGTGCTGAACTGGTACAATTTAAGCCGTTCAAGAATAACAATCATCCAAATTTAGCTCAAGAATGGACTCGAGCCACTTCAGTTCTGCACGCTTCATTAAGTTTCTAACATTTCTTTAAAAAAATATGACTGATGTTCAATGTATGGTGTGTTCTAGGAAGTTCAGTTTTGAAAATTAGCCAATAATTCTTTGTCATACAATTATTTTTTTATACCTAACTTTATTTTAACCGAATAAAAATTGTGCATGAGATGCCTGTGCGATTTCACAATCCATTATACACATGACAATCGAGAGCGATGTCAAATGATGATTGGTTGACGAAGGCGTTGTAGGAGGGGCTTAATTTTCTTGAAAAGAATGTCTGTCATTTCGTAGAATTTTCTTAAAATCGTCAAAGCTTTATATTTTTAATGTTGCTTAGGACATATTAAACGTATACAACAAGATAAACTTATTCATTTAAAAGAAAACTATTATATAGAATTAATATGAAGCAGATCGAATAAGCAATCAAGTACATCAATTCTTACATTATTATTTCTTTTCTTTTTTAAGAAGAAAACTGATATTTTAACTAAAATAATAAAATGAAAAATAATAATCATGTTTTATAATTCTCAAATAAAGGGAGGGGAGGCTGGGGGTGTACTGATGTATAACGAAATTAAGAAATAAGCATTGATATTCTTCTATCAATTTTATTTATAAATTAATTGTATTCTTTTTAAAAACTTTACTGAAATATTTTTATGCCGTTAAATATTTTTTTTCCTGTAGAAGCAATCCCTGTTTTGAATTTTATTAATGAGTTGTAATTAACGGTAACTGAAGAATGAAATTTAAATCGATGTATTAAATTAATATTCCACAAGAATCATTAAATAAAACACTAAAATAAAATACAAAGATAAAATCTAATAAATATTTATTATACTGTCACCATTAAAATGAAAATAACGTATTGAAATTGAGGAATCGTATTAATAACCTCGCTGTAACCTCGCTGCGAGTGACTTAAGATTTTCTCTTTTAATTCTAACCATTACTAACAGACATGGTTTTGCTGCATATAATAAATGATAATTTAATTAATACATCTTCATGTAATTATTTTAAATATAGCTTATATGAATTAAAAAATTATTACTGAAATTTATTTAAAATTTAATTGTACTTTATGTAATAAATTTTATTTAACTTAGTTATTTTTTCATTTAGCCGTTTAAACGCCAATGTTCCCAAATGGGAACATTGCATTATTTGTAACACAAAACATATATTTTCCTACATAATAATGATGTCCTTATTTTTCCTATAAAATATAAGGTAAATTTAAACTTTTCAAAAGAAAAGTATTTATATTTAAGCATTTATCACAGGTATAAGGAATATGTAAATTCATAAATTTGCATAAAAAAATATATTTGTTTTTATCGTTCTCTCTATAATTCTTACATTTGACCGCTAGGAATCTAAATGCTTTTAAATTCGAGAAAATAATCAAGAACAATACACAATAGCATATAGCGGAAAATAATTTGTTATATTTGCATAGGTTGTCAATCAATAATCATGTTACAAAATGCGAATATTGAAATGAAAACAGTCCCAAAGAAATGCAGAAATGCATTTTTGTATATTTTCGAAATTTGTATGCATAAATTTAAACATTTGAAGGAAAATAAGGTAATATAGGAAAAAGAAAATTATAATTACATTGCAATATTAATTCGGCGTGTAAACGGTTAATTATCTAATTGACAACTAAAAATTACAAAGCAACTGCTATTAAGTAATCTTTACTATTAGTTAATAAATAAGATTCTTAAATACTATTTATTAATTTAACTATTTCATTAAAGATAAATACATTAATAAAGACAAAATTTGAATTATAAATTTCTTGCTTTAACCGTAACTGTGTGGTTCACAAGTTGATGTAGGTTGCGTAATTTTTTTTTTCAACCACCTTCGTCGTTCCAAGGCCAAGCTCGCACTCTGATTGGTTGTTGCTCTCGGCACTGTTTTCATGCAACTTGGCGATAATCATACTTGGCGTAGCGATAGATGCTTCCATCGAGGAGTTTGATTTCCTTCCGAACCGAATACAAAGTAACTTTTCTCTTGCATCGTTGGATTGGATGGAATGTGTCTTTTACTGAAAGCTGTACTCTTTAAAAGTTTTTACACACAACTTTTTGCTTTGTACTCGGTTTACTTCGTACTCGGTTCGGATGGAAATCAAACTCTACGGAAGCGTCTATCGTTTCGCCAAGTATGATTATCGCCAAGTTACGTGAAAACAGTGCCGAGAGCAACAACCAATCAGAGTGCGAGCTTGGCCTTGGAACGACAAAGGTGGTTGGAAAAAAAATTACGCATGTAGGTTTCAATCTTTAACCCCTTTACAACGGGAGTCTTTTATGAGATTTTTAAAATTTTATCACTGGCTTCTAAAAACAGAAATTTGTGACTTATTAAATCGAGAACCACCCCCCGTCCCGGTTAACCCTTTGCGACATAAAGCAGATTCATTATTTAAGTGTTGAAATAAATGACTGATACCGGAATTTGAAAACTAATTTATTTGTAAATAAGAAAATGCTTTATTTCATGCATTGAATAAACAGGATTTTTTTTAAACCAAAATTCCTGTTCCAATGAGATGTTTGGGAATTAAAATTAAGTGGTTTCATAGATATACCACCGCAAGGGGTTAAACAAAGCAAATTTTACTGGTGGGGGATTCTTGATCATTTTTGTGGCACTTATACATGCCACACTCGTCCCTAATGTGTTGAATAAAGTCACTTGTATGACTTTTTTTAATTATTAAAACTTATTTTAAATTAAATTTTATTTAACTTATTTTTAATTTGATTTAAACTATCTTATTTCTTAATAAGAAAAATACGAAGCAACTGATAATAAATTACCTTTATTAACAGTTAATATTCTTTAATAGCTGCTTTGATAAAAATCGAAACTAGTCAACTCTACAAGTCAACAAATCAATTTTAAATCCCAGGATAAGGATACAATTAGATACCTAAAATTACAAGTTTCGTGATATAACTACTATGCAACATGATTCTTAATCATGCTTATAAGGAAGGTCTCCATGCTGGGCACACTCAGAATTTTATGAAAAAAAAAACTAATTAAAGTACTTATGTATGTAATAAAGGATCAGTGAAAATGACCGGCGGAATCACATTAGAAATTAGGTTAAAAAAAAAATAATAATTTCGAATATTTGGCGTGAAAAGTTGAAAAAGTCGCACGATTTGGCGAACAGCTCTTTCCCTCGTCAAAAGCAAACGATTATAATGAAACTCAAAACTGTTGTATATTTAGAATGCGTGTGAATGGTATTTAATGATTTTAAACATAAACAATGAGAGACTTTAATGTTATATACATATATATACATATTGTATTACATAAACATATATTACTTGTTGAAGTAGTTTAATTAATCACTGGAAAAAATGTTTTCATAGATTAAAAAAAATCATTGAGAAAATTATCTTCATACTTTGAAACGTATTCAAATATAAAAGACATATGTTTCCATAGAAACAAAATCTAATTGACAATTCTCAATTGGACTTTGAGTTTGAATGAAATTTAATTAATTTAAATTATGAATTTCGTTTTAAGTCTCAAATTTTGATGATTAAATTTGAATATAAATACATATAAATATCGATATTACAAAATTACACTTAAAACAAACTAAAACTTACAAAACTAAAGTTATTTAAATTAAATTTATCAAAACAAGTTCAACATGAAACTTTTTTTTTTTCTTGAAGTGTATTTGACATAGAGTATTATTTTAAATTATACTCCATCGGCAATCGGCGATAAATCGCCAAATAACGAATTTTTCATTATTTTTTTACTGATACTGAATGGAGATTCCGCCGAATTTTTTTTATAAACGGATATATCCACACTAGAAGAACATTCTGTATTTTTTTCAGATTTTTCGGGGTATGCCCGTATGGAGACCTTCCTTGTTAGCTTTTAAACTGAATTGCTAGTAATGTGTTTATTGAATCGATGTTTGATCCCCCCCTCCCCCCCCTGTATCTACGTAACCATCTTTCAGCCAATCGTCATTTGAAATTTTAGCCAATCATCCTGTGCGCGATGAATTGCAAAATCGCGATGCGCGAATCCGGTTCCAAACGCGTTAAAATAACAAACAGATAATGATATACAGGGTGTCCCTAAACAAATGGTATATACGCTAGGGGGTGATAGACCACATCAAGACGAGTAATAGTAAATAGGAAACCAAGGGTCCCAAACGTTTTCCAAAGGAGATAGCCGCCATTAAAGTTTGGGGTCCAAAATTTCAAATACACATAAAAAACGGAAAAATCGGTCGATTGATTTGCGGTTTTCACTAAAATTATTCTTTATGTTGATATTTTAATGAAATTAAATCATAAAGATAAATTTCGAAAAATGCCGATAGAGGGCGCTTTAGACTTTGAAGTAATGAAAAACTATTTTTTGCCGTGATTTTTTGCATCTCATTTAATGGTTTCGTAAGCTTAGACTTACACTTAAATTTTGAGCTCAAAATCTGAATAGTTGGAAACGGTTAAGTAGCACAAACTTAACTGTGTTCAGAGGGTTTAAATTTCAAATGATTATAAAAAACGGAAAAATTGGTCGATTGATTTGCGGTTTTCACTAAAACTATTCTTTATGTCGGTATTTTATTGAAAATGAATTATAAAGATTAATTTCAAAAAATGCCGATAGAGGGCGCTTTAGACTTTGAATTAACGAAATAATCCATCCTAACACTATTTTTGCCGTTATTTTTTGCTTCTCATTAAATGGTTTCGTAAGCTTAGATTTAAACTTAAATTTTGTGCTCAAAATCTGAATATTTGGGAGTGGTTAAGTAGCACAAACTGAACTGTGTTCTCAGGGTTTAAATTTCAAACGAAACGGAAAACTGTAAAAAACGGAAAAATTATTCGATTCGTTTGCGGTTTTTGCTAAAACTACCTTTTAAATCAGTGTTTTCTTGAAAATAATGTTTAAAGATAAATTTCTCAAAATTCCGATAGAGGGCGCCTTAGACATTAGAGTAGCGTACAACTATTTTTAACCGTTATTTTTTAAAATCTCATTAAATGCTTTCAAATGCTTAGATTTAAATTTTGAGATCAAATTCTGAGTCGTTGCGAGTGTTTAAGTAGCGAAAAAGTGAACTGTGTTCGAGGGGGGGGGGGGTTAAATTTCAACTCCTGAACACACTTCAGTTTGAGATTCTTAACCCCTCCCAACGATTCAGAATTGAGTTCAAAATTTAAGTTTAAATCTAAGATTTCGAAAACATTTAACAAGTTTTGGAAAGCATTTAGATACAAAAAAAAAAAATAATAACGGTTAAAATTTGTTGTTGGTTACTCTGAAGTTTAAGGCGCCCTCTAACGGAATTTTTTGAAATTTATCTTAAATTTTTTCAAGAAGATACTGACTTAAAGAATAGTTTTATTTTAAACCGCAAACGAATCGACCAATTTTTCCGTTTTTTATAATCATTTGAAATTCGAACCCTCTGAACTCAGTTCAGTTTGTGCTACTTGACGACTCCCAACTATCCAGATTTTTAGCTCAAAATTTAAGTTTAAGTCTAAGTTTACGAAAACATTTAATCAAATTCAAAAAATAACGTAAAAAGTAGTTGTTCGTTACTCAAAAGTTTAAAGCGCCCTCTATCAGCATTTTTTGAAATTTATCTTTATACTTCATTTTCAATAAAATACCGACATAAAGAATAGTTTTAGTGAAAACCGCAAATCAATCGACCAATTTTTCCGTTTTTTATAAACATTTGAAATTTAAACCCTTTGAACACAGTTAAGTTTGTGCTACTTAACCGCTTCCAACTATTCAGATTTAGAGCTCAAAATTTAAGTTTAAGTCTAAGCTTGCGAAACCATTTAATGAGATGCAAAAAATCATGGCAAAAAATAATTTTTCATTACTTCAAAGTCTAAAGCGCCCTCTATCGTCATTTTTTGAAATTTATCTTTGTAATTTATTTTCAAGAAAATACCAACATAAAGAATAATTTTAGTGAAAACCGCAAATCAATAAACCAATTTTTCCGTTTTTTTATGTGTATTTGAAATTTTGGACCCCAAACTTTAATGGCGGATATCTGCTTTGGAAAACGTTTCGGACCCTTGGTTTCCTATTTACTATTACTCGTCTTGATGTGTTCTATCACCCCCTAGCGTATATACCATTTGTTTAGGGACACCCTGTATAATAGAAAATCATGACATTTTCTGCTATGTAAACTTCTAGAATTATTTATTTGTTTTACAGGAATTGAATCAGAACTAAGGAATCCGAAACCTGATGATGAAATCGCTACTTGTGAAGATTTAGTAATATTTGAAATATCCAAAACTGAAGGTATTTTTAAAAGTTAATTTCTGTTAACTATAAATTTCATCTATCAAAGGTAAGATGCTACATGTCTCAGTGTTTAAAAAGTTATCAATATACATTTAATTATATTTTTAATTACTAACAAGGAAGATCTCCATACTGGGCATACTCCAGAATTTTTTGAAAAAATGCTAATTAAACTTCTTATGTAATAAAAAATCAGTGAAAATTAGTGGCGGAATCACAGTAAAAAATCTGTAAAAAATAAAATACTTTCGAATATTTGACATGAAAAGACGATAGTCACGCGATTTGGCGAGCAGCAATTTTCCTCGTCAAAAGCAAACGATTTTAATGCAACTGAAGGCTGTTGGATGTTTAGAATTCATATAAATGGTATTTAATGAAATTTCTGAATAAACAATGAAAGAGTTTAATATATTACATACATATGTATATTGTATTACATGTAAATTGTTTCTTGAAGTACTTATTTAATTTTTCACTGGGAAAAATATTTTCATATATAAAAAATTCATTTTGAGAAAAATTTTCATACATTTAAGCGTATTCAAAAGCCAGACGTTTCCATAGTAACAAAATCGAATCGAGAAAGCTCAATTGGATGTTGAGTTTGAAGGAATTTTAATTAATTTAAATTATGAATTTCGTTTTAAATCGCAAATTTTGATGATTAAATTTGAATACAAAAATATATATAATTATCGATATAACAAAATTATAAAAGCAAACCAAAACTGACAAAACTAAAGTTATTTAATTTTTTCTAAATAAGTTCAACATGAAAATTATTTTTCCCTTAAAATGTATTTTTTGAAATTGCATTTCATCGCCAACCGATGATAAATCGCCAAATAATGAAATGTTCATTATTTTTTTGCGGACACTGCATGGAGGTTCCGCCGAATTGTTTTTTATAAACGTATATTTCCTCATGAAAAGAACATTCTGTAATTTATTGAGATTTTTCGGAGCATGCCCATATGGAGACCTTTATTGTAAGTAAAAATTTAATTCTTAATAAAAATAATAATGGTTATACATTAGGATTCGCTTCTTTCATTGTGTCATCGAAAAATGTATAAAGTTACTACAGAAATGAATCAAATTTTTAGAGTATTTTGGCTATGGCTATCAGATCTTATTAAAATTTGGACGTATTCCGTGACAAAGGAGCATTGTAATGGCGCTTTGTGTATCATTTTCTCGATTCTTCGTCGTTCTATTGTCGTGTATAAACGAGAACTCGTGTCTTGCTAAGCCGGCTTTTTGCAAACAGTTGATGGTAACAGAATAAGGGGAAACTATTGATTTTAATAAATATCATTTCATGATCCACATGAAATTGTTTTTACTACGATTAATTGACTGAAGCAGAAATTTAAGATGAATATCAAAGTTGAAATTAGTATTGAATACAGTGGACTTCCTCTATCATGAACACTTACAGGACCGGCCAAAAATATTCGGATTATGGGGTTTTTCATTATAGAGGGAAATTGGAAATGCATTACTACTACAACTATGAAGCGTGACCGAGCTAGAAGTTCATCATACACGGTTGGTGCAATAGGTTTTTTAGTATATTTCCTCCGTTTTAAGTTTTAGATGTAGATTAATATGATTGCTCCAAACTTCAATAAATGTCCTATCATAAACAAAAAAAGAAATCTGCATAAATTAAATGGCAACAAAGTTATAAGCAAATCGTTTCTTTAATTGTCATTTTCTCAGTAGTCAATAAATTGGAGAAAAAAGTCGAAAATTCCAAAATAAATCTTTAAAATATCATGCTTAATAGGTGATTAATAATAATTCGTATAAAAATATTATTTGAAAAAAGCAAGATAAAAGTGGATTATTTTAACCTACCGTAATTGTCTCCCACTAATCAAAAACTAAATTTTAATTTTGCTAATTAAAAAAAAAGAAAAAAAAGTCATAAAATGGCTTTTTTTTTTGTCTCACACAGGCAGCTGATAGCAATGTGACAGCAAGTGATCCAAACTTTTAACTGAAGATTTTACCTTTAAATATTCAAACAAAACGCAACCTCAAGTACATACTTAAAATCTCGTAGAAATTTTGGCTGCTTGATTTCTTAATAGAGTTCGTTGAACCTTTTTATTCTTATGTAAAAGTTTCTTCGAATTTACATGAAAGTGGAATTCGAATTCAGATTGCAAACACATATTCAGTTTACAGAGAGGTGGGGACTAAAAGTAGCGTTCAGAAAAAGGGGTGTTCCGATTAGAGTGTGTTCAGAATACAGGAAATTCATTTTTTGTTAAATCTATAGAGTTTCGCCGGGACCGACTGAATGTGTTCATAATACCGGGCTGTTCACATTAGAGAGTGTTCAGATAGAGGGAGTCCACTTTATATTAAAATATTAATGTGTTACTACCTTTTGAAATATTAAAATGTACGTATTAGATAGAAAAAAGTCTTGGGTTTGGCACAGCCAACTAGATGAATATTAATCTCACATTTCTATTCCAAAGTTTTGCCTTGAATTGCTAATCAACGTATTAATTCCTTTTTCTTCCTTAGGAGTCGGCAGACTTCTTCAAAACTTGAAAAATATACTCCTTGAAGAACAGGGCTTTGACGCAATTTTGAAAGTTGAAAATCGTGATTTCAAAGTTCACAAAACTATTCTTATAGCACGATCTCCTGTTTTCGCTTCAATGTTCCAGCATGATACTACGGAAAACACTACCAGGACCGTGGAGATCACTGATTGCTCAGCAGCTGCGTTCGAAGCTTTCCTTTTGTATCTATATACTGCAAGTACTGATACTATGGCACAAGATAACGTCTTCGATCTATACCATGCCGCAGATAAGTATCAAGTCAACGATTTAAAGTTAGAGTGCATTGAATACATGGCGAATAATCTGTCAGCTGAAAACTTCTGCGCTGTCATGACCTTCTCTTTGAAGCATAGTGAATCAGAGTTGCAAGAAATAGCTATAGATTATTTTTGTGATAACTTCAAGACAATCATCAAAACAGTTCAATGGCAAAAATATTTAAGAAATTATCCAACAGAGGCCAATGAACTTTACATCAAAGCAGTTAATGCCTGAAGTTGAACCAAACATTTTATATTGAATCTAAAACCGAATGTTAGATGTATCTGTATGCCATACATATTTGTGTTTCATTTCCTTGTTTTTTGGTCTATAAAAAAAGTTAACTCTTTCAACTTTTTTCTTTAAATCGTTAGTTAATCCTGTGATTAAGAAGTCGGTAGGTTTACGTCCTAACGTCATATCACTTTGAAGCATAGTGAATCAGCCTTGTAAGAAAAAACTATAGTTTTGCGACAACTTAGAGACAATCATTAAAACAGTTCAGTGGCAAAGATATTTAAGAGATTATCCGACTGAGGCCAATGAACTTTACATCAAAGCAGTTAATGCCTGAAGTTGAACCGAGCATTTTATAATGAATGAAAAACCGAATGTTAGATAATGATGTATGCCATACATGTTTGTGTTTCCTTTTCCTTGATTTTTGGTCTATAAAAAAATAAACCTTTTCAACTATTTTTTCTTTAAATCGTTAGTTAACCCTTTGATTATGAAGTCGGTAGGTGTACGTCCCAACGTCATAGATCATAACCTTCTCGTAAAAGCTTAGTGAATCAAAATTGCAAGAAAAAACTATTTTTCCCCCGGAAATTTAAGACAATTATCGAAACAGTTCAGTGGCAAAGGCATTTAAGAGATTGTCCAATGGAGGCTAATGAATTTTACATTAAAGCAGTTAGGAGGTCACTAGATTCGCCCCAAAAGACCCGGATGATAATGTTAAATCTATGGAAGTGTTTTTTTTCAAATATCTCGCTCAAACTTTAATATTTTCACACTTTTTTTCATAGGTTTCATAGCTGAATATGATATACAACAGGTCTAGTTTTTACTTTTTTAAAAATTACTTTAAGTTTTGGAACCTGCTGAAACCGATTCTGAAATTGAAACTATCACAGTATTTAAAAAAATATATAATTAAAATTGAAAAAGTGAAAACTAGCTCGGTGGTAAATTGTCTTCAGCTATCCTATGGGAAAAAAATCATGTAAAAATATTAAAATTTGAGCGAGATATTTGATATAAATACCCTCATAGACTTTACATTATCATCCGGGTTTTTTTTTTTTTTTTCAACGAGTCGAGTAGCTTCTTAAGAGCACACACTAGTCACGCGGTAAAAGCCGACCGCTAATGGTAAGTCTATGGGCGCAATCTTTTCGAATATCTCGCTTAATTTTCAATACTTTTAAATGATTTTTTTTTCACAGGATAGCTGAGGACATTCTATTAACGGGCTAGTTTGTACTTTTCTGATTTTCGTTGTAGTTTAATTCTGAGGACCCTTTAAAGTTTGGATTCAGTGAAATTCGAGGTGTTGTGCCCTTTTTACTCTTATAAAATCTATTTCAGCAAAATTCAGAAAAAATTAAAAACGCTTCACGGAATATTAGTGTTTAAGCTTTCCAATGATATGCTTTCCATATTTCTACTGCAATTAGGCTGAGCAAAATTGGGAAATATTTTGATCAGAAATGGAGCAAAAAAAGCGTTTTAATTATATGCGCTCCGCCTCAGCCAGCCTCCGCCTCTCCTGCCCTTTTGAAAATTACAATTGGTTAACATCAATCCATTTTAGCAAATGAAAGTAACTTTTTTCATTTCCTTTCTGTTATTGGTTTATAGTAACGTGTTAAAATAACCTCCCTTATTTCAAGGTTTGGATTTATTTTTTCTACAATTATTGATAAATTTTAACTAAAATAGTCTTGAAAAAAATCAACGACTTCTAACTTTTTGTTTTTATAAAACTAACGCTATTTTAAAGTTATAACTAACTTCCAAAGAAGCAAATTATACATTTCTTTGTATATATATATATTTTTCAAGTTCATACAAAACAAGGTAGATTTGATACAAATTACAGTAAGCTTCTTTTTAGCAAAAAGGAAATTCTGATAATTTTAAAATATAATTGGAACTTTTATGAAATACATAGGTAGCATTAAAAGGACAAGGAGCTAGCTATATTTGGAATTTATAAATTATACAGCTTGCAAAATACATGAAACAGGGGGGGGGCAGGGGTGTGCAAAGAGAAAACTGCGCCCGGAGTAAAGTTCAGTTTGGCACCCCTTTCCCTGAACTTTTTTTGTGACAGACTAAAAATTACGTTAGTAGTAAAAATTTGGCTCCCCCTAAATTTCGATCCCGGGGCAACCACCCCCTTCGTCCCCCTCTTTTTCGCAGGGCGCTGCAAGGAGTCCATTTTGAGGAGGCTTATTCAACACCGCGCCGTCCGGGGGGGGGTGGCGCCACATTTATGCTATCAACATCATTCTTGGGCTGTTACAAGAAAAGGTTGGGAAAGGGGGCGCCAAATTGAAACTTTGCCCCGGGCGCAGTTTTCTCTTCCCTGTGTTTGTTTTTGGTACTATTCGATACTAGGCAGCCCAATTTCAGTCCAGTATTATTAAGTAAAACAGTAAAAAAATAAGCATTTTCAGTTCGAAAAACAGTTTTATCAAAAATAAGCAGAAATTAAAGTTAGAAAGTTTTAAAGATTGGTAATTTTAAAATTGTTGATCAACTTGTTTCAAACTTTAAAGAAATATTTTTTAATATTTATTACTTTTGAGGAAAACGATACACTTTTAACAGTCGTTAAAAATGGGGAATTTATCCTGCGTAATACATTTTATTTTAATATAACATAAAGGTATATTTGCAAAGACAACGAATTGCAAATATTTATCATTATTTATCTATACTAATATTATAAAGAGGAAATATTTGATTGTTTGTTTGTTTGCATTGAATAGGCTCCGAAACTACTTGACGGATTTGAAAAATTCTTTCGCCGTTAGAAAGCTACACTATTTCCGGTGAACATAGGCTAATTTTTAATTGATTTATTCAAATATAGTCGCCGCTTAAAAGGATAAAAATAAAACGCCGGATAAACGAATCAAAAGCAATTTGAGAAACTAAATGTTACCTGACCCACTAGACACATGACAATCACTGAAACACATATGAAAATCGTAACTATGCAACCCCTCCTCCCCCCCCCCCAAAAAAAACAAAACATTTTAAACTTTTTAGCCCGAGCTGATATAAAATAGTGTTTTTTAATTTTTAAAACTATTTAGCAATTACTAAAAAAAGGAAAAGAAATGCTGAAACGCAAATTAATTAAAGTTAAAAATAAATCACGAAACGATTGTTTTGGGGTTTTCAAAAAAGTTATAACAGATAGTAAATATTTTAAAGTGTAGTGAGCATCAAATATGGGGAGGGAGGATTTTTTTTTTTAGGAGGAGCAGTCAAATATTTAAAATTGTAACGTTTTCTACAATTTCAAATGCGGACTGTTTCAATAAGCCTAGGGATAAATATTACTTATTTAATTTAATATAAAATTATAAAGAGGAAAGATTTGTTTGTTTGTTTGTTTGTTTGTTTGAATTGAATTGAATAGGCTCCAAAACTACTTGACGGATTTGAAAAATTCTTTTACCGTATAAAAGCTACACTATTTCCGGTGAACATAGGCTATATTATATTTTCAAAAAAATTATTTCAAATCCTTATTAAAATGCCAATATTGTAATCCAAGGTGTAGAAAAATGAACTTAAAAAATCTTTACATCGCGTGCGTTGTGAATACTATTGATTATAGAACAAAATAATGTACTACGACTTTGTTAACATGTAATTATCTACAAAAAATGTCGCAACAGCATATGTCTAACTGTTATAGTTATGTCACAATAAGTGTTTTATTTTAAAAAAATAATTAAAATGCCGTTTCTGTAAAAGCTCTTTATTGTTACTTTGGTATTGATTCTTATCAAAATAAATTACTTCAAAATCAAGACTGATTTAATGGTTGCCTTTTACCCCGCTCGACTAGGCTGCATCATAATGTGTGATATAGGCGTCACTGGGGCACGGGAGGGGAGTCAATGTCAGAGACGGCATTTTAATTATTAGGCTATGAGTGTGTGTAAAAATTTATAACTTGAAATTTTTCTTAAATATCCGTGAGAAGTCGGGGCGGGCTGCTATAATCTATATACACAAAGCAAAATCGTGTTAGTTACACCATTTATAACTCAAGAACGGATGGATCGATTTTTATGAAATTTTGTATGGAGGTATCTGACACCTTAGATTAATATATAAGCTATTTTTTATCCGACTACCTAAAATGAGGGTAATGTTTTTAGTAGTTGAATTTAATGAGATGAAGTGGTAGAAACAATTTGCGGTGTCAGTAGTGGCGGGGGACTGGGCGACTTGCTCTACCCGAAGAAAAGCGAGCGCGGGCCGCTAGTTATAGTATAAAAGTAAAAATAATGAAACTGTAAGGCAAAATATAGCAATTTTTTTAAAGTCTGCTCTTCAGCAAATTTTACTCTCTAATACTTTTCAGAATTATTTCTTCTTTGGAGTTTTTTGTTCGACGTTCAACTAATGCAGCTTCTATCGAGCAGAAGGCTTTTGTATGTTCCAAAACATCATAGTACAAAGTATCGTGGACAAGATTTGTCGTGATATTTACAAACTTTACAAATTCGTTTATATTTAATGGGTGACAATTCGATATAACAGTGTAAAACTTTTAGACGATTTTGCAGTTTTTAGCAGTTTTTGTTTATCCTGGTACAAGGGCAGATCTGGAGACTCCTCAAAAAAGAGGGGGGGGGGGACTTTTCAGAAATTTGGAGATTCCAATCGCACCTGCAGCTCGTGTTGGGACAATTTTTTTTTCATCATGAGTAGGATCGGGGCTAATTTTTTTCGTTGCAGGTCGGGTTTCGGTCAGGTTTACTTTTATTTTTTGCCGTTGTTCTGGTTAAATACTTTTTTTTGCGAGTCGTGTTTGGGTAAGGTTCAATTCTACTTTGCCGCTGCGGGTTGGGTTGGGGTCCGGTTCTCTTTCTTTATTGCTGCTGGTTGGTATTGGGTCTGGTTGATTTCTATTTTGTGTGTGTGGGGGGGGGGGGCAAGGCCGTAGCTAGAAGTGAACAATAGGGGGGGCTCAAGAGAATGTAAGGGGAGCTCATAATTTTTTTCTCTCGCATTGCCACAAAAAGATAAAGTAATGCATATTCATATTGTAGGTACTATGTTTCTTATTAAAAAGTGTTCTAATAACTTCATTTTATACTAAGAAAATTATAGGATGATGAAAATTTTGAGTGTATAGCTGATCAAAATTAAACATCATGCTAGCTTCTTATGTGCCAATAGGATGAGGGAGGTGTCGAACACACTTATTTTAGATACAATTTAGTAATCCTGCAAAATTGTGAAAGGTTTTCAAGACTAAGTTAGATTTTTGAACAGAATTTCATTTGAATTTTCGGAACAGAAATTCATTGAGTGACCTTGGAATCTTTTCCTGGGGGCGGGGGGCTCAAAATATTTTCGGGGGGGGGGGGCTGAGCCGCCCATATCGCCCGCTTAGCTACGGCCCTGGGTGGGGGGGGGGGGTTGAGTTGAGTACTATTTTATTGACGCTGGTTTGGTTTCGGTCAAGTTGACTTCTTACTTTTTTGCTACTGGTCGAGTGGATTTTTACGTTTTTCTTGCGGACAGAGTGGCATTCTACTTTTTATCTGCTTTTCTCTGCAATCTTTTTTGTTGCTGTAGTTGTTTTGGTGTGAAATTAATTTACACTATTTTGGGTTCTGATCTGATTCACAGTGAATTTTCAATCTTGCAAGAAGGAATCGATTCGACCCCATATTTCAAATGAAAGTCTAAATATTTTCTCCGTTATGAAAGAAAATAGTTTAAAGGAGTATTATAAAAGAAAATATCAAAGATACTATAAAATAAAACTATATAAACGCCATAACAGGCATTTCCAAATAGTTAATTATGAATATTTAAGATTTTACATTTCAATTTACATGTTAACACTGCTATTCGCAAGTGTTAACATGTACATTAAAATATCCATACGGAATGTCTCGAATAGAAGATACCTCTATTTAACGAACACTTTTCAACAATTTAGCCATCTCTCTTTGGTTGATTCCGTTATGCGTATATATTAGATAATTATTTTCTATATAAAAGATAAAATTGATATTAGAAATATAAATGTCGACATTTTATAATTCCATTTAAACATGAATTGTTTTTCTTTCATTTCGATTCTAAATCGACAAAAAAATTTTTGGTCGGGTTTTGATTTGATTTCCAATGGTATTTTCGAGTTCGGATCGGAAGCAGGGCAATACTATACGCTCAGGGGTCAAATAAATTTTTTTGTCGAATATTTGAAAAATGAAGTTATTTTAAGTGCAATTCTTAGAGGAACGCTCTTTTCTGATTCAAGGGGGGAACACGAGAATCCTCAAAAGGGAGCGATTTCAAAATTTGGAGGTTCGGGCAGGAGGTGATATTTTTCATTGCTGGTGGAGATTATTTCTAAATTTTGCAGTGAGTCGTGTTCGAATCGGCTTGACATTTTTGCTGTGGGTCGGATTTGGGTCAGTTTGACTTACATTTTTTCAAATTCGGTTCTGTTCTGGATAAAATTTCACTTCTGAGAGTAGCACTCAGGTTGATTGATTGGTTGGTTGAATGGGGTTTTATGGCGCAAAGTTACATCAGGATATGCTGCACAAAGAACAAGGTGGGGATTCGAGTTAATTAGAAAGTTTGGTTAGGGATTTTTTTTTTTTTTTTTTTTGAGTTTGTTTTTTGTAGTAGGCCGGATAGATTTATACTTTTTTGCTACGGACCAAGTTTGAACAGGCTGACTTAGGAATAGGTTTTGCACTAAAGAGCAAATACTAGATTTTTTTTCTCTTTAAATTATAACATTCAAGTTGAAGATGTAAAACACATTTTTTAATTCTATTAAAATACATGAACTTATTTCCTTTCATTTCAGTTTCAGGTGTTCGGGTAAGGGCTCCATTTGACATAATTTGTAATTTTTGGGTTCTGATTGATATATTATGGGTCGGGTTGACTTTAAACGTTTCGGATTCGGGACATTTCTTCTTTTGGATTTTGACAAATTCGGATCTAGTATAAACTAGTTGATGACTGGATTTTTCAATAGATCAGACAATTTTTTATATGAAAAACTATATGTTTGAATATTGACGAGTACATTATATATATATTCATTTTTCTACTTAAACAAAAAAAATATTGATATAATTATAAGGGATACCTTTCCCAATTTCCTTCAAATATTAGATTGATTTTGTTTCATTTTGGATTTGTTGATCTGTTTTGTATCAGGCTTTTCGGTACTGAATCAGATTTTTTTCTTTTATTTATTTATTTATTTATTTTTTTTTTTTTTAGCGAGCTTGGGTTGGGTTAAAATTGAATTGCTTTTTGAGCCTGGGCATGGAAATTTAGGTTCGGGCAGACCTCTAAAAGAACGAAGTCCACGCCAGGCCCGAAGTGGAAGAAAAAATATAGTGTGGTCAAGTTTTGCAGAAAAAAAGTAAGATCCGAACTCGGAACGGATTCCGAAAGAGTGAAGACTTGAGTAGAGGTCTGGATGGGCTGGAGTTTCCAGTCTCGCCCCGGCCCGGACAGAATGAATGTTATTTTGGCCCGGTCCGGTATAAAACAAAATATTCGGCCCGAGCCTGGCCCGCTCGTTTACACTTTTACATTTCTAGGCCAGGCCCGGTCCGTACAGAAATCAGTGAAAACAGTCCAGGCCGAAATCGGCCTGCATCTTTATTTCGAAACAAAATCTGATTTTTATCATACAATTAAGATTTTTTAAAGATTACTGCATTCATATTTATTGGATGATTTTATAGAAAATTTTTACTGACAATACACAATAAGAACATTAATGATTACTTAGGTTCTTAGACTTTCAACATTCAAATAAAGATGCACTGAAAAATTAATATGGTTTAGAATAAAAGAAAAAAAAAAAGGAAGTTAAAATTATCATAACTTTTGAAGTTGTGTATTAAAAAGTACATTTATGAAAATACTTCTTTATCATTTTATCAAAGATTTTCTCAAATTTAGAGGAGCTATTTTTTATGCATTTCTGATTTCATTTCTTTTTGGAAACACATGAGTTTAACAGGTGTTTTTATTCAGAAACAATGTAATGGAATGGCGTTGTCTATTTTTTGATACAAGCAAATACAATGCGCAACACACTATATAAAACGCTAATTTTCATGATATTTATGAAAGTATTGTGAAAATTAGAGTTTTGAATCGAATTTCCGGAAGCGACAACATGCAAAAGGAGAAAAATCTGAAACCACGTGACAAGAATCTCTTATACCTTAACAAGTATATACAAATATCTTATTTACCAAAAATGAAATATGCTGTTCGATTCCAAATCCCTGCAATAGTCAGGCTTGTCAATTTTGTACCTTTATAGTTAAAAATTAGTCAGAAAATGTGTCAAACTTTCGTGTTGTTCAGAAATGAATTTAAGAAACACCAAGGAGTACATTTCCAAAAAGTACGTTAACAGTACGTTAATAGTTTTTATCCCTTTTACAAATAATGTTGTCTACTCTATACGTCTTACGAATAATTAAGTCTAGTTCTGACCCCGACTATATGTAGAAAAACAGTGCAAACTTGATCTTGGCCCGGCTCCGTTTGCCAAAAAATTATTATACCCGTATAGACACAAAGCAACTGTCTGATGCTGATTTCTACGCTGTACACGTTACATTTATGTATTGATGTTGTTAAACTAGTACCTACTCGTGACGCACATTTATTCTTATGGTCGTTAAACCCATAATCATTGAAAATAGACCTCATTTTAGCGTTTTTGCCGAAATCTTTATAACACGCCAGCAGGCCCGTTAAACTTTTCTATCGGACTGACCCATACGGCCTGTTTATTTTTTTTTGCCAGTCTGATACAGGCCGATGCAGATCTCTAGACCTAAGCAAGCCCTAGTCTCATGAGTTAAAACTGGCCCGGCCCAACCCGGGCAGTGACAGTTTCGTCGAGTCCGATCAGGCCGCACCGTTCTCAATCTTAAACACGATTCATTTATCCTATGGACATCTAATATCATTTTGCAGACCCTTCATTGGGCTCAAAGGGGAGGGGGCGATCGCCCCATCGCTTCTGGTATTCATCATATTGAAATCTTGCTATTGAATCGCATCTTTTTATATGTCGACAGATGTTTCTTGGCAATTATTACATTGTTCTGCAATGAATAATAAATTTTGAAAGAAAACTTAATTGTAAAACACTGTAACATTAATAAAGCTAGACTGAGTGTGCGGTATCTTCCTTAAAAAAAAAAAAGGACGGCGGGAAACAGATGACCAATTTCAACAGGTTTAATTTGATTATATATATAAATGGAATGTTTTTATGGAAATTCTTTTTAACAGAGAGTATACACGAAACAGAATTTCATTGCATTTCATGTTCAAAGTAGTGAACATAATTTAAATACTCTAGAAACAGTTTTTCTCCGAAGAGCTTTTTACAACCGAATTCTTTTGTGTAACTCTGTAATTGAATGGCAAATGTTTTTCGCCAAATATTATACCGCAAGCATTCTTAAGTACATTTTAGAAGTTCGTATAAATTTAATTGTTTGTAAAAGAGTAACATTATTACAACAATACATCGCGAAATTATTTTTAGACCAGAATATAATAGATTACTATGGAGATCCTCTGTGTGTATACTGTAAGTGCTATACATGACATATTTTTTTATAATTGTCTTCCAGAGTACCTCAGTAATGTATATGAATTTCATTACTTTTAAATTAGTATGGCGCTCCTTGAAACACCGCAAATGATTTATCTACATAGATCTACATAGAGCTAATGAGCGGAATAATTTTGAGTGATCCTACACATTTCTTATGTTTCTTCAATTTTTTAAAAAGTGTTTAATTATTTAAAAGTAATTTTTGCTCCTTAAAAAACTTTGTTAGTGTTATGCAGAATTTGCAAAAAGTCCTTAAAAATATTTAAGTTTTTTGTTATTTATTAATTGGAGGTGAAAATCTGAGTTCTCTGAAATTCTGATTTAGAAAAATAATTTATATCACCCTTGCCCCCCTCCCCCCTGTATCAAAATTTCGTTCCCGCCTTTTGCTCTCATCACAGCCTTCAATATTATACCTTCCAGAAGTATCACTTCGCTGTTTTGCTGTCTATTTCACTGTATCCATGTTTACACAATATAGCCACTTTGTTGTAACAATAAAAAATCTATCACAAAAACTCCTCCCCACTAACTTAAAATGAGATTTTTCTCTCTCATCCTATTAGTAAATGCCTAGAATTTATTCATTGAGACTTTCCCACATTTTATTATTTTTAAGCCCATATGTTAATGTTTTAAAAGGCAAATAAAAGTAAGTCATTTAAAAAACTTCTCCATCCCACATACACACCAAAATAAATAATTAATAAATTGTTTCTCCCCACCCCCAGCTCACAAATTTTAAACTTTTAAAGTCATCGATTTTTCTAAAACTTTTACTGTAGTAATAAATAATCATAGTTTTACTCTTAACCCCACAAAAATTGATGTTTTCCCCTTATTTCTCCTTACCAAGTACATAAAATTTAGTCTTTAAATCTCTTTATTTTGTGTTTAGCCATATTTGTTAGTCTTTAGTCATATAAAGTAAGTCATCTAACAAATTCCCTTCATCCCCCTCCAAAATAAATAAATAAATACTTTTCATTTTTTCCTTCTCAGAAATCTCCAACAATTATATAAAGGAAATTTTAAACCAATTATTTATATGATTTACGATATTCGAACGAAATGTGTAATTCAGCATAAAAACCCTTTTCTAAATTTAAAGGAGGGGGGTAACTACCCTTTCTCCCCTATACTTATTCAATGAATTATTAAAACTAATCGCCCCCAGGGGGATACCTTCTTTAAATATTCACAGGCTTCCTAACCCAAGCCACCTGAATGATCTTTCTCTTTTCTTTTTCCTCTGATTTCTATTGTCTTCCTTTTTTCTTTGTTTCACTCTCGTTGTGGTTTTTTGCCCGGAGGTGAGGGCAATTTGTATGAGCCGATATCATTCTGTATATCGATGGAGAATTGTAAACCACCCACGTGTTTGTAGGAAAGAGTAGAAGTTAACCGGATTCAAACGCAACCCACAACAAAAAGTAAAAAATTAAACCCGACCAGCAGCAAAAAATAGAAGCGAACCGGACAACAAATTTTGTAAAATGATTGCGGAAAAAACACGAATTTCTTCAAAATATCGTGAAAGAGACGCACATTTTATACAAAAATTGAAAAAAAGAACGAACATTTTACCAAAGAATTTACCCCAATAAATTCGGGTCAACCCGAACCCTTCTCGATAAAGTAACAAGTAAGAAAAATCATGCGTTAAGCGTTGATTATAAAACACTTTCCAACACTTAATGAAATCTTTAACAAAACTTTGTTATTTAGGGAAATAATAGTGTATAGCCAAATATACCCAAATATGTATTCCAGTACTTTTGAACAGCTCTGTATTTCATATGTCACTTGATATAATGGGAAAATTTAGTTTAGCAAGAAAATACCCAGTAGCTTGAAATTTATTTTTCAGCATTTCATACTATCAGATGGAAACATACTTGAATACTTTTGTTCAGCCCTGTAGTTTACATTGTACCTTTATTACACGTCAGCATTAGGCTAAAATTTATTGTAAACTAAAACACTTTTAAAACAACTGAAATCACATTCTCTTAAATTATCATTCATAGGCGTCCATGTACCGAATTCTTTGCGTGGCCCTGTATATCCTTTTATCTATATTCTGCAAACATTTCTCAGTAAATTCAATTAAGCTCAGCGTAAAAATGCATAGCTTATTTAAGAACCACGTTTAAATAATTTATGCTCATATTCAGTAACGTTAGTGAGATCTTTTGGGTGGCCCTATATATCAACTATAACATTTATACACACCATATAATGTGCATATTTTTAGCGAAATATAAACGCGCATATCATAATTAAAATGCATTTCATCCCTCCATCAGCCATCATCGGACACATATACGGTACTTCGGAAAGAATATGCTATTTGAAATCTTTTGTATAGCCCTGTAAATGCTATGTACATCATATTATGCAAGACAGTAGCGTATAATTTATATTAAGCTTCAATGACATATATTAATTTTATCATACATGAAACAGCTTAATTTATTTAAAATATGTCACACACAATTCCCCTTTTACCATTATCTAATGGAATTCTTTTGTGTGGTCCTGTAAATGGATAATAGCTACATTTTCACCTTATATTTTATAGAATGCAGATTTTAATATGTTTGACAGGGTATAACATCTTTAAAATTCCTTTGAAACGATTTTTCCCTATAGGCCGTAATGTAATGGGAAACTTTTGATTTGCGCTGTGGATAAACTAATCATGGTAGAAACTTCATTTTCTATTGGACTTGTGCTAGGGTATACGTCAATAACGTCCTAAAATTTCATGGAAATCCGAGTATATTAACGATTTTTCCCATCGGGCCATAATGTAATGAAAAACTTTTGATTCGCCCTGTAGATAAACTAATCATGGCAGAAACTTCATTTTCAATAGGATTCGTGCTAGGGTAAACGTCAATAACGTCCTAAAATTTCATGGCAATCCGAGTATATTAACGATTTTTCCCCATAGGCCGTAATGTAATGGGAATCTTTTGATTCTCTCTGTAGATAAACTAATCATGGTAGATACTTCATTTTCAATAGGGTGCGTGCTTGGGTAAACGTCAATAATGCCCAAAAATTTCATGACGATCCGAGTATATTTACGAGAGTTAGAGCGCGGACAGACGGCCATACGGACAGACGAGCGGACCATCAAGGACATGAACGTTGGTATAGTTAGTGTTGAAGAATAATAAATAGTGCTGTGAAAATAACGGCAAAATGAATACCCGTATGGTAACGTTGATTTAAAATTCTCTACCCGTTAAAAAGTATTCGTTTCGTTAGTCGTTACTGTTCAGAAACTGGGTATTCGCAGTCATCGAGCATACGGCATACATCGTATAGAATCATCTTTGGAAGAATTCGTATTAATAAATAAACTAAAAAACTTTGTAAAATCACCATGCTGTTATTGATGTAGCTCGAAACGCGTCCTGCTTAAATTTTCATTTTATGGTGATTTTACAAAATTTTTTAGTTTATTTATCAATTTATCGCCTGTGATTACGGTGATTATCATTAGAATTCGTATTAGTTAGTGCTGCCATCTATCCGTAAAAGTTACATTTATTGAAATTTCGAACTTTTATTTAAAAAATGCAAATAGAATATTAAAACCAAGGCCTTAACAAAAAGTCAATAATTAGGGATGGGGGGAGGATCAAGAAAATGCAGTGGGATGACTCATATATTTTTTTTTTCTCTCTCTGTGACGCAAAAAGATGAATTACTGCATATTTACACTGTAGTTTAGTTACTATGTTTCTGATTAAACTGTTGCAACAACTTCATTTTATGCTAAGAAAAGATTAGGATTATGGAAAATTCGAGCGTATAACTAGTGCAGTATTAAACATCATGATGGCTTCATAAGTGCAAGTAAAATGAGCAAGTGTTGAAATACTTGTTTTAGTTTCAATTTAGTATTTTTTCAAAACTGTGGCAGGTTCTCAAAACTAAATTAGATTTTTCAATAGAATTTCATTTGGATTTTTGAACATAAATTCATTTAGTGACCTAGGAATCTTTTCGGGGGAGGGAGGGCTCAAAATGTTTTAGGGGGGGCTGAGCCGCCCGTAACACCCCCTTAGCTAAGCCCCTTATTAAAATGCAATGCATAATTGTACACAGGGCTATAATTAAAAATGAGTAATGGGAGGGGGGGCGCTCAAGAAAATGCAGGGTGGAGCTCATATTTTCATATGCGTATTTCAATAGCGGGTTTAACGGTGAGGCCACGGATTCATGACGCCCTCCCCCCACACACGCGCTGTACTGCAGAAATATTCTAAAAATTACTTTGAAAAATAAACATACCTTAAATCCTTATCCCCCCCCTTGTTAAATAATGCGAATCTTTCTGATTCTGTAAAAGGATTAAAATGAGGTAACATCTGACACATTTGTGAAAGCAATTTTAATCTCGAGAAATTTGCAAGTGTACTTATTCGGAAACTATGAGATTGAAAAATGTTTTGAAAAATCTATGAAATGAAAAGTGTCAAACATTCTATGCAATTCGGCATTTTAAACTACATTTCTGTACGCGACTTCTAATTTCTCCCTCATGATGACATTTCTGTGTTTGTCAAGTCTTAAAAATTATCGTAAAATGATTAATAATATTTCTAAATCATTTTATGCATTTATAAGAAAATGAGAAACATTTCAATTTCTTCATATGTGAATGAAATCTGTGTGACTTATAAATTTTGATATTCTGATATATATTTTGAATCACATTTTGATTTATCATTTAATTATCATTTGCTTTATCAAAAATATATCCACTTCTTATTTTTTTTTCTCGTCATAATAAAATAAGTAAATGAATTAACAAGCCATGTGAAATCCAAATCATTTGAGATTCGAGAATAACTACTACAAATAGAATGATAGGTATTTAGAGATGTTGCAAACCGCATGTATTCGTTAATAAATAATTGAAGTAATACGACTGATTACTGATACTACCTCTAATACAAAATACTGAATCGTTTCTTTGAATACTCGTTGCTGCTGAAAAACTGAATGAAACGCATTTCAAACACTACCTTCATTTCGGGATTTATACGAAGCCCGATTGTCTGCAAGAAGAGAGATAGTTTTCCGGACTTTAGACTCGGTATAAGTTATCATCACATACGGGTATTTCAT
Organism: Maratus speculifer; assembly: GCA_964019185.1. Taxonomy (NCBI): domain Eukaryota; kingdom Metazoa; phylum Arthropoda; class Arachnida; order Araneae; family Salticidae; genus Maratus; species Maratus speculifer. Next base: position 16,580,707 of record OZ025303.1, on the reverse strand, counting down.
TTAGTTGTTCCGGTATTAGGAAGAAGAAAGATAGAAATGTGTTTTATTATTTCAGCATCCGTTCTTTTGCCGAATACGTTAAGTGTGAATTTGGAGGGAGTTTTTGAAGAAAAAAAAAAGCTTTTAGAAGAACGATTGTTTTGAGATCGTTTAGGGATTGTACTATTTACCTTACAGATATGAAGTTTATATGCATTTTTAAAACTTAAAAAAAAATAATTGCGCTTTTTTTTAAGTTGTATATGCATTTTTAAAACTTCAAAAAATAATTGCGCTTTTTTTTTTCTTTTTGAGATTACGTATTATGTATTAATATTTCGATTTAAAAAAGCGCCATCGACCTAAGCAAAAGAAAAACAACGCGTTTATCATTTAAGAGTTTAATTAAACTATTTTTGTCTTAATTATGCATTTAATCTATTAAAATTTCCTTATAATTTCACTATAAAAAGAATGGAAGCTTATAGTAGAATAAAATATTCGTTATAGCTGTAATTAACCCTTTAGATCCCATAACGGCCAGCAACGCCTGTGTCGCTAAAAACCCATAACGCCCGGGAAACGGCTTGACTATTTCTCCCCTCTCTTTTGTGAAGAGTAAGTTGTTGAACATGGATTGGGCGTGACTGCTTATTCCGCTTAATGGACAGTAGATAGGAACACAATGGGAATAGGAGCCGCTCAACATATACAAATACAATACGTTTACTTTAGGTAGGAAGACTGTCAGACGAGTAGTCAAAACATGATTTCGAAAGTCATTACTTTGATATTTGTCAATTCTTTCCCATTTGTTTTTAGTGATTATTTTTTATTTTGTCCTTATTTTATTTATTTATAAAAAACTAAAAAATTAAAAATTTACAATAAAATATAAATAAGCTTAATAATGTTTTTTATTTTACAAAAAATAAATAATGTTTTTTGCTTTGATAAAATGATATTTTTAAATATTACGATTAAATTCCAAGAATTTATTTAATTAGTATCATCAAGATATATGTCATGTACAGTGAAATCTCTGAATAGCGGATACCTCAGGAGCGGTGCATTTGACCGCTTTTCGGAGGTGTTAGCTATTGAGAGATAAAAATTACATATATATATATATAGATCGGAAAAGCGTAAAATAATAATAAGCGTAAAAAAATAATGATTTTATACTTATAATTTAATTTTGATGCACATTATTAGATAAATGAAATTATTTTCAAGAATAACGAAATTATATAATAAAAAGTTTTAATAATCATTTTGATTATGGTTTTCCTTTTTTTTTTTTTTTTTTTTTTTTTTTTTTTTAAGTAAAAATATAGTTCGATTTTTATTAATCGGCTCTAAATATGGAAGTATTCATTTCTAATTACTGAAGTAATCGCTTCTAAGTAGTGAAAACATTTTCTTCCATGCTGTGCTTCTTATATAATCCCTCACCTCCCTCTTTTTAATATTCAAGTAAGAAAGCATAAAATTATCAAAGTCTTATTATCAAATCAATTAATAACATCGAATCTCAGGAAGGAAAAAAACATTTAACAGTTTAATTCTTACAACTTTTTATTATTTAAATTTTTAACATTCCTTTTTTTTTCACAGAAATTTATTAAATGCAGCGATTAAATCATAAATGTTGTTATGGACACATAAAACTTTGATAATCTGTTTTAATACATCCATCTATAATCATTAGAAAACCTCTTTTAATTTCTATATATTTTGATGATTATATCTTATTATATTTTGAAATAGAAATTATCTAAATTCTTAAATTTATGAATTAGTCAAACGGCTTTTCAAGTATTGCATAAGCATTTTCAGTCATTGTCCTTTTTATTCATTTTGTATCTCTCCTCCTTAAAAAAAGAAAAGAAAAACAAACAAATTCTTGCCTTTTTCTTCTTTTGATTATGTAAGATTTTATAATATTTTGTACATAACACTTTTTCCAAGAAAATATCAATTACCAATAAATTACATTATTAATTCTAAAAAGTTTTATGAATAGCCATATCTTAGATTGTGATACTAAAAAAAAGTTTTAATGTATGGTAAATAAAGATCAATCAATGTAATTAAAACGCTTTTTTCCCAACAAGATTTGTTTGTTTACGATTGTTGCATTATAGTTGCTTCATTATCAAAAGCTTAAATAATAATTATTGTAACTCTCCCTCCCCCATTTCGAAAACAAGCAGATCATGAACCCCCCTCCCGTTTTTCATATTCCCTACATAATACTTCAACGGTTCCCAACTGAAGAACGACCTTTTCAATTACCTCCACTAATAAAAATAATAAGCAGACGAATATTTTAAAATAATGATTGTTTTTTTACATTGCTTTTTTTTTAATTTACTTATTTAATTGAGTGAAAAAAATATTAAATTTAGTGTATCCATTGTTATAGGAAGGAAAGTTACCTAGAAATAATTGCATCAATAAAGGGAAAAAATTCAAACGTATGAATATTTATACAATAATTTATCTCATAAATTAAATTAATGTAAAAATGTTTCATTATTAAAAAAAATTCAGCATATAAATTTATTTAAAAAAAAAAGTTATTCTGTAAGAATATGTTGTATAAATGATTTAATAATGCATTAAATACTTTTATTTTTCCAAAAAATGTAGCAAGGATAACTTTTAAATTTAATATATATATATATTTCTTTTTTTTCATTAAATAAACAAATAGCTTTTAAGTATTAATACAAATATATATGTTTCATTTACAAGTATAAGTTTTGTTTTTAAAACAAAGAACTAAAAAAAAAATTCTTTATCTTATGATTATTCAGCAGAGATGTCATAAACATACTCTTGGGTCTAAAAATAAAATGTCATTTCACTTAGCCGAAGATAACGAAAAAGCGAAGCTATTGGATTTATGGTTATTGGGATTAAGGGGGACATCGATAACAAAAGATATAATAATAGGTTCTTCTTTGGGCAGGTACTACACGAAAAGGGTTGAACCATACACGTTCGTATGAATAGCTAAAGCGAGCCGCCTCACCTTTCTTGGGGGGTGAAATGTCGGGCGTTTTTCTGGGATTCTAAGGGAGATAAAAATTTGTCTGCTGTGGGACATAAAGAGTTAAAGAATGATGAAGTATTTCTGGAAAGAATTATGTTTTAAGGGTCACCATCAGCGCCGTGCGAAAGGGGGTCGAAGGGGCGATCGCCCCGGGTGCGGAAATTTAGGGGGCGCAAAATTTATAACGTTATTTTTGGCCTATTACAAGACAAATTTGGGAGGGGGGGCGCCAAATTGTAAATTTGCCCCGAGCGCAATTTTGTCTTCGCACGCCCCTGGTCACTATATAAAAGTATTAGCTTATAACTTGATCTTCAATACGAAATGCTGTTCGATTTGATATCACTTCTATGGCCATCAGTGCCAATTTTATGATTTCAAGCATTAGATTGAGTCTATGAATATGTTAGGAAAATTTTGCGATGTTAAGCGGGGTAAAACGTTTTTGAGAATTCGATTAATGCTACTTTCCGTTATCGCATGTTTCACTGGTTTCACTCTAAGTAGTGGACATTTCTATTCAAATACACAATTAATATTTTTCTTTTTAATATGTACCTTAATATACTTGTTGAGGCGGACTCGCGAGAAACCATGAATTATACAAACGTAAGCAGCGTTTGAAGTTAGTTCCACTTTGTTCGGTTGCATATGGACTCCGATAACGGCTAACGAGTGGTATATCTAAATAACGATTTGGTATTTCGTATCTTAGAGAATACCCGTTTCTTAGTAACGAATACGTACGGTTTGCAACAGCTCTAATAATAAATACTTTGCACACTGTATTCCACAGAAAATATGTTTTAAGGAACCTCAGAAATTCATACTCGTTTCAATTGATAAATACATGAAAAGGTATAAATAATTCATAAATGATTTTCCTTACATACCATAAGATAAAATGGGATTATTTTTAATGTATCTCTGAACGAACTATAAATAGTACAAAATTCCTTTTCCATAAGGAATGTGGGATAGTAATAATAAGTTAAGAGTAATCAATTAATTTTAAAGGGAGACTGAATTGGAAAAAGAAATAAAAAAGTCAAATGCTTTTTACCAACATTTATTGATAGTTAAAAATCACATCAGATCTTTTTGCATTTTATAAAAAAAACCAATCAGAATTCAGAAGACCTTGAAACTAAGTAATTTAATAACTACAGGTATTAGTAATGACACTGTAATCAAATTAGGATATTTTATTTTTATAGATTCCTGATGAGTTCAACATAATTTTAAATCACTTTTCAGACACCTTTATTTGAATTCTCAAACCTCATCAGATATTAAAAAAAAACAATCAGTGTATCAAACACATTTAATTTTATCTTATTTTCAACATTATGGGGAATTCAGGGCAGTACCCCTCTTAAAAACAGTATTTTCAGCATAACCTCCTTATTCTTGATGACGCCTGCGAGCGACACTAAAGAACATTCGGTACTACTTGATTATCCCATCGACCAAAAAATCATCGATAAATTATAAGATTAAATGCTAGTAATAGATGATAGTGAATGTCATATTCAATGACACTAAACACGATGTACATTTTTAAAACGTTATCAAGCGGTTTATAATTCCCCTTTTTAGCTCACAGGCTATCATAGCCTGAGAGCTTATGTGCCCGTCCGATCTGTATGTACGTTCGTATGTGCGTAACGCGATAACTCATGATAAAAATATCGGATCCACTTGAAATTTTGTATGTAGTTATATCCTGACAAGGCGCTTCCCTGATTAGTTTTTGGAGTTCATTCGATATGTATAAGAGGGGGAACGGGGGGCTCATGCCCCCCGTTAGTTGATATAAATGGGATTTTCATGCAGAAATAAGTTTTCGTTCAAAATTTAGATTAGGATCATTCTGATGAGGCGATTCCGTGACTGTTATTAAGTGTTCATTGAATAAGTATAAATAGGGGGAACAGAGGCTCTAATGCCCCCCCCCCGTTAGTTGATATAAATGGTATTTTCATGCAGAATTAAGTTTTCGTTCAAAATTTAGATTAGGATCATTCTGATGAGGCGATTCCGTGACTGTTATTAGGTGTTCATTGAATAAGTATAAATAGGGGGAACAGGGGTTCTAATGCCCCCCCCCCTTAATTTATATGAATGGGTTTTTCAAGCAGAATTTTCAGATTTCGTTCAAATCTCTGAATAGTTTTGGAAGTTTAATGGTTAAGTATAAAAGAGGGGGATAACTCCTTTTAAATTATATAAATGCTAAATGGGTTTTTATTAAGAATTATCTAATTTGCTCTGAATTTTGGATATAGATTTTTTATACGATAAAGCATGTCTTTGATAGTATAGGAGGTTCAATGATTAAGTATAAAAAAAGAGGAAAGGAGAGAGCTGTTTCCCCTTCTTAATTTTTTTTCCGAACGGAATTAACCCTTGAAAATATAAGGCTTTAATGTACAATTAGTATTTGTAGCCTGTGAGCTCAATGCCATCAGTTTAACTGGGCAGTATTCTTTATTTATTATTTCTATTTTTGTCCATATTTTATTAATTTATTTAGTCTTTCGTTATTTAAAATAAGAATTACGTCAACATGCATAACTTGGCTATTAGTTTGGCGAAAATGATCGACAGGATAACCGTGTAGTACCGAACATTCTTTAAATTAATTTAAATGCTCCTAGAATTGTTTAAACATACTTCGAGATTTTTAATAAATGCGGGTTTATTATAAGTATTGATATATAGACATCGATATAAACATTGACATTTTTCGAGATGTTTTATAAAAATTTTAAACTGATTTATGCAGTCCCCTGTAATAATTGTCTCAGGACAAAAGAGGTCAAGAAATTATGAGAACGACAGTTTTAAAATCAAAGAACTTCACTCTGAGAAATTACTTTTAACAAATTTTCTGACTTGAATATTCTCAAACGCTAACAAACTCAATCTTACAGACTTATAAACCTATGCTACGCAAAACAAATAATATAAAAAAAGTATTGCAATGCTTTTGGGTTTATATAAAAAATAAAGCCTGATAAAAAACATGAATTTGCCAGAAATGATCTTAGAGCTCCCCATTTGCTAATTTGTTAGTTTAAATTGTCAACATTTTTTTGGTAGACATTTCATTTTAGTCTCTATAATGCTTGGAATAAAATACTATTTTCATTGCAGAATATGCGAAAGTTTCTAAATAAAAGAAGTATAGAAATCAGTTCATCGCAATTAGCAAATTATGGGAGCAAAAAAAGAAAAATATTGCTCTTTTATTTTTTTTAATATATTTCGTACAAGTTTTCTCAATAGATTTACAAATGTTTCCTTAAAACACTCTTTGAAGAGAAATTACTGTTGCATATCTTACTTACAACTTTTCCCCCTAGTATGTATTAAAAGATGTTTGCTTAACCTATATTTCCGAGAGAATTTCTTGTTGCATATTTCACAGACAAAAGGTTTTTCGCCAGTATGAGTTAATAGATGACTGCTTAAATGGGACTTCTGAAAGAAATTTTTGCTGCATATTTCACAGACAAAAGGTTTTTCGCCAGTATGAGTTAATAGATGACTGCTTAAATGGTACTTCCGAGAGAATTTTTTGCTGCATATTTCACACACAAAAGATTTCTCACCAGTATGAATTAACAAATGTGTGTTTAAATTACTCTTTTGAGAGAATTTCTTGTTGCATATATGACACACAAAAGATTTCTCACCAGTATGAATTAAGAGGTGTGTGCTTAAACTACACTTATGAGAGAATTTCTTGTTACATATCTCACACACAAAAGATTTCTCACCAGTATGAATTAACAGATGTGTGCTTAAACTACTAGTTTGAGAAAATTTCTTGTTGCATATTTCACAGACAAAAGGTTTTTCGCCAGTATGAGTTAATAGATGACTGCTTAAATGATACTTCCGAGAGAATTTCTTGTTACAGATATCACATACAAAAGGTTTTTCACCAGTATGTATTAACAGATGCTTGCTTAAAGTACCCTTTTCAGAAAATTTCTTGTTGCATATTTCACAAACAAAACGTTTCTCACCAGTATGAATTAAGAGGTGTCTGCTTAAATTACACTTAAGAGAGAATTTCTTACTGCATATATCACACACAAAAGGTTTCTCACCAGTATGAATTAAAAGATGTGTGCTCAACAATCCTTTGCTCGAAAATCCTTTGCTGCATACCCCACAAACAAACGGGTTTTCTTGCTGTGAATCAGAACATACTTTCCACAAAACTTCTTGTAAAGAAATATTTTGCTGCATATTTCGCACTTTAAAGACAGTTTAGAGTGATGTGATGTTCATCTATATTCATGGCTTTTTGCACCTGCAATAAGTATAAGTAACACAATCTGTCACCTTTTAAGATTCATGAAGAATAAATTTACAAAAAAAAATTTTTATGAAATTTTAAAATAACGCAGAAAACTGAATTGAAATAGAACCTATGATGTGTCAGATTAATTTTCTAATTGCTTAAAAATTTAAAGTATAACCAAATTCCGAATAAATAAAATAAATAATTTTCCCATAAAATAAAAAAACTTATCATACAGAAAATATTATTAATAAAAATTAGAAATAAATATTATAAATCAGGAATAAATCAGATATTTATGAATAAAACATTTATATATAAAAGTATTTTTTAAAACATACATAAATTAGAGTATATTAAAAAAAAAAACCTTATGGAGAAAATTTTATATCGTCTGTGAAAACATTGATATATTGTACAAGCAATGTGAATGAAAAAAACTTATTTTTACAGCAAAGGGAATTATAATATTTAGATATATTTAGCCTAAATTCTTCCAGATTTAAGAATTTTTTAAAGTAACATAAATGATTATTGAGAAAAACATTTTGCATTATCAAATCGATTCACATTGTATTACAATAATTTAAACACTCATTAATCTTTTAACCATGTTTAAAGCCGGATATAATATATTATAATTAAAATAAAATACATTTTCTTTAAAAGTTTTATAATACAGCTTTGGAATACATTCATAGCAAATTGGATTATAAATTGTGTGAAGGGTATCAGTAAACATATTTAAACAAGAGCTGTTTATATCACAGTCTGTAGAGAGTACAGAAATAAATACAGAACTTCAGAAGGGAAGAAAAAAAGAAATATTTTACTCAGAAACAAATCAATTAAACTAACGATCAATAAGTTGAATAAAAATTATCAAAATATTAAAATTCAACATTAGCTATGTTGCAGTTTTGTATGTTTAAAAGCAGCATAAAAATACATTTTAAGAGAAAGATTGTAGAATTTTATTTGAAAGTGCAGATACAGATTTAGAATAATAATAGTGACTTTATATACTGGATCTATAATGCTTTAAACTGTGTTATATATCTAGCAAATTTAGACACTGTTATATTACAATACAAGCTGGATTCAAATATGAAAATTCCTTATACCTCCAGCCAGGGGTGCAAAAATCTAGGCGCCAGCAGGCAGTTTCTCACCACAAAATTTATTTCGTTTTTCTTCGTCTAATATTTCGTGTAAAATTCCAGCTAGAATGCTATTAAATTTTGAACGAAAAAACTTTAAAATTTTAGTGGTGAGAGACTACCCTCTGGCGGCTAGATTTTTGCACCCCTGCCTCCAGCTCATTAGTAAAATTATGATATTTTAATAGCTAATACTTTTCACAACACTACCCTAGTACAGATTATTTAATTAAAGATATGAAAAAAATCACTCTAATTTATTAGTATATAATTTCTCAATGGATTACTGTTAACATTTCTTTCATCAATAATAAATGTTTGTACTTCACAGTCGTTTCGGCTAGCACCAGGAGGAAGAGGTAGCTATCATATTTCTTGGTATATTTTACTTGAGAATAATTTTAATCAAATTTGAAGAATTTAAAATGCGACGAACCCGATAAAAAATTATTCGCCAATGGGTACTTGAATGAGAATTGCACCAAATTAGTAAGCTACAGTGAAGTTGGCATCAGTTATGGTTACTTTTCTGGTCACCAAATTTGGTGATATGTCATTAAGTGTCACCAGGCTTGGCAAAAATTTGAAGCTAACGGATATTAATAATATTTAAGCATTGCACAGCAATACATAGTGCAAATGGCCGCCATTTTGAAACAAGATGGTAGAAGAAGCTGGCCAACGAACTCACTCGAGACATTGTTATATACTATACATCCAATCAATCTCATCCAAATTAATTTATAAATACGAGAATTACAGCATGACGAAATTCAGATTGTTTCAAAATGTCACCAACCTTAGAAATTCAAACTTCTCAGCCATTTTTTAAGGTAAAAACAAAACAAAACAAAATATGCTTCGGTAACTTTGTATTAAGGTAAAACTCACAAGAATTTTTTTTCAATTTTTAATTTATTTGCACTATTTTTTAAATGAAAAAAAAATTCAAATGACCTTTTGAAACAAGATGGTGGTTGAAACTGGCCTATGAACTCGGTCGAGACATCGGTATGTATTATTTAATCTCATCTATATTAATCTCATCAAAATCGGTTAATAAATTTGAGAGTTATCACATGACATATATCAGATATATATGTATTATGTAATGTTTACATATACAGTGGCGGTCATATGTTTCTGGCCAGCAAAAATTTCTCAATTAATTTGTTAATATACCCACATGAAAAGGAATCTCAAAGTGATATTTATACATTTTATTGGCATAATAGTTAGGAACTTATTTATAGAAGAACATGTAAATGTCAATAAATTTAACTGACAAAATTAAGTATAAAGGAAAACGCATGTTCTCAAAAGTTTCAGGCCACCTTCACAAGTTTGTAAAAAAGTGGTATTGTAATAGAAAATTAAAGTGATCAACAACATTTACGATTAGTATTTTATCGTATTACTATTTTATTAGCTTTAGCAATAAGTACTGCGGCGCAGCAACGTGAAATTCATACAATCAACGGCCAATTTTTTTTCTCTAATAAGGCAGAAAATAGTCTTGCAAGATATCCTTATACATTGTATAATTCACCTGGCTGTGGATTTCAAATAACGGACCGACACTTTTTGAGGAAAATACTCCCCACGGCATAACGTGTCCCCCGCCATGCTTCATTGTGGGAATAACATAGGTCGAATTATATCTTTTGTTGTTAGGTCATCGGACGTTGTGTCTGCCATCACTTCCAAAACTGTTAATTCGATTGATGGAAAAATAGAAATTTTTTCCAGTTTTCACTTGACCAGACTTTGTGTTCCTTGAAAAATGAAAGTAGGATACGTCTGTATTTTTTTTTACCTCTGAAATTTTTTTAACACCGACTCTTCCATAAAGTCCTGTATCACGTCAGCATCATGACACGGTAGATTATCTTATTATTACTAGCAATATCTTCATTCCTTAAATCGCAGTATATTGCAACGGAATTTTCATGCGGATTATCAATGGTTTTTCTGCTGATAGTTCTGTCCATAGGAATAGTAATTTTCCGGGGTCTGCCGGACCTCTGAAAGTCCTGAAAGCCATGGCCATCTTTATATAATTTTTAAATATCGTTTACAGTCGATTTTACCGATCGATAACTTAGACGCAATATCTCGAGAAGATTGGCCTTTTAACGATAAACTAATCGCTCATTTCTAAATAATAATTGTTGAACTTTTCAAATTTGACTTAAAACTATGCTATACACGTTGATTCATTCATAAACACAACCAAAAACACTTTACGGATAGTAAAAATTTAAAGAATGATAATTTGCCGAAACTTTTGAGAACATGCGTTTTCTTTTATACTTAATTTTTTCAATTAAATTTATTGATATTTACACGTTCTTCTATAAGTAAGTTCCTAACTAATATGTCAATAAAATGTATAAGTATCTCCGAGATTCTTCTTCATATGGGTATACTTACAAATTAACTAAAAAATTTTTGCTGGTCGGAAACGTATGACCGCCACTGTATATCACAGTAGACTCATTCAAATGCGCAACCCTAAAATCTAAAACTCTCTAAAATTTTTAAATAATTTACAGATGTAAACAATAAAACATTCAGTTGAGATACAGGGCTGTAATTTGACTCTTTTATTTATATCAACTCCATATATATTTTAAATTGCAATTTCTTTTTAAATATTGCTGAATTCATGTTTTTTGTTGAAGAAAGAAAAATTTATTTCTGAAAAAAAAAAAAAAAAAAAATAAGATATTGCTGTTATTATTGGTAATCACAATTTTCTTATCAAATGTGCTTATGTATTAAGCTTTTTTAGTTACTAAGTCTGGCTAAACCAGAAAAAAATTTCCTTACTTTATGATTTTGATGTGAATTAGTAATGTACCTTTATGAGGCCAGTTTCATTGAATAATTTAGGAAAGATACATTTCAACTTTAAAATGAATATTTAATCATACATTATTGCTTATTAACTTTACCTTTGCTTTTGATATTTTAATGATTTTAAAAATTATCTAATTTTTTATTATTAAAGCCTACTATTTATTTTAATATTTTATTATATTGCAGGCATTCATAATAATTTTGATTGCTTTATTAATTACATTCAAATTATTGTTTAAAAAATGAAAGCAATGCAATGGCCAGAAATCTACAAAATTCTAAAATCCGCACAACCTTTGATCCCAAGTTGTGCGTATTTGAAGGAGTCTACTGTATACATATATAGGTTAGTTAAGAATAAGATGGAGAAAGGTTTTAGGGTCAGGGGGTAGGAGGGCCATTATCACTGAAAATATATATACCAATTTTTTTTCGGAAGTGCTTTCCATCGGAAGGCTGCAATAGGTAGTTTTTTATTTTTTGTAATGAAAGCTACCTTAAACGTTAAATATCATCTAAATTAAATTCATTTATCAATGAAATTTTACTTTACAAATCAATTTATTCAATTTTGTGTAATCAACAATAACACCTTAGCACTGATGACATGTATTACTTACCTTTTATTAATAAAATACAATTGTGCAACATCTTTATACTTAAAATAAAACATGTGCATTAAATGGAATGACATTACTGAAGATTTAATAACATTAAATTTAACAGAAATCGAAAAGTAATTTATGAAAAAAATATCAAAACAAAGAATGTTTTCAAATATTTTTAAAAAAATATACTACATTTTTTTATTACTTTTATATCTTCTGGTAATATGCATGATTTTAAATCTATCTAAATTTTGACAAAATATTTTTTTTTTAAATCAGAAATTATTATATTAATTTATAATAAAACAAAAGAATTAACTACAATAAAAAAAAATCCATATTCCACTGATTAATGCAAGTCTTAAAAGAATTGAATTTTTAGCGAAAGTTACCAAAATACTATTTTCAAAAGCTTTAACTTTTTGAATTATTGAAAAATTAAACTTTATTCATATAGATAATTTAGAAACATGTAATAAAAACATTATTTATGACCAAGTTGTCAATTAAGTCTTGTATGCTTGATATTAGGAAATGAAAAATAAGCAAAATATTTTCTCACTTTGACCAGAATGATAATGTTTCCCCGATGAAATCTAAATCTATCATCCTTTTCATCATCTCAAAATTTGCATATGCTATTCTCATAATCATACTCACTATTTAAAAATTATTTATTAATATAGTTTCAAATTTGAAATCGCATTTGTCAGACACAACTTGGAATTCAAACGTTCAACGTACTTGTACATGTAATTTCAGTAACAGTATTCTTGTCTTGTAAATGCACATGTGATGAAAATATCCTATTTTTTACAGAAAATGATCGTTCTTTTTAATTTGACATTTTTTTTTTTTTACTCACTTGAGCACTGTGCCTTACGTCTCAAACTCAGAGAGAAAAAGTATTGAATAGTAACATCTTCATGAAGGAAAGTGCCTGTTTTTTAAAGCATGATGTCATTTCCCATTCACATTATTTGAAAAAATTATTTTTAATTATAATGAGAAAATTGCATCATAAAAAATATAATAAATAAATAAAATCTTTTACTCCTCTGAAACAATGGAATTAATTTAATTTCAAGAAATTTCATAAGAATTTTTTGTGTGATTTTTGTTTGTAACAGGATGATATCTTTTCAGCACAACGTTTTATTTTCTTTTTAGAGATCTACGCTTTTGACGCTTTTTTTTTAGTCAACAAGCATTAACTTAAAATTTGTGAATTCAACTACTAAAATGTTTTGTAAACAAAAAAAATGTTTTATAAATTTCTCAATTCTCACCGAATCCTATACTTTTTCATTTTTTTTAAAACTTCCTGTAAGGGCATAAAAAAATTGTTTCTGTTTTCAATTAGTTAATTTTCAATATTGCTTTAGAAAAAAAAAGATATATTGATATATGATATTGCTTAATATAGATAACAGATGTAAAAGATACAATTTGCTTAATATAAATAACAGATGTAAAAGATACAATATTGCTTAGTAAAAAAAAAATAAATTTTAATATGTTGTTTCTTTAAAAGTATTCATTTTAAGTGGAATATGTTTTAGTTTCTAATTTATATTACGCTTGAAATATTTATTATGGGCAGTAAGTTCACTATTTTGAAAATATTGCATAATGTATCGAAAATATCATGATATTTATTAACTTTGGTGAAGAACACAGTTTTGATGGAAATAAACAATATGGAACAGCTACTGATGAACAGTAATAGAAAAATTAAGTGCTTGTGACGTAGATATTTTCATAGATCAGACAAACACAGTGACAGACTGAATAGCTGCTTTCTTTTTGTATTTCGGTTACTTAACTTATTCACAGTTAGACAACAAATTACCAAAACAAAAAGAAATCATATAACTTTTATTTTTATTTCCCTAAAGAAAAAACGTCTTTCAAAAATCTAGAATTTCCAAAGCTCACAAAAATGTTGGAGACTCCAAAACCAAACCCCCGCAACTAGTGAGAACTTAGATAGTGCTTTTTTGGTACTACAGTAGAGGACCTATTATCCGGAATCGTCGGGACCGAGGGCTTTCCGGATTTCGGGTCCGTCCGAAACTCGACACTCCCCTTCCCTCCCCCCCTCCAAAAAAAAACAAAAAAAAAACACGGAAAATTTAAAAACAATAACAAAATTATAGCACTGATGTCTAGAATATGAATGAAAAGTGTGTTGTATGAGAAGTCTGTGGAAAAAACACTAAGCTACAACTTTGACTCTTGTACTAGAGTACAAAGTCAAATATACGGACATCCAAAATTCAGAACTCTTCAAAATCCGGACGTTTTGCTAACTGGCTTTACACACATATATATATATATATATATATATATAAACGTAAAATACCGTTAATCCGCTCCCCCAAAGGTGACGTAATTCGTAAAATTATTAGAGAGGGGCGCTTACACGGGATTTTTCCGCGATCGTTTCACAAAATTTGCATTTTTTGCGAGATATCTGCAGGATTTTTTCGCGATATTTGATGAGATTTGCAGGGTTTATTGCGATATTTGACGAAATTTGCAGGGTTTTATCGCGATATTTGACAAATTTGCAGAGTATTTTCGCGATACTTGAAAAAATTTGCGTTTTTTTTGGGGATGAATCATGATGAAATGAATGAATCAATCTTTGAATGAATTATGAATTTTGATACTTGAAGCAATACCTGTAAAAATTTGCGTTTTTTTTTTTTAAGAAAAACGTAAATTCTGTCGAAAAAACGCAGAAAAAATGTGAATTTCGTAAAAATAAGCCAAAAAAGCATGAAATATAAAAAAATCTCGAAAAAACGCACATTTGATCAAAGATTCGTGATTCATTCATTTCATTATGATTCAACTCGTTCTCAATCGTCTTCATTTCCGGATTTCGGGTCCTTCCGGATTTCGGAATTCCGGATAATAGATCCTCTACTGTACTATATTATCCCGTTGACCAATTTAGCCATAATTAAAGAAATTGTCAACTTAATTATACAAATTGACATAATTTTTATTTTAAACAACAAAAAAACAAATAATTAGTAGAATATTAATAAAAGTTCAAATAAAAAACGTGTCAAAATAAACACGTTAACATATTTAATGTCGTCGAATGTGACATTCAAGATCATCCATTATTGGCATTTAATCTTACAGTTGGGTGATAATTTTTTGATCAAAGGGGATAACCTAGTAGTACCAATTTTTCATTCTTCTGATGATTTATTTCAACAATCTATATTTTGTTGCTAGAATATTAGAACATTCAGTACAGCATAAACAAAAACATATAACAAAAACTACATATAAAACAGAACCAACTATTGCAATTAATTTTTAAATTGAAGGTCAGACAATTTTCTTTTACTTTGGAGCAATAAAATAACAAAATAAATAAAATTTGCATTAATTACATATTTATATTACTTAAAGAAAAAAATGAGCACTTGCGTATTAACTCCACCGCAACAGACGTTGCGGTAATGCGGCAATAAAGAGCAATCTTGTTGTTCATGCTTTTTTAGTGTTTTCTTTTTGTGCTCATTTTTGATGCCATTTTTAGCACTTTTTAGTGCTTTAGTACCTTTTTTGCAAATTTTTGATGCCATTTTTGTGTACATTTGAACAATAAGATTGCTCTTTATTGGCGTATTAGTGCAACTTCTGCTGCAGTGGCGTTAATACGTAAGTACCAAAAATGTGTACATAAATTACATATAAAGCAAAAACTATTATAATTACTTTCATAACAGAGTTGCTACTCTAATCTTGAAAAAAAAATTCCCTATTTTCCCTGTACTGAAATGCATTTATTCCATGTTGAGTGCAAAAAAATATATGCGTGTGTGAAAGCTAACTAGAAACGTTATAATTTGCCATTACCAAATTCCCTGTGTTTTCCAGATTTTTTAGGTTTTTTAAAGAAATTCCCTGGATTTTCCCTGTTTTGGGAGGAGATTTAAAATTCCCTGTGTTTTCCCGGTTTTCCAGGTGGCGTGGCAACCCTGCATAAAATGTAGTACAGTTGAACCTCGAAAATCCGGACCTCCAAAATCCGAAAATCTCTAAAATCCGGACATGTTTCCTATTTCAGTTTTATTAATTTTTAAAATAAGACATAGCTGTAATTTTCATCAATTGCAGTTAAATTCTGATAACTACCGTAAAATCCCGTTAATCCATCCTTCCCGATCAAACGCCCCCTCCCCACTTTATAAAAAAATTTTAATTTTCAAAAAATCCCGAGAAAACGCTCTCCCTCTCAAAAAATCGCTGAAAACGGATGAATCATGCTGAAATGAATGAATCATGAATCTTTGATGAAATGTGCGATTTTTCAACATTTTTTAATTAATTTCATGCTTGTGTTGGCCTTTTTTTTACAAATTTCTCTTTTTTTCTGCGTTTTTTCAAGAGATTTTATGTTTTTTTTAACCCAATTTTTTTCAAGTATCAAAATTCATGATTCATTCAACGATTCATTCATTTCATCATGACTCATTCCTGTAAATTTTGTTGAACGATCGCGGAAAAATCCCGCGTAAGCACCCCCTCTAACTATTGTACGATTTTTCGTCACGTTTTGGGGGGGGGGGGGAGCGGATTAACGGTATGTATATATTACCGTGGCTTATTTATGAAATGATATAGTAAAATTTCAAATAAATAAATAAAAATAAAAGTCACTAAAACTTTAAAAAATGTAGTATCGGAAGAATCGTTATTTGTTTGCACTGGGTGGAAAAATTTGCATTTTTGGTTTTTTTATTACATAGCCGTAAAAAAGATTTTTTATTAAACCTCCAAAATCCGGAAAAATCGAAAATCCGGAATCGCCGCGGTCCCGACGGTTCCGGATTTTCGAGGTTCAACTGTATGGTTAAAATTTTTACTGAATCAAGACTTTATTATTAGTATTTCTTTAACATATTTAACATTGTATTGTTTAAATATAATGCATTATAAAAATTATAAATTGTAATAAAATAACTGTAAATAATTACAGCTAATTTTAAAATTCATGTCTTTCAGTAAAATATATGTGTAATCAAATTTTACTTAAATTATTATATGGCAATAATTTATATTGAAAATTTATACTGATGGATACAAACTATTATAATTACTTTCATAAAATGTAGTATGGTTAAAATTTTTACTGAATCAAGACTTTATTATTAGTATTTCTTTAACATATTTAACATTGTATTGTTTAAATATAATGCATTATAAAAATTATAAATTGTAAAATAATAACTGTAAATAATTACAGCTAATTTTAAAATTCATGTCTTTCACTAAAATATAGGTGTAATCAAATTTTACTTAAATTATTATATGGCAATAATTTATATTGAAAATTTGTACTGATGGATACAAACTATTATAATTACTTTCATAAAATGTAGTATGGTTAAAATTTTTACTGAATCAAGACTTTATTATTAGTATTTCTTTAACATATTTAACATTGTATTGTTTAAATATAATGCATTATAAAAATTATAAATTGTAATAAAATAACTGTAAACAATTACAGCTAATTTTAAAATTCATGTCTTTCAGTAAAATATATGTGTAATCAAATTTTACTTAAATTATTATATGACAATAATTTATATTGAAAATTTATACTGATGGATACAAACTATTATAATTACTTTCATAAAATGTAGTATGGTTAAAATTTTTACTGAATCAAGACTTTATTATTAGTATTTCTTTAACATATTTAACATTGTATTGTTTAAATATAATGCATTATAAATTGTAATAAAATAACTGTAAATAATTACAGCTAATTTTAAAATTCATGTCTTTCAGTAAAATATAGGTGTAATCAAATTTTACTTAAATTATTATATGGCAATAATTTATATTGAAAGTTCGTACTGATGGATTAAAAAGAAAAAATAGAGTGGTATTTTTCTTTTATTATAGAGGCTTTTACTTTTTTTTGCACTTACGTATTAACACCACCACAGTTATTTTTTGGATCCCTTGTTGCCTTGTTTTTTTCTGATTTATAATGCCATATTTTAGTGTTTTAGTGCTTTTTTTTTTTGCTCATTTTTTGACACTGTTTTTTTTTGCATGTACGAACAACAAGATTGTTTTTTATTGGCGCAAGATCTGCTGTGGTGGCATTAATACGTAAGTACCCATTTTTTATAGCTATTCATTATTCCGCACAATTTGGGCTTTATAAAATGAGATTTATAGACAAATAATACAAAGAGCCATGAAAACAATCCTAAAGAATGCTTATGTGTGTTTATATGTATTTATATAAAAATAATAATTCTAAATTACATTAAAAACGTTAAAATCATTTTACTTTAAATTCTACATCTTTATATTTACGTACTTATAATAATTCTATATTTATACATGTGTTATATACATATATGTGTATGCATTATGATTGTTTTTTAAACACAATTTACTTGTTTTTGTATAATAAAATAAATAAATGGTATTACGATAAATAAACTATACAAATGTTTGAAAGAAAAAATACAGTTTATGAAATGAAACAGTGAATAGGTGCCAGAAAATATGTTGCTAAATTATATGTGATTTTTAGCGTATTTTACTTATAGTGTATTTTAGTTACTTATAGGATATTTTACTCTAAGAAAAAAAATCTTATTTCTGTAATTGAAAGAATCCGTTTTAAATATTAAGAAAATTTTAATTTTTTAATTCATTTAAATTCTAAAATAATAAAGTATTCGGCCTGATAATTATCATTCGGCTAGCAAAATATTCAGTTAATAGGGTGCGGAATATTAAAAATGATTAGTATAAATGGTAGCAATAATGAAAGTTATGACACATAAAATTTTATGTTATCATACGATCAAATCACAAGCTCTAGATTTTTCAGTGGAAGAATAAGGAAAGAAACATATCTTACCATTAATTTACTTTGGTAATGAAGTAGAGTCAGTATACTAAAAATATATCCACTGTTACAGATTGAGTATAAAAAATTTTTTAAAGACGCCAACACAAAGTATGATTCATGAACAAAGAAGTCATTCATTAATAATGATTCAATGAATATTCCCGTTTAAAAATTAGATGCAATTTGACTTTGGAAACTCGGGAAAATCTTGTTTAGATTAATTGTTAAAACTTATTTAATAGCGGTCTGGTAACTATTAGTACAATGAAATAAGAAAAGTAAAAAGTTTTAGCCATATTGAAGTATAGTTCAATTGACTGAGACGCCAACTCAATGAATCACAATGGAATAAATCACTCATAAACAATGAATCAGTCAATAAACAACTGAAACAAAATTTTAAATTAATAAAACAAAACATTTATTTATAATAAAAAGAACCGAAACTATTTTAAAAAATGCGAATTTATCACCTAAGTATACCCTCGTGTATTAAATTACGCGATACATACGCAATTTAGTTTTGAATAACTCAGGAAATCTAACATTGAATCTTTTGTGAATCTTGTTTCTGATAATGGCTGTCTGATAACCAGTTTCAAATAAGGGATAAAAAAGGATACTAGTTTTATTGCTATTTCAGCAGTTTAATTAATCACGGCATTCTCGGGATCAATGAATGAATTTTTTTAATTAAATCGTGATGTAAAAAGTCACGATTCATTCATGTATTGGCGTCTTTTACTTGCCCTGTCTATAAATATCAGGTAACTTTTAAAATATGGATTTATTGATCTCACCCTTTTTACTAAAATAAGTTCATGCTAAGGTGGTTTCTTTTTGTTACTCTTCAACTAAAATTCTACAACTGCCAGTTTCATAATTATGACTATACAGTCAAAGTTCTATAATCCATGCAAGTTGGGGCCAAAGGTTGTGGAATATCACAGATTAAAGAGCATTTTGGATTACACGTCTTTTTATTACTCCTAGACAGTGTTTTGATTCTATAATCAGTATAATAATGAAAATACAAATGAAATCTAAAAATTAATTTAATAGACTATCTCAAAAAATGTCTTATTAAAAATTTTTAATAAATTTGCTATTTTTTTTAAATGAACATATTCTTTAAATTAATATTATTATTTTTTTTATTTTTAATTTTCTATAAATTTATAATTTGGTTTAATTATAAATTTATTTAATTTAATTTATAATTATTCAAATAAATTATAAATTTTGTCTTTCTTAATGATTTTGAATTTAATAATTCTTATAATTATGAAATTCTGTATGCTCTAAGGATTATGTGCTTGGAGAGAAGGAAATAAAATTGTCATTGGTTGGGGAATTGTAAAAGATGTAATAATGTACTTTTCCCCGTATAGCATTATGTAGTGGAATACTTTGTGTGGCCCTGTAATTTAATAATAAAAATTCTTTGCATCACAGATTTTACAGAATGCATATTTTAGTATATACTTCATAGATTCATGCCAATTCTATTATGTTCGAATGAGTGTAACATCATTAAAATGCATTTGAAAATTTTTCCTATTGACCGTAATGTAATGGAATACTTTTGATTGTCCCTGTAAATGATCTATGCATCCGACTTTCATAACATTTGAAATGACTCGACAAAATTACATATAATTATATGTTTTGAATTTCAAACGATTAAAATGCATTTGAAACTTTTTACCCCATGGACCGTAATGTAACGGAATCCTTTTGATTGTCCCTGTAATTGATCTATACATCCGATTGTCATAACATTTGAAATGACTCAATAAATTTACGCAATAATTATATCTTTTAAACTTCAAACGATTAAAATGCATTTGAAACTTTTTCCCCATTGATCGTAATGTAACGGAATCCTTTTGAATGTCCCTGTAATTGATCTATGCATCCGATTTTCATAAAATTTGAAATGACTCGGCAAAATTATGTATTTTAAATTTCAAACAGTTCGGTTGGGTAGTTTTTGCATTGCGTAGTTTTGCGGACAGACAGACGGACGGACTGAGCGACAATAATAGGTGCTACGTACAGTGGCGTAGCTAAGGGGGGGCAAGGGGGCGTCCACCCCGGGCGCCGAGGCCTAGGGGCACCAAATTGAGAGAAATTGTTATATATTTATATTGGGGTGGGGGCGCAAAATTTCTTGCTGGCCCCGGGCGCCAAAAAACATAGCTACGCCACTGGCTACGTATTTACATATTTACGAGCACTCCTAAAAATACGAGATATCATGTTAAAAAGAAATAATTACAGATTTTAAACTTTGTATAATTTTGTGGAAATAGGAGTTTCAGAGATTGTTTTTAGAAAAAATGGAAATCAACAATATGTTTTTTAAAATTTAGATAGTTATTTTGTTGAAATGACAAATAAATAATCGGTTGTGTAAATTTCGCTTGAAATTTCAATTTCTCCTGCCCATTTCTCGGCTTATGGTGTAATTCTAAAATATTTATATTTAAAAAGCATTTTCATTTACCTAAATACCCACTTAAAATTTACGCTTTTTTTTTTTTTCTTACGCACAACAAAATTCAGTTTGTAAGTAGTACATCTTAGTTTTTTTTTCTTTTTTGTATGCAAATATCTTTATACACAACATCCGAATGGCTATTTTGAATATGCTAAAGAAATTAATATGTTCCTTTTTTAAAATGATTCTCAAATCGCTTATTTTATTTTCAAGAAGAATAAAAACAAATAATTTGTACTTTCTTTTTTCATTTTTTGGTCTTATGATGTTATTTAAAGAAAAATAACTTAATGTTTACAAAACTTGAATATATTGTAAAATATAACACAGTATTTAGCCATTTAAAAATGGACTTCCTCTAAACAAAGCATCATACAAAATTCGAATATGTTGTTGAAATATAACAGGAACATCTTCTAAAAACCCATATCATTTCCTTTCACTGAAAAAAGTTGAAGACCTAGTTATATAATTGTCTAAAACTGCTATATTTGTTGGATATTAAAAAATTACTTTAATGATAGTGAGTTTTTATTCCTTAGCTTAGTATCTTCATTTCATTAGAATATGTTTTAACTTTAAAACATATGCGGGAATGACTGTAAATTCATGCATTACAGAGTACTAAAAATAACTTTGTTTATAAAACTCAAATTACTACTCTCAATGTAGTTACTTTACTTAAAAAGAAAAAAACAACAATGCTAATTAATCTGAAATAACGAAGAAAAATTCTCTATTATAAAAATAGTCATTTTTAAATATAGTCAATTTGCTATGTTATAAATTAGAAAAGTATCTAGAAAACATCGCCACGGATCAAGGCGGTATTGTAACTTTTCGACCTGCTTTTGAAGCACACTTCGTAAAATACCATGTTTAAACTTTGTACACGGTTGTACTTTGTAGTACGGAATCTCTTCTATGCGAGTAAAGCTCGCACTTGTCCGATTGTTTTTTAAATTGTATATTAAAATTGTATATTTTTTCATAACAGGTAATGCATAAATTATACAGATCCTGCTAAGATTGAATCACATGGAACTGCAAATATTTTGTTTTAAAAAGGTTTTCGTCTTAATTAGTAACGTTTTTATGACCTGTAAAGATAGCCTGTGTATAACGGAAATTCGGCTGAAACAGTTTTCTTGTGATCTCTGTGAAATAATACTTTTTCAATAAAAACTTGCCTGAAACGAAAATTTATTCTGCTCCTTAAAGCGCGTATCTTTGCAGATTGCGTTGCATCTTTATAAACTTTTGTAATTATATTTCAGATTTTCTTCAAGTTTTGGAGGGGGCTGCAGCCCAATCAGCCCACCGCTTGAATACGCCACTTGACACACACACACACGCGGACCAACAGACATTTTCTAAAAACATCTTTTTTGGAACCTCTGATCTCTAAAACGTGAATATCTGTCAAAAACTGGAAGTCGAAAAAAATTTCGATTACAATACTTTCTTATATTGAAAATAGAACAAAGTAAAAATAAACATAACTTACCAAAATTCATTCTAAAAAAAATTACAAAAAAAAAAAAAAAAATCAGGAAATTTCAAGAAATTGGCTCTGATAAGGTTCATTTTTTTTTTCATTTCATATGATGACATAGAATTTGGGAAAAAAAAAAATCTTACATTATAAGAAATAAAAAATTAAAACAAACAAGTGTTTTTCGCCAAGCACGATTCTCGCCAAGAAGCGTCGAATTCATGCCGAAAGCTCTGGCCAATCAGATTGCAAGACACAGTTTGGATGACAAAACCTGGTTCGGAAAAAAAATTATGCGGGTCGTTCCGAAATAAAACAACTCTGAAAAGGAACGATTCCTCAGATTCGTTCCGAAAAAGAGCGACTCCTCTGAATCGTTCTGAAAGGGCATAAATCACATACTTTTTATTTCTTTACAACAAGTTAGGATAGATTATTTTTTTGGAAAGTAAACTAAAAATGATCTTTAATTTAGAATCCTCGAGGTTGGAAGGGTTCTGGATTTCAGATGTTATACTCTACAAACACAATGGTGTGCTGCAGCACCGATTCGCTAGCAAACTATTTTCCGATATTTTATTTATAATTTATTTATTTATTTTTTTTAGATTTTATGTATAAGTCGACCCCCAACTTTGAAGTTCCTTTTTTGTCTAAAATTTTTTGACTTATACGCGAGTATATATGGTAGGATGTCATATTTAACTTCACAGAGAATTTTAAAGCTGATATAGATATTCCTGGATATTCTGCTCCTATATTCATCCAGCAGGAAATTATGAATTTCTCTTGAAATATTATTTGCTGTTGAATCTGTTATTATTATTTTTTAAACAGATGATATAAAAGGTGTATTTTTTAGCTAAACCTCGATTTTTTGTTTTAAAAGCTTTTATCAACAAAAGGAAGGGCTACTTTCTGATTCAGAAGTAGATTCTAAATCAATATTTATAAATACATATCAGTAAAAAATAATCTGTATCATAATGCAGATACAGTGATAACACAAAACTTTAAAGTATATATATATTTTTTCTAACGTGCATTTTTTAAATTGGTCGTACGATTATTCTAAAACTATTAAATCGATGCACTATAATTTTTTTTCTAGTATATAATTATACAGTACATATAAGAAGACTTTCTTTTGTCATTTTTTTTTGTTAACATTAAAAGACAAGATAAATTTAGTTCAAGATAAATTTAATTTTCTCTTCTGACAATAGCTATTTTGAATGTAAAATTCAGTTATTTCCAAATCCCTTTATCTAATCACTAGAATAAAAACTTATTTAACTTCTTAAGCAACATGTTCAATGCAGTAATAGTATGCTCAATACCGGATATCATTAAATTTTGTCAAAAGTAATTTATCACAATAGCAATTAGCAACACAAAAAACTCTGATGCATAGAACATTTCAATCTGGATTTAAAATAAAGACATATGCACATATATTTTGGAATTTCAGATAAAAGAGTTCAGTTTGCACATTGGTACATTGTGTTTATAAAGTAAATTAAAAATTGTTATATTTCAGATATATCAAATTTAAGCTGTAATGTCCACCTCCTCCCCAAGGCAGAAAAAAGACCCATTAGAAGAGCAACAATAGCTTGAAATGTATACAGTGTCTCACAAAAGTGATGGGACACTCGTGCTTTATAAAAAGAAACTGCAATAAAATAAATAAACAAACATGTGCAAAAATTTTTTGGGTGTGTTTCATATTTAAAGTTAGTAGCAATTATTACATAACATACATTTTGTCAAAATATTAAAATATTAATTTAGTAAAAATACAATTGTTCAGAACGGAGCAAAAAATGGCTCACATAAGTGATGGGACACTTATACTTTTCCATCAAATATTTATCCAAAAATTTTACTTTTTAAAAGGTTTTAATATTTTGTTGGATTTCCTTTTACTTTTAAAACATGATTTAATCTTTTTGGGATGGATTCGACTAATTTTTTTGTGATTTCTGGAGTGATTTTACCCCATTCTTCTTGAAGCACCGATTTTAGTTGTTGTTTTGAAGAAATGGTGTGTTTGCGAATTCTTGATTCCGATTCATGCCAAATATACTCTATGGGATTTAAGTCTAGAGATTGTGGTGATGTTTTTATTATTTCAGGACAGTTATATAGCAGCCAGAGTCTAACGTTCAGAGCATTGTGCTTGGGGTCATTGTCCTGGTAGAATTTAAAATCATTATGAAGGTTCAATTTTCGTGCTGAAGATTTCAAATTTTGCTTTAAAATATCAATATACTTGTACTGATCCATTATACTGTCAATAAAAACAAGATTACCAACTCCAGCGAAAGACATACACCCCCATACCATAACTCCTCCTCCACCATGTTTTACTGTTGGTACCAAGTTCTGTTTTCGAAATTCTTCCCTGGGTTTTCTCCACACCAAGATTCTACCGTCAGAATCAAATATATTAAATTTACTCTCATCAGCAAATATAACTTTATTCCAGTAATCAGAATTCTTATTTATGTTGGATTTTGCGAAAACTAGTCTGAGTTTTCTATTCTTTTCACTTACGAAGAATTTTTTCCTGGCTACTCTACCGTGATATCCAGCAGATCGAATTACCCTTCTAATAGTCTCAGGATTAACAATTATTTCATATAATGCTTGTAAATCAGCAGCAACTTTTGAAGCACTATTTCTTGGATTTTTTTTTTATATTTCGAACGATATTTCGCTTTATTCCATTGGATATCCTTGATGGTCGGCCAGGTCTTATTTTATCCTGAATCATATGATTCTTTTTATATCGTTTAATGATATTGAAAACTGTTAGTTAACTGTTTCAGCAGTTTTTCTAATAGATTTTCCATGTTCAGTATGCAAACTAATAACTAATTTTCAAATTTCAGGCGAAGTTTCTTTTCGTTTAGCATTCATGGCTACACAGAGCTAAAAAACACAAAAATTCCAAAACAAACTGGAGAGAAATACTGCAGAGGATTTTATAAATTATACCAATTGCTTTTAAGTAAAAATAAAACCCCAAAAAATATTTTTATTGCTTATTTCAGACGATTTTTGTTGCATATATAATGGTGTCTCATCACTTATGTGAGCTATTTTTTGCTCCGTTCTGAACATTTGTATTTTTATTAAATTAATATTTTAATATTTTGACAAAATGTATGTTATGTAATAATCTTTACTAAATTTAAGTATGAAACACACCCACAAAAAAAATGTGATTTAATGATATTGAAAACTGTTAGTTAACTGTTTCAGCAGTTTTTCTAATAGATTTTCCACGGTCAGTATGCAAATTAATAACTAATTTTCGAATTTCAGGCGAAGTTTCTTTTCGTTTAGCATTCATGGCTACACAGAGCTAAAAAACACAAAAATTCCAAAACAAACTGGAGAAAAATACTGTAGAGGATTTTATAAATTATGCCAATTGCTTTTAAGTAAAAATAAAACCCCCAAAAATATTTTTATTGCTTATTTCAGACGATTTTTCTTGCATATATAATGGTGTCTCATCACTTATGTGAGCTATTTTTTGCTCCGTTCTGAACATTTGTATTTTTATTAAATTAATATTTTAATATTTTGACAAAATGTATGTTATGTAATAATCTTTACTAAATTTAAGTATGAAACACACCCACAAAAAAATGTGTACATGTTTTTTTAATTTATTTGATTAGTTTCCTTTTGTAAAGCACAAGTTCCCATCACTTATGTGAGACACTGTATGTACAATTGATAAAACATAACAAAATTATGTTTAGGAATTATATTATAAAACAAAAATAGAGCCAAAGAAAGAAAAATCTATTGCTCAGTTGAAAAAACATTTTTGAGAAACATTTTTTTTAGCACTTGATCAGCAACCCTTGCGAGATGCAATCAGAGCCCCTTGATCAGTAACAATGCAATTTTAAATATAGTGGTGCAATTTTAAATACAGTGTTTTATACAATAAAATTTGTAAAAATGCAATATGTGGATACTAAAAACCTATATAAAAAAAATCATCTAAAACTGAATATTTGTTTGGTTCCATTCGATTGCATCTTACTGTGTTTGACTGCTTTATTGAAAAACATTTGTAAATAAGGGTGTATTCTGATCCAAACTGCTTATTTTTGCATTTAATTTTGAATTCTTTTTTGCTCTGAAATGCATTAAACTGACAAATTCTCTTATTCAGAAACTATACAAGGTGCCGTTAAATTCAATATTTTGATAAAAGCAGAAAATAGTGTAAAAAATTCTGTCAAACTTGCTTGTAAACCAAATTTTCCGAAGGGGAAGTGCTGGAGATGAAAAAAATGTCCGTGCTGAAACTATGATTGTTTATCAATCAAATTGTAATGAAAAATAAAATCATACGGCACCTTGTACATCGCTTTGAAAATCACTGCAGCATGTTTCATGTTTCTCTTTTGAAAAATGAGTCTGAAAGTGTATCAGAAAATTTCAAGGTGTTGAAGGTGCAAAAGCATATTTTCGAGTACACCCTAAAAATATATTTCTTTTAATTTTGGAGAAAGCTTCATTTCTGCCCAGTCCTTGGTTATAACTAGGTCGATTATTAATAATGTAAAAGTTTCAGAAATCACCATTAAAAACTACTGTAACTTTTAGGTGTAAAAAAAAAAAAGATACGTTAAACGAACGGTTCTATTTCAAATGAATCATTCGTAAAAGATTGTGGATACGCCCAAAACGCTCTGATTTGCAGAAGAATTTGTAGCTGAACTTAAACACATTTAAATGTTAAATTTCGCGTTACAATAGTTTTAAAGATTCTTGTTGTACATAGAAGTCTAACCTTAGAATTTTGAGACATTTTTAAATTCATAAAAATATTGGCCTTCAAGATCAAGCAATTAAGAATTAGCGAAGTCATTTTTCATTTTTTAGAAAGTATGAAATAGCGTAGAGCTTAACTTTTTTTTTTAAACGGTTTTACAGAAAAAAGTATATGTAACCATATTCTGCTGTATCTGCTTTTATCACATGTGCATTTTTAAGTAACATTATAGTGTTTGTTGTCCTGTTTATTTTATATTGTTTTCCTAATGTATAGCTTTTGTTTTTAAATGTACTATAAAAGAGGAATCACGGAAAAAAGCGTACCGGAAAAAAGCGCCCCGGAAAAAAGCGTCCCCGGAAAAAAGCGCCCCGGAAAAAAGCGTCCCTTTTTACAAATTATATATTTAAATAAGTCTGATAATAGTACACATGGTTAATCTTAGAATATAAACACTAGATTGAGACGGTTTTATGAAATTTAAGTCTTTGCTCAATCGAGACTCAGATGGGCGGGGGGGGGGGGGGGGGGCTTTAAAAGTTATCTCAAAACCTGTCATTGTTTTAATGGAAAAAAAAATTGTAGGGTACGAAGAATTAGATAATAAACACTAGGTACTTAAATGATTTTTTAAAATTCAGTCTCCCTTGTTCTCCTGTGTAGTGGGGGAGAGGGGGGGTGTCTACAAACTTTTGAATATATCTCTTATATTTATTTTTTAATATTATTTATAATTTGGTTATTTTTATTATAAAATTACATATTAATATTTTATTATATTTTATATTACATTTATATATTTATATTTATATAATATATAACATAATATATAATAATAAATATATTAATATAATATAATAATAATACAGAATAAATAATTTATAATAAATAAGTAATAAATTAATAGTAATACATAAATATAAATTAAATATAAAATTAAAAAAATGTAATTAAATATTAAAAATTATACTTATTAACAAAAGTTTATTTAAAAATGATAATATTTTATTAACTCATAGTAAATCAATAAGAATAAATGTATTAATAAATAAAATTAAATATTAAAAAATCTAGTTTCATCAACAAGAATTAATTTTAAAAATGATAATATTTTATTAATTTATAGGACATAATAAAAATAAGTGTATAAATATATAAAATTAAATATTAAAAATTCTACACATAAACAAGGATTTATTTAAAAAATGATATTTTATCATCCGCCATTACTGATACTATTGTCATATACCTCCAGCAATCTCGCTACGTATCCCCAAGGGTCCGCGTATCAAAGGTTGGGAACCGCTGTCCTACGAGAATGATATAAATGAGACATTTGTTGCCACTTTAGTTTTTATTATTTATTTATCCACAAGTTCAATATTTATCAATTCCTTGCCACTTTTTTCTGATCACTTTTTGAGCTCTTGTTTTTCCAGTCACTTTTTTCCCTAAATTCTAGGAAACATTCCGAAAAAATGTTATCGTCTAAAGCAGTGATAGATTTGGAGTTTGTAGGCTCACCCCCTCCCCCCGCCCCCACAGAAGAACAAGGCGGGCTGAATGAAAAATATATATGGGTCATTCCATGTCAAGTGTCCTAAATTTTGGCATGGTTCCCGCTCGACCCCCTTCGATTTTTATGAAATTGATACAGAATATACATGTCATGTATGATGAGCTTTGTAAACTGTTTAGTGCAAAAAGTTGTATAGTTGGAGAACCATGGGTCCATTTGTACCAATCACTATTTCATACTTGTAGAAAAAACAGCCAAATCATGAAGTTTGGCATCATATTGTTCATGATATATGAAACCTTACTTATTGAAAATAGGTGATCTAGTACAACTTTTTGTGCTAAAAAATATAATTGCAGTATTAAAAAACACAAATCAAAACTATCGTGATTACTAGGCCTCAAAGTAGGCCGTACGGCCAATCTGGTTGAATTTTACCCTTACTTTAACATGCTGTAACTACTGCAAATATTATTTTAAAAATTTCTCGCTTTACAAACTAATTACCTATGGATATACCATAAAGCCGCTGTAGTTGTTTTTTAATTGCTTGAATATTCATTAAATTATTGATGTTCAAAGTCTAATAAAAAATTAAAATCGTCGATTTTGTCCCATATTCAGAATCGTATATCTCAAAAAGGACACTTCTGATTTGGTTATAATTAGTACCACTAGAAAGAGCATATCTTAATTTATAAAAAAACTTTATTTCATTTTGGGCCTTTTAGATTCAGATGAAAAATAATGAAATTCAAAAACCTGTTGTACGAGATAATTCAGATACATACAAGAAAAGTATATATTACAACAGGGTCTTTCAATATATTTTGAACCATTCTTTTTTATTACAACGATTAATGCATATAATAATTATCACTTTTTCTGGTCACAGTTACTTCCCCTTTACCATTATGAGTGATTTGTAACCGCATTGCCAATGAGTTATGTCCAATAACCAGGCAAGACTAGCTCCTGGTTGGGTATTGCATGTTTAACAAGATTTATACAAAAATATTCCTTTTTTCTTTCAGTTTATGCTTTACATTACTGTCAAAACATTCTGTATCAAGATTTTAGCTCTATAGATTCTCATGATTAAGATCAGAGTCAATGAAGCATTGGCTGTTGGATAATTCTCAGTGCCATTTGACTACTTATTGCGCACATAAAGGTTTTAAGCTTTTTAAAGAATTTTCCTCTGAGGAACAGGAGTTAATTAATCGCTGAAGTTTACTGCATCTTGAAGAAAATTCTCAAATATGCTTTCATTATGAAATATTGCTTTTGCATAAATTTGAGTTTCTTCAGCGAACATGCTGTAATCCTTTCACTAAAGACAATCATTGCGTACGAAAATCTTTGCGGCCCATCAATTTAGAAAGTTTTAATCATTTAACACACTAAGAAACTAAGAAAAATGTCAAACCAGACCAAAAAATATGTAGATCATGCAGAAAAGAATTAGAAGAAACAAGAACAACATGGACCTCTTCTTCAAGAGAATTGGAGCAAGATGAAATAGATGTAACAGAAACGTTGAACAAAAGTCTAACAGCTATTGATTTATCTCCTTTAAAATTTCAACGAACATCAATAAGAGATATTAAAAGCTATACAAAGCAAAAGATAAGTGAAACTGAAGATGTGATTTCAAAGAAAATAGCTATTGTTTCTGGTATAGATCCATGTAAATTAAGACAACCTACTACATGCAACCAATGCCTAGACTGTTTA
Organism: Maratus speculifer; assembly: GCA_964019185.1. Lineage (NCBI taxonomy): Eukaryota > Metazoa > Arthropoda > Arachnida > Araneae > Salticidae > Maratus > Maratus speculifer. The sequence continues at coordinate 16,549,745 of OZ025303.1, read as the reverse complement.
GATTACAAACAGCTAATTAAAGAATTGAAGGAGAAGTTACAGTTGTCAAAACGTCCAGAACAAATACAAATATTAACAATGGCACCTCAAAGTTGGACAATAAAAGGAGTTATGGAAGAGTTTGAAGTTTCAGAAAGAATGGTAAAAGCAGCTCGAAAATTAAAAGCAGACATCGGGATATTGGCTTTACCTAGGGCAAAGTGTGATAAGAAGTTGCCAGAAAACGCAAAAGAAAGAGTATTAATTTTTTTTCAAGATGAAGAATTTAATCTAATATGTGCAGGAATAAAAGATTTCATTTCTGCTCGGATAGATAGAAGGAAAGTTCAGATGCAAAAGCACTATTACTAAGCAATTTGAAAGAAATGTTTGCAGTCTATCGAAGTAGTAATGGACCAAAAATTGTATTCTCCAAATTTTGCGAGTTAAAACCAAAATGGTGTGTGACTGTCATTCAGCAGGTTCACATTCCCAATCTGTGTGTAAAATGCATCAAAATGTGAAGTTGATGCTAGCAAGCTGCCCAACTGATGTAGATTATAAACTCCTTATAAGTAAAACAGCTTGTGACTTGAATTCTAAAGATTGTATGCTTCATCGCTGCGAAGAATTTACTGGAACAGATGATTTAAAAAAATTTTTGGAAAGTATTTTCGAAAATAGTAATCCAGAAGACACCATTGAATTTAAACAATGGGTTCACACAGATCATGACACGTTAGAAACGAAGCAGATGACAATTGAAGATTTTATTGAAGAATCGGTATTGGAAATCTCAGCAACGATGTCTTAATAAATTTTATGCACCCTCATGGACCTTCGAAAACATTTTATTAGCCCACTAGACAAGACCTCTGTTGGATTCTGGAAGAGCATATAATTACTGTTCCATTTCCAATAAAAACAAAAATTAGTCAGCAAAACAATTTACCGAAAGCTGTTGCAATCGCAATCAATAAGAAATTTGACAAACTAAACCAATGAGTAATGTTTTTTATAGATTGGGGATCCGGAATCAACATAATGGGAGCTTGAAATAATCAAAACATTTAGTCTATAATAATCTATGGATCCCGTTAGGTACCGCATTCAAAATTTAAAACATGCGATACCCAACCAGAAGCTAGTCTTGCCTGGTTATTAGATATAACTCATTGACAATGCGGTTACAAATGATTCATAATGGTAAAGAGGAAGTAACTGTGACCAGAAAAAGTGATAATTATTATATGCATTAATCGTTGTAATAAAAAAGAATGGTGCAAAATATGTTCAAAGACCCTGTCGTAATATATACCTTTCTTGTATGTATCTGGATTATCTCATACAACAGGTTTTTGAATTTTATTATTTTCCTTCTGTATCTAAGAGGCCCAAAATGAAATAAAGTTTTTTTATAAATTAAGATATGCTCTTTCTAGTGGTACTAATTATAACCAAATCAGAAGTGTCCCTTTTGACATATACGCTTTTGAATGTGGGGCAAAATTGACGATTTTAATTTTTTATTAGATTTTGAACATCAATAATTTAATGAATATTTAAGCAATCAAAAAACAACTACAGCGGCTTTACGATATATCCATAGGTAATTAGTTTGTAAAGCGAGAAATTTTTAAAATAATATTTGCAGTAGTTACAGTATGTTAAAGTAAGGGTAAAATTCAACCAGATTGGCCATACGGCCTACTTTGAGGCCTAGTAATCACGATAGTTTTGATTTGTGTTTTTTAATACTGCAATTATATTTTTTAGCACAAAAAGTTGTACTAGATCACCTATTTTCAATAAGTAAGGTTTCATATATCATGAGCAATATGATGCCAAACTTCTTGATTTTGCCGTTTTTTCTACAATCATGAAATAATGATTGGTACAAGTGGACCCCTGGTGCTCCAATTATACATTTTTTTGCACTAAACAGTTTCCAAATGTTCATGATACACCCACATGTATATTCTGTATCAATTTCATAAAAATCGAAGGGGGTCGAGCGGGAGCCTCTAGGTCAGTTGACATGGAATGACCCCCATATGAGTTGATATTACTATGAATTAATAAAGTATTATCATTTTTAAATACATTTTTGTTAATGAGTATAATTTTTAATATTTAATAATATTTATTTGTACATTTTTTTTATTTTTATTTTTTTTTATTTAATTTTATATTTAATTTATAATTATGTATTATTACTTTATTATTTATTTACTATAAATTATTTATTATTATTAATTATTATTATTATTATTATTAATTTATTAATTACATTATTAATTATTTACTATTAATATATTATATTAATATATTAATAATTAATTAATATGTATTATATAAGTATAAATATATAATATAAAATGTAATAAAATATTAATATGTAATTTGATAATAATAATAAAAATAATAATAATATAATATATAAATTAATTATGTATAATTTAAATTATAAATAATCAAATTATAAATTAAAAAAAAAAAATAATGTAAGAGATAGATTCAGAATTTGTAGACAATCGCCCTCTTCCCCTCCTCCCCTCCCAACCACCACCACAGAAGAACAAGGGAGACTGAATTTAAAAAAATCATTTAAGTACCTAGTGTTTATTATCTTATTTTTCGTATTCTACAATTTTTTTTTTCATTGAGGCAATAGCAGGTTTTGAGATAACTTTTAAAGCTCCCCCCCCCCACCTTCGCCCATCGTCCCGAGAGAGCAAGGACGCTCAAATTTCATAAAACCGTCTCAATCTAGTGTTTATATTCTAAGATTAACCATGTGTACTATTATCAGACTTATTTAAATATGTGATTTGTAAAAAGGGACGCTTTTTTCCGGTGCGCTTTTTTCCGGGGACGCTTTTTTCCGGGGCGCTTTTTTCCATGCGCTTTTTTCCGGTGCGCTTTTTTCCGCCTACCATAAAAGAGTGATGATAATTTTTATTATATTTAGTAGACTATTCAATCTCTAAGTTCAGATTTATAAAAACTTCATTTTCCATATTTATTCAACATATTTTATATCTATAATTCTACATTTAAAATCGGCAAAACGGAAAAAAAAAAAAAAAAAAAAAAAAAACTGGTAGCTGATTTGGTTTCTTATCACAAAGATGGCGAGGCCAGTGAATTTAGTAATGCAATCTCATTGGAAAATGCAAGAATAAATAATTAAGACATTTAATTATGTCGTATATTAAAAGGTGGAATAGTAACATGTAATTATGCTTTTGTATAATGTTTATTGGAATTAAAAATCAGTAATTGTCCTAATTTTTAAGTGTAAATAAACAAGATACGTTTAACGAACGGTTTAATTTGAATGACTCGCATGTGAATCATTCGTAAAGGATAGTGATACGCCCAATACACTTTGAATTTACTGAAGAATTTTAGATAAACTTCAACACTTTTAAATGATAAATTTTGCTGTAAAATCTTTTATAAAGAATCTTGTTGTACATAGAAGTAAGTATAACCTTAGAATCTTAAAACATTTTTAAATTTTAAATAATTTGCATTCAAGATCAAGCAATTTCGGGTTAGCGAAATCATTTTTTAGAAGGTATGAAGTATCGTAGAGATTCATTTGGGTTTCTAAAACGATTTTCATAAATATTAAAATATTTTAATAAATAATTTAAATAATTTACTTGCCAATGAGTCATTCGTGAAAGATGTGGATACGCCCTGAATTATCTGGTGTTGTTCCATTGTAGCTGAACTACTTTTAAATGATTAATTTTGTGTTATCTTTTTAAAGAGTCTTGTTGTATATAGAAGTAAGTCTAACTTTAGAATCTTAAGACATTTTTATATTAAAAATATTTGCATCCAAGATCAATTTAGAAAAATCGTTTTTTAGAAAGTATAAAGTAGTGTAGAGCTTAGCTTGGTTTTTTAAAACGGTTTTACAGAAAAAAAATAAGAGTAATCATATGTTGCTGCATCTGATTTTATCATGTATACATATTTAAGTAACCTTATTGTGTTTGTTTTCCTAAGTTATAGCTATTGTTTTTAAATGTACTATAAAAGAGTAATTGACAATTTTTATTATATTTAACAGAAAATTCAGTTTTTAAATTAGGATTTTTTGAATATGCATTTTTCCCATTTATTCAACATATTTTCATCTCAATAATTCTACATTGGAAATCAGCTGAAAAAAAAGAAAAAAAAAAACAGGCAGCTGATTTTGCGTCTTATTGCAAAGATGGTGAGGCGAGTAAATTAGTTATTCAATCTCACGGGAAAATGCAAGAATAAATAATTGTCGATACATCAGTGAAGGCTTACTTTGGAGACACAATTTTTTTTTTGTTTCTGTCTGTCTGTCAGTCTGTCTGTTCCACGATAGCTGACGTAAAAAGCATTTGATTGACTTGAAATTAAGTGGGTATATTAGTGAGGCACTGTAGTTTTTTGTTAGATTTGATTCATTCGTTCGGAAAATATAGAATATTTTATTTTCCGCAATAATGCTTTTCTATGGCAAATGCAATGATTTTCAATTTATTTTTTTTCTTGAAAGAAAATGACACATTTGATTGATGGAATTCAATGATAAATGGATACTGAAATTTACCGGTTAATTTATTCGTATTGTTTTGAATTTTTGTCTACGCATTTGTCAGATTTTTAAAAATTATTACTATAAATTTTGGAGATTTTTTATAAATGTGTTCCAATAATATAGACTAATTTGTTTTAGAGATTTACTTATTTCAAATGTCTTTATTTCATTTTCTTTATTTTGTCATATTGGTTGCTAAGCAACCATTCATCCTAATTCTTATCCATAATTTGAAAGCGTGTACAAAAATTTAAACGAAGTCAACATCAAAACTGAAAAATTAATGTCTTTGTATCTTTGTGTATAAATATAACATAGCCCAGAAAAGAACATAGGTTATGTTTTATTAATTTTATTCAAATATTTTCCTTAATTCAAAATTTCATTCTTTTTCATACACAATTTAGATACAATTAATTACTTTTTTTAATTACTTTTTAGATACAATTTAACCAATTACCTTTATCGTTGCCAAAAAAATTAAAATCTGGAAGAATTATTTTTCAACGGCAGTAAGTTTCAATTGAGCAATTTCCATTCGAGAAATTAAACTGAAAAAAATAAATAAATAAATAAATATGACATCAGAATTAAAATAAAATAGATATAGTATGTTTTGTTAAATATTAAACACGGATATTTGTTTCGTTAATAAGAATTTTTCTGACAAAAATTGAGACATAATTAGAAGTAAAAGAAATAAAAAAGAATTATATTTTTAACAAACAATTCACATGGTAAAATATGACATCATAATTGAAATAAAACAGGTATTTTATAGTAGTTGTTAAAAATACAAGGAACATGTATATCAATAACGCATGAATAAAGACATCATTGCTGAAACTTCAGTTTACTTTGGTGACTCGAAATTTATTGTTTATGAAATTGTTCTAAATTTATTGTTTATCCCATCTGCCAGTCTGTTCTTCTGTCTGTCTGTTCCGCAATAACTGCTGCAAAATGCAATCAAACTTTTGTTTTCGGAAGAAAAATTGTAAAACTCTAGATTACTAATTTTACACTTTAAAAAGTTCCTTATACATCAGATTTAGGTGTTTTTGGTTGACAGGCATGTAGAAGAATGAGGTTAATGAAAAATGCTTGTCCAAACTGTTACTTATCCTTATAAATCAAAATGCATAAAGAAATGCAAGATATACGATAACCATTAGCACATTTAATAAACAGTTGAAAATATAAATTTAATGAGACTACGGGGGGTTCAGGGGGCGGAGCCCTCCTGAAGAGATCTATTGCCGTAAAATACCGTTAATCTGCCCCCCCCCCCCCCCAAACGTGACGAAAAATCGTACAATAGTTAGAGGGTGGTGCTTACACGGGATTTTTTCGCGATTGTTCAACAAAATTAACAGGAATGAATTATGATTAAATGAATGAATCATGAAATTTGATACTTGAAAAAAATTGTTTTTTTTTAACGTAAATTCTGTTGAAAAAAGGGAGAAATTTTTTTAAAAAAGCCAAAACAAACATGAAATCAATTAAAAAATTTTGAAAAAACGCACATTTCATCAAAGATTCACGATTCATTCATTTCATAATGATTCATCACACTCTCAATCGCCTTTGAGAATCAGGAGGGAGGGCTCTTTCTCAGGATTTTTTGAAAATTTCAAATTCTTTATAAAGTGGGGAGAGGCGTTTGATGGGGAAGGGCGGATTAATGGGATTTTACGGTATGTTATAATAAAAAAACAAAAAAGATCAATCATGAAATTTTCAGAATTTCTTAACATAACTAAAATTTTAATTTAACAGATTTGATGGCTGAAAGCATCTTATTCTTATTTTATTCTTATAAATAATTACGTAATTTGAAAATTTTAAATTACAATTTCCAGAAAGTTGAATTTTGCCCAAAGTGTGTTTAAAAAAAAATTATGTGCAAAACTAACGTTGAGGCTCCTGATCTGCAGATTTACTAGTTAAGACATTTAATTATGTCGTATATTAAAAGGTGAAATAATAACATGTAGCTATGTTTTTGTATAATGTATATTAGAATTAAAAATCTATTTACATTAATTTGTTTATTGGTATGTTTCATATGCATGTTTAAAAAATATATGTAAATTCATCTAATACAAATTTTGATATGTGTGTATACATATATATATAATAGACTTCCTTAAATTCGCAACCCTATAATCCGCACATAATTTACAGATTAAACAATGAAACATTCAGTTCAAATGCAGGGACAAAATTTGACTTTTTCTTTTATATCAATTCTATACATATTTCAAATTGTAATTTTCATTAATATTACTGAATTCATGTGTTTTCATGAAGGAAGAATAAATTTATTTTTGAAAAAATTAAGATATTGCTGATATCTATGGTAATCATAATATTTTAACCAAATATATTTATTTATTATCCAAACTTTTTTTGTTATTGAGTCTGGTTAGACCTGAAATTAAACTTCCTTATTTTATGACTTTAAAGTGAATTAGTGATGTATCTTTATAAAGCAAATTTCATTTGAAAAATGCATCTTTATGATAAATATTTAATCATACATTAGTGATTATTAATATGACCTTTGCTTTTAGTGTTTTAATTATGTTAAAAATTATCTAAATTTTTATTATTTTAGTTTATTACTCATTTTAATGTTTCATTATATTATAAGTCTTCATAACAGTTTTAATTTCATTATTAATTACATTCAAATTACTGTTTAAAAAATGTAAACAAAGCAATGACCAAAAATCTAAAATCTGTAAAACTCCTGGTCCCAAGGTGTGTGGATTTGAGAGAGTCTACTCTACTATGTTTTTATAATTTTCATTATGAAATGATGATTTGTTATTAATTAAAAAAGCTTCAAATGCTAGTATTTTATGTTATAAGTTTATTATGTTAATTATTCATATTTTACTACTTAGTGGCATATAAAATAACTGCTAGTTAAAAATCTTAAAAAGGAAAAATTTAATTAGAAAACAGAATTCAGCTTTTCCAGAATTACTGCAGCCATCCGATTAAAAAAACATACATGTATATGTTAATATAGATAATACAAATCATATTTCGATTTTAAAACTCAAAATATAGGTTTTATTTTATGTTAAATAACATCTTTCACTCTCTCTGAAGAATTCCATATTTTTGATCCAATCTTGAACAATATCTACAAAAAAGTATGCATTTGAAGTCATTATCGCAGAATTCTGTACAAATTCTGAAAAAAGCAATCTCCTTGTTTAAGAAACTGGACTAAAACATTTGGCTATCTAATGATACATATGCCTTCATTTGTTTCTACATTAATATAGACACTTTAAATTAAATAGAATTTATAACAGCTGTTTTATCAGAAATTAATTTACAGGTGTTCAAAACAGCATATACAGTCAAAGATCTATAATCCGTGCACCCATAAACGGCAATTTCCTATAATTTGTGTTACTTTATGAATGTAAACAGTTAAGAAAATGTACAAATTCGTGATCCAAAAATCATTTTTTAAAACAAATAATAAAAAAAATTGAAAGAATCACAGTAAAAATAGCATTTTTAAAAAATGTAACTCTGTTATTTTATTAACAGTAAAAAACAAACTGCGTTACAGAAGATATGTAATTATTTTTATTTAAATGCACGTTTATATCAATTTTTTTAATAAAATAACTTTAAAAAAGGCAATTTTTGAGATAGCATATTAAATTAATTATTAGGTTTCATATTTATCTTTTCATATTATACTTATTATAGAATTAAACTGCTGTCTAGGAATAATAAAATGATGTATAATCCATAATACTCTATAATCCACAATATTCCTTAATTCATACAATCTTTGGCCCCAACTTGTGCATATTATAGAACTTTGACTGTACTTTTTTTTTCTGTTATTATGGAAAAATGGTAACAAATTAACAATTATCTGCTATTTTCCTACTATTTTTTTCTTTACTACCTATAGAAATGGAGTACATAAGTTGCCAAGTAAAAAAAAAAATGCTTAAAAAACTATGAAAAAAATCAATATTCCTAAAATAAACTGAGATGCACTTTTCAAACAAACTGTCTTAAAAAGCATTTTTTTCCCTATTACGATGGCATAAAAATTAAAATGTGTGATGCTTAAAAATTTTAAAAATTGCAGTAGAAATTATTCCATACAGTGATACATCTGCTTTAGGATTGGCTTATACAATGCAGGGCCGTAGCTAAGGGGTGCTATGGGCAACTCAGTCCCCCTAAAATATTTTGATCCTTCCCTGGAAAAGATTCCAAGGTCACTTAATGAGTTTTTTGTACCGAAAATTCAAATGAAATTCTATTCAAAAATCTAATTAAGTTTTCAAACCCTTTCACAGTTTTTCAGAATTATTGAATTGTAACTAAAACAAGTGTTTCAACACTCGCTATTCCTGTTTGCACATGTGAAGCTAACAGGATGTCTAATTTTGCACCAGTTATAAAGTCAAAATGTTCATTGTCTTATACTTTTCTTAGCATAAATTGAAGTAATTACAACAGTTTAATAAGAAACATACTACCTAAAATGTGAATACAGTTGAACCTCGAAAATCCGGAACCGTCGGGACCGCGGCGATTCCGGATTTTCGATTTTTCCGGATTCTGGAGGTTTATTGAAAAATCTTTTTTATGGCTATATAATACCGCAAAATCCCGTTAATCCTCTCTTCCCGATCAAACACCCCCTCCCCACTTTATAAAGAATTTGAAATTTTCAAAAAATCCCGAGAAATCGCCCTCCCTCCCGATTCTCAAAGGCGATTGAGAGTGAGACGAATCATTATGAAATGAATGAATCATGAATCTTTGATGAAATGTGCGTTTTTCAAGATTTTTTAATTGATTTCATGCTTGTTTTGGCTTTCTTTTTTTTTTACAAATTTCTCCGTTTTTTCTGCATTTTTTCGACAGAATTTACGTTTTTTTTTTTTAAACCCAAATTTTTTCAAGTATCAAAATTCATGATTAATTCAACGATTCATTCATTTCATCATGATTCATTACTGTAAATTTTGTTGAACGCTTTTTAACTTTTTAATTTTTGTAATAATAAAGTCTTTAATTAACGGCAAGTCATTACAATATTAACCAGAATATATCTATATATATATTTTTAGTATAGTTATCAGAATTTAACTGCAGTTGATGAAAATTACAACTATGTCTTATTTTAAAAATTAATAAAACTGAATTCGGAAAAATGTCCGGATTTTAGAGATTTCCGGAATTTGGAGGTCCGGATTTTCGAGGTTCAACTGTATACACTAATTTTTCGTTCTGCTCCAGAGAGACTATGAGACCCCCCCCCCCCTTCCATTATTCTTTTCTAGCTATGGCCCTGACTGTAGTTACATAATTGAAACTTTAACCTTCGTTAATTCAATAGCATTTTATGTAAAAGTCATTTTGTCATGGATTGAGATTATAAATTCATCCTATACTTTTCTGCCCCAGAGACAGAGAAAAAAAAATTATGAGACCCCCCCCCTATTGTTCACTTCTTGCTATGGCCCTGAGTGGAAACGATACAAAATTGCTGGATGAAAGAAATAACTCATCGGGAACCAATAAGGAAGTGTGAGATCCTTCAATATATATAGAGACTGTACAGAAATTGTAATTTCAGTTTTAAAAAACTACTTTTGCTCTTTTCCATCGCTTCATAACTTTTAAATTTCGAATTTACTTTGACTGTTCTTAGAATACAATTGTATTTTATAAGTTATTACAGTGTAATATTTAAACTTTCTAGCCT
>OZ025303.1:16426860-16539379 GCA_964019185.1 Maratus speculifer | reverse complement strand
GTATTTATTAAAAATACAATACACTGCGAAAAAAATTATTTTTTAAAAATCAAAAACGGGTAGGTGCCAAAAGTTGCCTTTATACTAGTACATCTTCTGTGTGAAATTTTACCGCTGAAAAGAAATGCCTTGAATCTGCGCTTTTGCTCCAAAAATCGAAATTTTCAGTAAAATTTGCCATTTTTTGCAAAAAAATTAAAAAATTCCTACAGAGCTGGTTATTATTTAAAAGTGTTACTTAAACCTTTATATTTATTTGCTTAACATATTTAAACTATAAAATAATATCTTTATTCCGTATAGCTGGGGCAAAACAGACAACTTTTGGTAAGAAAACGGCATTACCACACTATTGGGACATACAGTGAATTGTTGTTTTTAATACAGCTCTTGTTTTTAAAACTACCTCGGACATACGTCGTAGAGGTGGCTATATTTCATATACCACCCGTCCCAACTATTCGATCATCTTAGTACAGTATTTTATTTATATATTGATTTGTGATTTTCTTTATCAAAATTTGATATGTTTTCTATACATCCACCTAGTTTATCTTCTCTTTGTATCTATATGCTGCTGTGAGTATCTTAATGTATAATTTTACAGCTTATACAAAAAATGACAAGTAGCGTAGCGCATGGGAATGTTATTAAAGGGATCTATTCGGCCATCTATTATCTTTATCAAACTTACTTCCAGTTGATGAAAGTGATTGGAAATTCTGTTACCACAACATTTTTTCAGTCAATTATATTTTTTTACGTAATGATCTGCTTCAAAGAGGATTTCAGATATTCCAACTACAAGTATGCCATCATTTATTCTATTTTTGCATTTTTTATATGTTGAGAAGCGAGCTGTTTAATGTGATGGTGATCGTCAGAAAGAATTGCAATGAGAATTTGTTCTGCATTTGCAGAACAACCGTTGTTGTAAATAACTTTTTTTTATTGCATCAGTTATTATGCCGTTTTCTAAGTGTTTTCGTAGTCAGGTAATTTCCCTTTAACTTTTAGATCCCCTTTTTATAAGTGGACAACATTTGATGGTGAACTGCCCTGGACATAAACTTATAATGCATAGTATTTTATGAGGGAAGTTCAGTCTCGAATCAACTATAAGTATTCATTTAAAATTAAGAGAATTCTATTTGTCGCTGTGAACTATTTTGCAGGGAGCAAGCTTAGGATTGTGTATAAAAATGGATCATATGCTACTTCAACTCCAGAGAATTTCCTCTGCTTCAGTTATTAGAGAAGTCGATATAAAACGTTCTAATCTACATGGATTCACTGGATCAATAGGAAAATCTTTGTCAACCTACTATTCATTTCCTATTACATTTTTTTTTTACAAAATAGAGAATAATTTTGAAAAATTATTTTCTATAATGAGAAAAAGATACTCAGAACAGACTAGAAATTTCTGTCGGAGATTACAAAGCTAATTTATAAGGAAAGCTATTTCTCAGAAGAAATGGGGAATAGGAATTTAAAAAAACATCTCTTACAAAAGACAGCTCGTAAAATGAGTAAAATTTTCTGCTTTATATAAGCATAGATTGGCAACCAGAGTCTATAGGTTCACTCACAAAATATATAATCCAAGTTTATACCACAGGATGTTTTATATCAAATGTAACAAATACCTAAAGAATAGGTCTAAAAACTTATTAGAAATTATTCGACTATGAAATAACACAGGAAACGACATAAAAAAATATTAAAATTCTTTAGAAATATTGTTGCTTTACACGCAAAGTTTGCTTGCAATCCTGTGTGACGATCGTCATAATATTAAGCAGCTAGCTTTTCAAAATATATTTAATGTAATAGGTACAGTAGTTAATGACGTACTAGAAATTGATTTCATACAATCATTTTTTAGGAAAATCATTACATATAAAATGTAATTGATTGAAAAAATGCTGTGGTAACAGAACTTCCAATCATAATAATGTATTAATTGCATGAAATTTTAATGAAGATAATAGACTGCTGAATAGGTTCAACTAACAACAAACCCAATACATTACTCAGCTTCTTTTCTATTATAGGAGGTATAAAAATATACGTGCAGCAGGTCACACCAGCTGCATTCAAAGTCAGTGAATACAAATAAGAGGTAAACTACTTTGATACATAGAAAACTTATGCCCGTCTTCGGGAAAAAAATAACAAATGCATAAATAAAAAACTGGGTCTAGATGGTTGGGTGGTTGAAACGGATAGGATATGAAATTCAGCCATCTCTGCGAGTTACATACAGAGTAGTTTTGAAAGCAGCTAGGTAAGAAATGAATTCAAAAAACATATTTCGTTATATGGTCCAATAGCGAGGTAACGCTGATTTTTTACCAAAAGTTGTCAGATTTGCTCCAATTATAAAGGCCACAGATATTGTTTTATAGTTTAAATATGTTAAGCAGATAAATCTAAAAGTGTAAGTAACACTTTTAAGTGATAACCAGCTCTGTAGGAATTTTTTAATTTTTTTGAAAAAATGACAAATTTTACCCAAAATTTTGACATTTGAAGCAAAAGCGCAGACTCAAGCCATTTTTTTTCAGCGGTAAAATTTCACGTAGTTAATGTACTAGTATAAAGGCAACTTTTGGCACCTACCCGTTTTAAAAAATATTTTTTTTCGCTCCACCCTACTGAGTAGCTTATTTAAAAATATTTAACACGTATATTTACGTTTTTCAATCTCATATGTATTTCTCGAGATATTCGACCGTTTCCAGACTTTTCGGACACCCTGTATATCTTTAACATAATAAATAAGGCTTGATTCAATTTTATTAGAAATATCAATAGAATATACAAAGTATTTTTTAAATCCGTAGATTAGTTAGTACAGTAAGATTACTTGATAGTTTTTACTTATCCAGAAGAAAATGTAACAAAAACAGGAATATCTTTTCATTTTTTAAATAATGTGGCATGTTATTCTTGGAACCAGAAGTTCAGATTTAAAAAATAAAATTAATTATTTCCCAAACATAAATAAATATAAAACAACGTTTACCAAAGCATTTCTTACTGCAAACTAAGGCACAGATGTCATATACGCACCACATTTGCACGTGCTTTTTTCTCTCGCCAATGTGGCGAAAATTTTGTTTTTGTATGAGAGTTAAAAATTACATGCAATAAAAGCACGTGATTTTTATTCCAATATAAAAATAAAATAACTTGAAAAAATGAAAAAGACTCAAGTATTTAAAAAAATAAATAAATGATGGCTTGATATAAAAAATTATTGATATATAGTATATAATAAAAATAATTTAAAGAATTAAAAAAGAAAATAACAGTAAATATATATGAATTTATTCAAAAAGGGAACAATAAATAAACAGTTATCTATCTATATATTTAAAAGACCTGGCTGTTTTTTTAGTCATCAGCCCTGAGCTTTCTACTGGCCCGATTCTAATAATTATTTTTTTAAATGAAAGCTGTTTATGTGCAGATGTGCCCATTCTGGCTAATTTTTAATTTATTTCCATTTTTATATTTTATTTTTAATTTTAATTTCTGCAAAACAGTGGCAACAGGTTAAGCTTTTCTCACTACAATAAAAATTTATTTTGCTTTATTACTTTCCACCAATCAGGAGCTTGATCTCATTGGTGAATGTGTCATTGCTTTTCAAAAAAAAAAAAAAAATAATAATAAATAAATAAAAAATAATAATAATGGTTTCTCAAAATTTAGTCCTAATAAAATGATTGCACATAATTATTCACTAATCGCGGTACAATACACAGATTATTTACTGAGTAATACTATTAAGTATTATTTAAATAAAATAACAGAAAATAAACTTTAATAAAATATAATATATAAAGCGAAAATTTGTCGATGGAAAAAATGTCGTCATTCAGAAACCAGATAAATTTGCTAAATGAATTTAATACACATTGTTTTAGCTATGTCAGAGATGATGTCATTACCACTGACTTTTATTCTTGCATCTAAACAAACTGAACGTCTATTTATTTAAAGGTTCGTGGTGTGCACAAAAGAAAACATTTCTATAAATTGCGCCATTTCTATTTAATTATAAAAAATGTTTTATGAAACTAAAGAATTTTTAAATAACTGCATAAATCACGCTTTTATTACGGGAAAGATAAATGTTTCTGGAGGTGTAAGTAGTGTCATATTAGAAAGAAAAAAGAATAAAATCTGTGATATACCGGTATTACGATATTTCTATTTCACATAATATCAAAAATTAATTAAAATCATTTCGTTGTATTAAATTATTATTTAAAATAAAAATGAATAAAATGTTTTCTGTATATCAGCAACAAACACAATTTTTTTTAATAACAAAGATATCGTTTTTCTTTCCGTTGCCATAACAATAAAATTAATTTTGACCATGGAGGCTACAAACCAATAAATAAATTTATTGCAAGTGCTGTAAATGTGTAGTTGGTTGGTTATGCAGTTTAGTAACTCCCTGTTTCTCTTATAATTAAAATGTTTTACTGTATTATAATTATTGTACAGTTACCAAGCGATATTTAAACGGAGAAAAAATAAACTATGATATTTTTGAATATATCTTCTGAGGTATTATATTAACTACCTAAATAATTTGGCATTTAAATAATGTTTAAAGTTTAGAAACCGCATTAAATAAGATTTGTAGCTGAAGTTAAGTCCAACATAATAATTTATGAGTTGTTTTCCTTATTTTGTGTTATTTTCTTAAGTTTGAGTATCTTCATCATGAAAAGCTATGTTATCCCTATTTTAAAAGCAACAATCGTTTATTTTGCTCAGTATATTAATGTGTATATAAGATTGATATGTATCATATCTAATATATAATCTTTTCCGTCGAATTTCAACGGGTGCAGCTAGTAAACAATAAATTTAATAGGCAACAAAACAGCAAATGTAATTTTCACAATGAATTGTAAGTATTAATACCTATTGCTATAATGAATGCATGAAGTTGCATCATTTAATTAACACATTTCACTGAAATTTTTAATTTTCCCCATTTCCTTTCCCTAACAATTATTTTAAACTTATTAAACAGACCTTGTCCTTGGCGCAGATGTGCAATGCCAAATTGGCGGGAGGAAAAGCACGTGCAAATGTGGTGCGTATATGACATCTGTGCCAAACTAATTTCGATAGCCATAACGTACAATCATCAGTGCAAATTACCATTGCTCAGAAAGGAAAATAGCCGAAATATATGTTGGAGAATTGGATTCACTGACAAAGTTCATCAGCCAATAAAATTACAGAAAATCCTAGAAATAACCAGTGCAAGAGAACCGGATTCAAAGATAAAGTTCATTCAGCCAATAGAATCGCGACAGGACATCTCAGAAAATAAGCCATACAAGTGGATTCAATGACCAAATTTATTGGCTAATAAAATTTCAGAAAAGTTTAGAGAACAGCCAATAAGATATAATAAACTGAAAACATGTAAGTAGAATTTATGAAGAAGAGGTTTTTATATATTTTTTCTAACAGTTTGACACCAGAGGAAATACAAAATCACAAATAACAATACTTTTTAAGATTTTTATAAATATGAAATGCTTCAAAAAATAAATAAAATAAAATAAAATACCTAAATGGACGTGGGTTTTGAGATAATTTTTGCGGAACTAAAGTCAAAAATATGCTTAATTTTTCAGCAATGTTTAGCAATGGCAAATCTAACCGTTTCCCTTACATTCGCTGTTTCCTAATATTTCCTGTAGTTTTATTGGTTGATGAACTTTATCACCGAATCCGCTTCTCTAATAAATATTTCTTTTTTTTTTCTAATTTTCTTTTCAGAGCAATCCGAATTTGCATTGATGAAGCTACGCTATTGCTATTGAAACTTGTTTGCAATAAGAAACAAAGTGTTTTACTGCTTTATACCTTGTTTTTTATTCATTTATGTTGTAATGGGCCAGATAATTACTCATTGTAACTTCGCAGATACTTTGTCAGTTTTAAAAATAAATAAATTAATATCACGTGTAAATATGGCTGTATCTTCATAATATGTATTTATTATAATTAATACAATACTTATTTTAAAACTATAAGTTAGAAAATCACATATTTTCATCATAATTAAAAATACCATCCTAGTAATGATGTGGTAGTCAAGTGTTGGTTGTTGAAATAGTTGTCTGACATATAGTAATGCATTTTTTGGATTATTGGTGGCATCTGGGTTTATGGAATGTACCGATCGCTTTTTTATATTTCTTGTTAATCTTAAAGTTAAAAATATATACTTTTTGTTAGACAAATATAAGTTTTAAATTATTACATATGGCACTAAAGATATGGTACATACATGTAACACATGTATGGTACATACATGTGTTCCAGCTTTATTCCCATCATGTAACTGCCGAATACTGAAATCAAATTCAGCATCAGTAATAAATATGAGTTATAATTTTATGATAACTATTTTGAATTTTAAAATTAGCAAATTAAGATGTTTTGTCAGGTAACAACTAAATAATAATTTTAAGACAAAATCATGTCTAATAGGGCATTTGCATTCAGCTGATTTACTTTTCATCCGTTAATCAAATGCTGGCGATTCACCTCCAGCCGCACCCATAATCCTCTCAGCTACCAATCACAGCTGCCGTTCAACGATTGTTTGACCTCCAATGGTCCATTTGTGACGTCATATGAAACTGCTCTATAAATATATCACAATGTAATGGCATCGTTTGCAAAGATTTTTTGGCAATATGCAATACATTTGCCAAAATGTTTTGCATGCTCATGGCTTAATTTTATGTCAATGTCACTACCACGCTCTAAACTGCGGCGGGGGGGTTGTAATGGAAGACCTAGAAACATGAAATTTGTCTCGGTATTTATTTTACAGATATAAGTTATCTCTAAAAACATTTCCTAAAAAAAATCGAAATTTAAAAGGGGGAATTGCATTAAACAGATTTGTATAAAAACGTTCCAAATTGCGATAACTACGCAATCTGAGGAAATGCGGAAGAGATTTTAAAACAATAATGGTGTGAAAATGATGGTGAAAGCGGTTGCTGCAAGATAGCCAATATTTTCAGGTCGATTGCCACTACCCCAAAGGGAGTGTAGAAGCAAAAAACGTTCTAAAAATGCGTTTTGTGCTATTGAAGGCAGTTTATTCATGACATTTTGCAAGATATTTACTTATTGTATGTAAATGATATCTAACAATGTTTCTGTAAAAAAAAATCGAAATTTTAAAAGAATGAAAATGCATGAAAAGCTTTCTAAAGTACACCATAAATGCCGATTTCTGAGCAATCTTAGAAAGTAACTTAAAATTTGGCATGATAATTATTTATAAGAAGTAAATGCTTTCCAATAACGGATTTGAAAAAAAATTCTAAATTTAAAAGGGATGAAAATGCATGAAAGCATTTAGAAAACGTCCTAAATTACTATTTCTACGTTTAGGAAATATAAAAAAAATTTCAAAAGTAACGGCTGTAAAATGAATGTTATGCTCCCTGTTTCAATATAGACTATTTTTAGGTGCGTTCGTAATTATGTAAATACGTAGCACCTATTGTTGTCGTTCAGTCCGTCCGTCTGTCTTTCCGTCTGTCTGTCCGTCCGCATATAACAACGCAAAAACTACCCAACCAAATCGTTTGAAATTTGAAATATATTATTATTACATAACTTTGTCGAGTTATTTCAAGTTTAAAAAAAATCGGATGCATAGATCAATTACAGGGACAATCAAAAGGATTCTGTTACGTTACGGTAAATGAGGAAAAAAGTTTTAAATGCACTTTAATAGTTTGAAATTTTAAATACATAATTATTACATAATTTTGTCGAGTTGTTTCAAATTTTATCAAAATCGGATGCATAGTTCAATTTCAGGGACAATCAAAATATTCCGTTACATTACGGTTAATGGGGAAAAATGTTTCAAATGCATTTTAAAGGTGTTACACTCATTCGAACGCAATAAAATTGATATAATCTATAAAGTAGATATTATAATATACATTTTGCATAATCTGTGGCGCAAAGAATATTTGTTATTGATTTGCTACGCCACACAAAAGTATTCCATTGCATAAGGGTATAGGGAAAACATTGTTTAGTGCGCATTTTATTTGAAATTATTTACAGTTTGTTTAATGAGATTGCCATATGAGAGTGATATTTTTAAAACTTCGTTATCGTACGAACGCACCTCATTTGCTACGCTTCACGTGCAATTTCCAACTTGTTTTATATTGTTGTCACTACCACCTGGAGTTGAAAGAGTGAAAAAAAATTGTGTTTTTTGTACAAATGAAGTGTTTAACATTTTGAAATTTGGTATATTAATTACTTAAAATATGCAAATGCTTTATAATAAGCGTCGAAAATAAATTCTAAATTTAAAAAGATAAAATGAACGAAAAACATTCTAAAACTGTTCTAAATTATTATTTTACTCATGAGATACCAAACCGATTTAAAGAATTATTCGTTGTAAACTGGTGGAAATAGAACCTGTTCATACATAAGCTATATTTTATGTGCGTTCCACTACCACCAGGTGTTTGCAACAACAAAAAGTCTAAATTCCGACTTCTGTGATACAAATGAGACCATAAAAATTTATATATGACATGAAATTTATTAAATAGAATTGTCCTCTAAGATCAGTCAAAAGTAAATTCGAAATCTAAAATATATAAGACAATGGGAAAGAGTGAAAAGAGTTCTAAAAAATTCTTATGATTTCTATGTAGTCTCAGGATATAAACAGATTATAAAATGGTTGCGAATCAGTGATGACAATCTCCGATTCTACACAGGCTATAATTTAAGCTAGTGCCACTACAATCTGGTTTTGAAAAAGCAACAAACTTTCTCAAAAAAGCCTTTGAATTTTTTTGAAATTACATTTCTATAGAATAATAGAAAATAGCTAATCGATTTCAAAATGAATTTTGGCAGTCCCTGCTTTAACATAGGCATTTTATGCTGGTACCACTGATCTAGAGAGATGGTAGGCGTTTCGAAATATTTTCTAAATTATCACTTATTTAAATTAGTTTTAGTTCTGATTTATTTCATCTCTTGTCTGTCTAATGCAGTACAATGATTTAATTTATTCAAACTGAATCTTAAATGTTAATTTTTGAATTATTCCCAAAAACACAATTTCTGATAGTAAAATTTACGCATACAAATATCATTTGATATATTTCAACTATAACGCGAGCGAAGCAGCGCAGTTTTCTAGTATTTTTATAATTTAGAAAAATTTGCTTCATGTTTATTTTATTCCAAGTGGATATTGAGTAGAAATGCAACGCATTTTATTATATTTATAATAATTGTTTTAGAAAAGTTTTTTAATGTTTATATAAAGTGTTTACTATGATGCAATAAATTTATATAGTTTAAATGAGGATTAATATATTTTTTATTTAGGCAATTACATGATTTTTCCTATCAATTTGCACTCCGATATATTTATGTCCAAAAAATAGAAAATAGAAAAGTTTGCAATAAAAATTATTTCCATGCTCATGTTGGACGTAAATGGTAAATTAGCATATATTTTCGGATAATATTTGCGTAACAGTACCCAAAGTATTTATAAAGATTCTTCACCACATAGTCTTTTATTATAACATAAAACTTTTTTTTAGTTTCATGAGTAAGCTGAAATTTTAATACCTTAATCACTGTACAAAGTGCATGCAATTCAACCTGGAATTGTTTTCGAAATTAATCATTTGTTTCACATAAAGAAATTTGTTATAAAAATGATTCATGGCGAAAATCTAAATTTATAAACAGTTCGAAATAAATATTACTTGAAGCAATTTAATAAAATAAGCTTCTCGTTAAAATTAGCATGGTGTACGAGAGACCTGAAAATTATAACTTAAAAGGAATTACATTTTTTAACATTCCAGAAGTTAAAGCGTTAGTAACAGTTTCAGGCAACTTTTTGGAGCATAATGAAAATATAAAAAGCTTTATGATTCCATAAGATGAAAAATGTTCATTTGTATGAGTACGTTACTCTTTTCAATGTGTCCCTTCCTGAAAATACTTTAGAGAATATTTCACAAAATAAAAGGTTTTTTTTGTATGGATGCGCAAGTGTACATTCAGATGACTACTTTTTGGAATTGTTTGCAAGATATTTTTCAAATAAATCTTTTTTACATTGTATGGATGCACAAGTGTACTTACTGACTTCAATTTTCTGAAAATCTTCCGGAACATAGCTAACAATGAAAGGTTTTTAATTTGTATGGGACAGCAATGTTTTTTTATTACTACCGCGTTAAAATCCATTGGAAGAAATTTCACCCACAAAAGGCTTTCCTTTGTAAATGTGCATAGGTGTTCCTTCATGTGAAAATTCTTTGGAACATGTTTCACACACAAAAGTTCTTTTCTTTTTATGGATACATAAGTGTTCCTTTAGGCTACCACTTTTTGAAAATCCTTTGCAACATATTACACAAACAAAAGGTTTTTCATTTGTATGGACAAGTAAATATTTTTTTCAGATAACATATGTGTCAAAATCCTTTGAAGTAGATTTCACACACAAAAGATTTTTCCTTTGTATAGGTTCGTAAGCGTTCCTTGAGAGTACATTTTTGTAAAAATCCTTTGGAACATATTTCAATAACAAAAAGTTCCTCATTTGCATGGATACACAACTGCCTTTTCAGATTGTGATTTCGCGAAAATCTTTTTCAGAATATTTTACAAACAAAAAGTTTTTCCTTTTATGGGCAAGAAATTGTTTTTTTAAATTACTATCATGTAAAAATCCTTAGGGAAAAAATTTCACATACGAAAGTTTATTCCTTTGTATGGATACGTAAGTGTCTCTTTAGATTACATTTTTCTGAGAAACCTTTGGAACATATTTCACAAACAAAGGGTTTTTCTTTTGTATGGGTGCGCAAATGTTTTTTCAGATCACTACTAAATAAAAATCGTTTGTAACATATTATACACACAAAAGGTTCTTCATTCGTATGGATAAGCAAATGTTTTTTCAGATAATTACTATGTGAAAATCCTCTGGAACATATTTCACACACAAAAGGTTTATCCTTTGTATGGGTACGTAAGTGTTTCCTTCGAGTACCTTTTAGTGAGAATGCTTTGGAACACATTTCACAAACAAAAGGTTTTTCCTTTGTATGTGTTCGTAAGTGATCCTTTAGACTACTTTTGTGTGAGAATCCTTTTAAACATATTTCACAAACAAAAGGTTTATCGTTTGTATGTACATGCAAATGTCTTTTCAGGCCACCACTATGTGAAAATCCTCTGGAACATATTTCACAGACGAAAGGTTTTTCCTTTGTATGGGTACGTAAGTGTTCATTTAAAGTATTTTTTAATGAGAATGCTTTGAAACACATTTCACAAACAAAAGGTTTTTCTTTAGTATGGGCACGTAAGTGTCCCTTTAGATAACCTTTCTGTGAGAATCCTTTCATGCATATTTCACAAACAAAAGGTTTTTCCTTTGTATGGGTATATAAGTGTACTTTTAGATTACTTTTTCGTGAAAATCCTTTGGAACATATTTCACACACAAAAGGTTTTTCCTTTGTATGGGCACGTAAGTGTTCCTTTAGATTATTTTTTTAGAGAATTCTTTGGAACAAATTTTACAAATAAAACGTTTTTCTTTAGTATGGATACGTAAGTGTTCCTTTAGACTACCACTTTCTGAAAATCCTTTGCAACATATTTCACACACAAAAGATTTTTCCTTTGTATGTGTGCGTAAGTATTCCTCTAGACTACCTTTTTCCGATAATCCTTTTGAACATATTTCACAAACCAAAGCTTTTTCATTAACATGGATATACAAGTGTCTTTTTAGATTGTCATTTTGCAAAAATCCTGAGGAACATATTTCACAAATAAAAGGGTCTTCCTTTGTATGAGTACGTAAGTGCATTTTTAGACTCATATCTTGTGAAATTTCTTTGGAACACATTTCACAAACAAAAGGTTTTTCTTTTGTATGGACAAGGAAATGTATTATCAGATCAGTATTTTGTGAAAATCTTTTACGAACATATTTTACAAACTAATGATTTTTCTTTTATGTGAAAATGAACTTTCAGATTTCTATTTTTTGCAAACCATTGAAACATGTTTTACAAACCAATGGTTTTTCTTTTGTATGCGATTTTTTTTTCAGATTTCCACTTTTTAAAAAACTTTTGAAACACATTTCACATAAAAAAATTTCTTCTGTTGCTTGAAAGTGAATAAGATGCACTGATGTTTTTCATAGAGAAAATGTTTAACTCGATATGATGAAGAAGGTAAAATGTCTGCATAAAATAATATTTTGTTGAAGTTCTCTAAAACATTCTTTTAATCAATATGTCAGTTGTCTACCTTTTAATCTGAAATGTTGTAATAAATAATGAAACATTTCTGTTATCTGCATTGTTAAATACATATGCATTATCAATCTTCATAGAATTCTATAATTTATACAAACACAAAATTAAAGTAAGTTATATTAGTAGAAACTATTTATTTACATATTAACCTTTATAAACTTTGGTGATTTTAAAAAGCAAAAGAGAACCAGCAGTAACTTCTATAGGCTAACACATTTTAAATTTCTTAAATGTGATTGTTGAATGATATTCTTTTATAATGTAAAATGAAGAAGTATAAAAGTTAGTGCTCTCGATTATACGTATAATACATATTATAAGCGATACAGGGATATAATACGGTACCGCCGTATTAAGAGCCCACACTAGTCACGCGGTAAAAGCCGAGCGCTAATGTAAAGTCTATGGGAGCGTTCTTTTCTAATATCTCGCTTAATTTTCAATATTTTTAAATGATTTTTTTTTCTCAGGATAGCTGAGGACATTCTATTACCGGGCTAGTTTCTACTTTTCTGATTTTCGTTGTAGTTTAATTCTGAGGACCCTTTAAATTTTGGATTCAGTGAAATTCGAGGTGTTGTGCCCTTTTTACTCTTATAAAATCTATTTCAGCAAATTTCAGAAAAAATTAAAAACGCTTCACGGAATATTAGTGTTTAAGCTTTCCAATGATATGCTTTCCATATTTCTACTGCAATTAGGCTGAGCAAAATTTGGAAATATTTTGATCAGAAATGGAATAACAAAAGCGTTTTAATTATATGCGCTCCGCCTCAGCCAGTCTCCGCCTCTCCTGCCCTTTTGAAAATTACAATTGGTTAACACCAATCCATTTTAGCAAATGAAAGTAACTTTTTTCCTTTCATTGTATTTCCTTTATATTATTGGTTCATAGTAGCGTGTTAAAATAACCTCCCTTATTTCAAGGTTTTGATTTATTTTTTCTACAATTATTGATAAATTTTAGCTAAAATAGTCTTGAAAAAAATCAACGACTTCTAATTTTTTGTTTTTATAAAACTAACGCTATTTAACTATTATTATATAACTATAACTAACTTCCAAGGAAGAAAATTATACATTTCTTTGTATATATATATTTTTTCAAGTCCATACAAAACAAGGTAGATTTGATACAAATTACAGTAAGCTCCTTTTCAGCAAAAAGGAAATTCTGATAATTTTAAAATATAATTGGAACTTTTGTGAAATACATAGGTAGCATTAAAAGGACAAGGAGATATATTTGGAAATTATAAACTTCCTTATACAGCTTGCAAAATACATGAAACAGGGGGGGGGGGTGCAAAGAGAAAACTGCGCCCGGAGTAAAGTTCAGTTTGGCGCCCCATTCTCTGAACTTTTTCTTGTGACAGACTAAAAATTACGTTAGTAGTAAAAATTTGGCTCCTCCTAAATTTCGATCCCGGGGCAACCACCCCCTTCGTCCCTCTCTTTTTCGCACGGCGCTGCAAGGAGTACATTTTGAGGAGGCTTATTCAACACCGCGCCGTCCGAGGGGGGGGGGGCGCCACATTTATACTATCAACATCATTCTTGGGCTGTTACAAGAAAAAGTTGGGAAAGGGGGCGCCAAATTGAAACTTTGCCCCGGGCGCAGTTTTCTCTTCCCTGTGTTTGTTTTTGGTATTATACGATACTAGGCAGCCCAATTTCAGTCCAGTATTATTAAGTAAAACAGTAAAAAAAATAAGCATTTCAGTTCGAAAAACAGTTTTATCAAAAATAAGCAGAAATTAAAGTTAGAAAGTTTTAAAAATTGGTAATTTTAAAATTGTTGATCATTTTGTTTCAAACTTTAAAGAAATATTTTTTAATATTTATTACTTTTGAGGAAAACGATGCACTTTTAACAGTCGTTAAAAATGGGGAATTTATCCTGCGTAATACATTTTATTTTAATATAACATAAAGGTATATTTGCAAAGACAACGAATTGCAAATATTTATCATTATTTATCTATACTAATATTATAAAGAGGAAAGATTTGATTGTTTGTTTGTTTGCATTGAATAGGCTCCGAAACTACTTGACGGATTTGAAAAATTCTTTCGCCGTTGGAAAGCTACACTATTTCCGGTGAACATAGGCTATAGTCGCCGCTTAAAAGGATAAAAATAAAACGCCGGATAAACGAATCAAAAGCAATTTGAGAAACTAAAGGTTACCTGGCCCACTAGACACATGACAATCACTGAAACACATATGAAAATCGTAACTATGCACCCCCCCTCCTCCCCCCCCCAAAAAAAACATTTTAAACTTTTTAGACCGACCTGATATAAAACCGTGTTTTTTAATTTTTAAAACTATTTAGCAATTACTAAAAAAAGAAAAGAAATGCTGAAACGCAAATTAATTAAAGTTAAAAATAAATCACGGAACGATTGTTTTGGAGTTTTCAAAAAAGTTAAAGCAGATAGTAAATATTTTAAAGAGTAGTGAGCATCAAACATGGGGAGGGAGGATTTTTTTTTAGGAGGAGCAGTCAAATATTTAAAATTGTAACGTTTTCTACAATTTCAAATGCGGACTGTTTCAATAAGCCTAGGGATAAATATTACTTATTTAATTTAATATAAAATTATAAAGAGGAAAGATTTGTTTGTTTGTTTGTTTGAATTGAATTAAATAGGCTCCAAAACTACTTGACGGATTTGAAAAATTCTTTCACCGTATGAAAGCTACATTATTTCTGGTGAACATAGGCTATATTATATTTTCAAAAAAATTATTTCAAATCCTTATTAAAATGCCAATATTGTAACCCAAGGTGTAGAAAAATGAACTTAAAAAATCTTTACATCGCGTGCGTTGCGAATACTATTGATTATAGAACAAAATAATGTACTACGACTTTGTTAACATGTAATTATCTACAAAAAATGTCGCAACAGCATATGTCTAACTGTTATAGTTATGTCACAATAAGTTTTTTTATTTTAAAAAATAATTAAAATGCCGTTTCCGTAAAAGATCTTTATTGTTACTTTGGTATTGATTCTTATCAAAATAAATTACTTTAAAATCAAGACTGATTTAATGGTTGCCGTTTACCCCGCTCGACTAGGCTGCATCATAATGTGTGATATAGGCGTCACTGGGGCACGGGAGGAGAGTCAATGTCAGAGACGGCATTTTAATTATTAGGTTATGAGTGTGTGTGTAAAAATTTATAACTTGAAATTTTTCTTAAATATCCGTGAGAAGTCGGGGCGGGCTGCTATAATCTATATATATAAAGCAAAATCGTGTTAGTTACACCATTTATAACTCGAGAACGGATGGATCGATTTTTATGAAATTTTGTATGGAGGGATCTGACACCTTAGATTAACATATAAGCTATTTTTTATCCGACTACCTAAAATGAGGGTAATGTTTTTAGTAGTTGAATTTAATGAGATGAAGTGGTAGAAACAATTTGCGATGTCAGCAGTGGCGGGGGACTGGGCGACTTGTTCTACCCAAACAAAAGCGAGGGCGGGCCGCTAGTTATAGTATAAAAGTAAAAATAATGAAACTGTAAGGCAAAATATAGCATTTTTTTTAAAGTCTGCTATTCAGCAAATTTTACTCTCTAATACTTTTCAGAATTGTTTCTTCTTTGGAGTTTCTTGTCGACGTTCAACTAATGCAGCTTCTATCGAGCAGAAGGCTTTTGCATGTTCCAAAACATCATAGTACAAAGTATCGTGGACAAGATTTGTCGAGATACTTACAAACTTTACAAGTTCGTATATATTTAATGGGTGACAATTCAATATAACATTGTAAAACTTTTAGACGATTTTGCAGTTTTTAGCAGTTTTTGTTTGTCCTGGTACAAGGGCAGATCTGGAGACTCCTCAAAAAAGAGGAGGGGGGACTTTTCAGAAATTTGGAGATTCCAATCGCACCTGCAGCTCGTGTCGGGACATTTTTTTTTCATCATGAGTAGGATCGGGGCTAATTTCTTTCGTTGCAGGTCGGGTTTCGGTCCGGTTTACTTTCATTTTTTGCCGTTGTTCTGGTTAAATACTTTTTTTTTGCGAGTCGTGTTTGTGTAAGGTTCAATTCTACTTTGCCGCTGCGGGTTGGGTTGGGGTCCGGTTCTCTTTCTTTATTGCTGCTGGTTGGTATTGGGTCTGGTTGATTTCTATTTTGTGTGTGTGTGGGGGGGGCAGGTCCATAGCTAGAAGTGAACAATAGGGGGGCTCAAGTGAATGTAGGGGGGGGGGCTCAAGAGAATGTAAGGGGGGCTCATAATTTTTTCTCTTGCATTGCCACAGAAAGATAAAGTAATGCATATTCATATTGTAGGTACTATGTTTCTTATTAAAAAGTGTTCTAATAACTTCATTTTATACTAAGAAAATTATAGGATGATGAAAATTTTGAGTGTATAGCTGATCAAAATTAAACATCATGCTAGCTTCTTATGTGCCAATAGGATGAGGGAGGTTTTGGACACACTTATTTTAGATACAATTTAGTAATCCTGCAAAATTGTGAAAGGTTTTCAAGACTAAGTTAGATTTTTGAACAGAATTTCATTTGAATTTTCGGAACAGAAATTCATTGAGTGACCTTGGAATCTTTTCCAGGGGGGGGCTGAGCCGCCCATAGCGCCCCCTTAGCTACGGCCCTGGGGGGGGAGGTTGAGTTGAGTACTATTTTATTAACGCTGGTTTGGTTTCGGTCAAGTTGAATTCTTACTTTTTTGCTACTGGTCGAGTGGATTTTTACGTTTTTCTTACGGACAGAGTGGAATTCTACTTTTTATTTGCTTTTCTCTGCATTCTTTTTTGTTGCTGTAGCTGTTTTGGGGTGAAATTAATTTACACTATTTTGAGTTCTGATCTGATTCATAGTGAATTTTCAATCTCACAAGAAGGATTCGATTCGACCCCATATTTTAAATGAAAGTCTAAATATTTTCTCCGTTATGGACGAAAATAGTTTAAAGAGTATTATAAAAGAAAATATCGAAGATACTATAATGAAACTATATAAACGCCATAACAGACATTTCCAAATAGTTAATTATGAATATTTAAGATTTTACATTTCAATTTACATGTTAACATTGCTATTCGCAAGTGTTAACATGTACATTAAAATATCCATACGGAATGTCTCGAATAGAAAATACCTCTATTTAACGAACACTTTTCAACAATTTAGCCATCTTTTTTTGGTTGATTCCGTTATGAGTATATATTAGATATTTATTTTCTATATAAAAGATAAAACTGATATTAGAAATATAAATGTCGACATTTTATAATTCCACTAAAACATGAATTGTTTTTCTTTCATTTCGATTCTAAATTGACAAAAAAAACTTTGGTCGGGTTTTGATTTGATTTCCAATGGTATTTTCGCGTTCGGATCGGAAGCAGGGCAATACTATACGCTCAGGGGTCAATTTTTTTTTTTTTTTTTTTTTTTTTTTGTCGAATATTTGAAAAATGAAGTTATTTTAAGTGCAATTCTTAGAGGAACGCTCTTTTCTGATTCAAGGGGGGAACACGAAAATCCTCAAGGGGAGCGATTTCAAAATTTGGAGGTTCGGGCAGGAGGTGATATTTTTCATTGCTGGTGGAGATTATTTCTAAATTTTGCAGTGAGTCGTGTTCGAATCGGCTTGAGATTTTTGCTGTGGGTCGGATTTGAGTCAGTTTGGCTTACATTTTTCAAATTCGGTTCTGTTCTCGATAAAATTTCACTTCTGAGAGTAGCACTCAGGTTGATTGATTGGTTGGTTGAATGGGGTTTTATGGCGCAAAGTTACATCAGGATATGCTGCGCAAAGAACAAGGTGGGGATTCGAGTTAATTAGAAAGTTTTGTTAGGGATTTTTTTTTTTTTTTGAGTTTGTTTTTTGTAGTAGGCCGGATAGATTTATACTTTTTTGCTACCGACCAAGTTTGAGCAGGCTGACTTAGGAATAGGTTTTGCACTAAAGAGCAAATACTAGATTTTTTTTTTCTCTATAAATTATAACATTCAAGTTGAAGATGTAAAACACATTTTTTAGTTCTATTAAAATACATGAACTTATTTTCTTTCATTTCAATTTCAGGTGTTCGGGTAAGGGCTCGATTTGACATAATTTGTAATTTTTCAGTTCGGATTGATATATTATAGGTCGGGTTGACTTTAAACGCTTCGAATTCAGGACATTTCTTCTTTTGGATTTTGACAAATTCGGATCTAGTATAAACTGGTTGATGACTGGATTTTTCAATAGATCAGACAATTTTTTATATGAAAAACTATATGTTTGAATATTGACGATTACATTATATATATATTCATTTTTCTACTTAAACAAAAAAAATATATTGTTATAATTATATGGGATACCTTTCCCAATTTCCTTCAAATATTAGATTGATTTTGTTTCATTTTGGATTTGTTGATCTGTTTTGTATCAGGCTATTCGGTACTGAATCAGATTTTTTTCTTTTATTTATTTATTTATTTATTTTTAGCGAGCTTGGGTTGGGTTAAAATTGAATTGCTTTTTGAGCCTGGGCATGGAAATTTAGGTTCGGGCAGACCTCTAAAAGAACGAAGTTCACGCCAGGCCCGAAGTTGAAGAAAAAATATAGTGTGGTCAAGTTTTGCAGAAAAAAAGCAAGATTTCCGAAAGAGTGAAGACTTGAGTAGAGGTCTGGACGGGCTGGAGTTTCCAGTCTCGCCCCGGCCCGGACCGAATGATTGGTATTTTGGCCCGGCCCGGTATAAAACAAAATATTCGGCCCGAGCCTGGCCCGCTCGTTTACACTTTTACATTTCTAGGCCAGGTCCGGGCCGTACAGAAATCAGTGAAAACAGTCCAGACCGAAATCGGCCTGCATCTTTATTTCGAAACAAAATCAGATTTTTATCATACAATTAAGATTTTTAAAGATTACTGCATTCATATTTATTGGATGATTTTATAGAAAATTTTTACTGACAATACACAATAAGAACATTAATGATTACTTAGGTTCTTAGACTTTCAACATTCAAATAAAGATGCACTGAAAAATTAATATGGTTTAGAATAAAAGAAAAAAAAAAGGAAGTTAAAATTATCATAACTTTTGAAGCTGTGTAATAAAAAGTACATTTATGAAAATACTTCTTTATCATTTTATCAAAGATTTTCTCAAATTTAGAGGAGCTATTTTTTATGCATTTCTGATTTCATTTCTTTTTGGAAACACATGAGTTTAACAGGTGTTTTTATTCAGAAACAATGTAATGGAATGGCGTTGTCCATTTTTTGATAAAAGCAAATACAATGCGCAACACACTATATAAAACGCTAATTTTCATGATATTTATGAAAATATTGTGAAAATTAGAGTTTTGAATCGCATTTCCGGAAGCGACAACATGCAAAGGGAGAAAAATCTGAAACCACGTGACAAGAATCTCTTATACCTTAACAAGTATATACAAATATCTTATTTACCAAAAATGAAATATGCTGTTCGATTCCAAATCCCTTCAATAGTCAGGCTTGTCAATTTTGTACCTTTATAGTTAAAAATTAGTCAGAAAATGTGTCAAACTTTCGTGTTGTTCAGAAATGAATTTAAGAAACACCAAGGAGTATATTTCCAAAAAGTACATTAACAGTACGTTAATAGTTTTTATCCCTTTTACAAATAATGTTGTCTGCCCTACACGGCTTACGAATAATTAAGTCTAGTTCTGACCCCGACTATATGTAGAAAAACAGTGCAAACCTGATCTTGACCCGGCTCCAGTTTGCCAAAAAATTATTATACCCGTATAGACACAAAGCAACTGTCCGATGCTGATTTCTACGCTGTATACGTTACATTTATGTATTGATGTTGTTAAACTAGTATCTACTCGTGACGCACATTTATACTTATGGTCGTTAAACCCATATTCATTGAAAATAGACCTCATTTTAGCGTTTTTACCGAAATCTTTATAACACGCCGGTAGGCCCGTTAAACTTTTTTATCGGACTGGCCCATACGGCCTGTTTATTTTTATTTTTTTTGCCAGTCTGATACAGGCCGATGCAGATCTCTAGACCTAAGCAAGCCCTAGTCTCATGAGTTAAAACTGGCCCGGCCCAACCCGAGCAGTGACAGCTTCGTCCAGTCCGATCAGGTCGCACCGTTCTCAATCTTAAACACGATTCATTTATCCTATGGACATCTAATATCATTTTGCAGACCCTTCATTGGGCTCAAAGGGGGAGGGGGCGATCGCCCCATCGCTTCTGGTATTCATCATATTGAAATCTTGCTATTGAATCGCATCTTTTTATATGTCGACAGATGGTTCGTGGGAATTATTACATTGTTCTGCAATGAATAATAAATTTTGAAAGAAAACTTAATTGTAAAACACTGTAACATTAATAAAGCTAAACTGAGTGTGCGGTATCTTCCTTAAAAAAAAGGGACGGCGGGAAACAGATGACCAATTTTAACAGGTTTATTATGATTATATATATAACGGAATTTTTATGGAAATTCTTTTTAACACAAAGTATACACGAAACAGAATTTCATTGCATTTAATGTTCAAAGTAGTGAACATAATTTAAATACGCTAGGGACAGTTTTTCTCCGAAGAGCTTTTTACAACCGAATTCTTTTGTGTAACTCTGTAATTGAATGGCAAATGTTTTTCGCCAAATATTATACCGCAAGCATTCTTAAGTCCATTTCAGAAGTTCGTATAAATTTCATTGTTTGTAAAAGAGTAACATTATTACAACAATACATCGCGAAATTATTTTTAGACCAGAGTATAATAGATTACTATGGAGATCCTCTGTGTGTATACTGTAAGTGCTATACATGACATATTTTTTTATAATTGTCTTCCAGAGTACCTCTGTAATGTATATGAATTTCATTACTTTTAAATTAGTATAGCGCTCCTTGAAACACCGCAAATGATTTATCTACATAGATCATAATGTAGCGGAATAATTTTGAGACATTTCTTATGTTTCTTCAATTTTTTAAAAAGTGTTCAATTTTTTAAAAGTAATTTTTGCTCCTTAAAAAACTTTGTTAGTGTTATGCAGAATTTGCAAAAAGTCCTTAAAAATATTTAAGTTTTCTGTTATTTATTAATTGGAGGTGAAAATCTGAGTTCTCTGAAAGTCTGATTTAGAAAAATAATTTACATCACCCTTGCCCCCCCCCCCTTGTATCAAAATTTCGTTCCCGCCTTTTGCTCTCATCACAGCCTTCAATATTATCCCTTCCAGAAGTATCACTTCGCTGTTTTGCTGTCTATCTCACTGTATCCATGTTTACACAATATTGCCACTTTGTTGTAACAATAAAAAATCTATCACAAAAACTCCTCCCCACTAACTAAAAATGAGATTTTTCCCTCTCATCCTATTAGTAAATGCCTAGAATTTATTCATTGAAATTTTCCCACATTTTATTTTTTTAAGCCCATTTGTTAATGTTTTAAAAGGCAAATAAAAGTAAGTCATTTAAAAAACTTCTCCATCCCACATACACACCAAAATAAATAATTAATAAATTGTTTCTCCCCCCCCCCAGCTCACAAATTTTATACTTTTAAAGTCATCGATTTTTCTAAAACTTTTACTGTAGTAATAAATAATCAAACATAGTTTTACTCTTAACCCCACAAAAATTTATGTTTTCCCCCTATTTCTCCTTACCAAGTACATAAAATTTAGTCTTTAAATATCTTTATTTTGTGTTTAGCCATATTTGTTAATCTTTAGTCATATAAAGTAAGTCATCTAACAAATTCCCTTCATCCCCCTCCAAAATAAATAAATAAATACTTTTCATTTTTTCCTTCTCAGAAATCTCCAACAATTATATAAAGGAAATTTTAAACCAGTTATTTATATGATTTACGATATTCGAACGAAATGTGGTAATTCAGCATAAAAAACTTTTTCTAAATTTAAAGGGGGGGGGCGAGTAGCTACCATTTCTCCCCCTATACTTATTCAATGCATTCTTAAAACTAATCGCCCCCTGGAGGATACCTTCTTTAAATATTCACGGGCTTCCTAACCCAAGCCACCTGAATGATCTTTCTCTTTTCTTTTTCCTCCGATTTCTATTGTCTTCCTTTTTTCTTTGTTTCACTCTCGTTGTGGTTTTTTTTCCCGGAGGTGAGGGCAATTTGTATGAGCCGATATCACTCTGTATATCGATGGAGAATTGTAAACCACCCCCGTGTTTGCTGTGTGTAACGTCACGTGTTTGTAGAAAAGATTCGAAGTTAACCGGATTCAAACGCAACCCACAACAAAAAGTAAAAAATTAAACCCGACCAGCAGCAAAAAATAGAAGCGAACCGGACAACAAATTTTGTAAAATGATCGCGGAGAAAACACGAATTTCTTCAAAATATCGTGAAACAGACGCACATTTTGTACAAAAATTGCAAAAAAGAACGAACATTTTACCAAAGAATTCACACCAATAAATTCGGGTCAACCCGAACCCTTCTCGATAAAGTAACAAGTAAAAAAAATAACGCGTTAAGCATTGATTATGAAGCACTTTCCAACACTTAATGAAATCTTTAACAAAACTTTGTTATTTAGGGAAATAATAGTGTATAGCCAAATATATCCAAATATGTATTCCAGTACTTTTGAACAGCTCTGTATTTCATATGTCACTTGATATAATGGGAAAATTTAGTTTAGCAAGAAAATACCCAGTAGCTTGAAATTTATTTTTCAGCATTTTCATAATATCAGATGGAAACATACTTGAAAACTTTTGTTCAGCCCTGTAGTTTGCATTGTACCTTTTTTACACGTCAGCATTAGGCTAAAATTTATTGTAAACTAAAACATTTTAAAACAACTGAAATCACATTCTCATAAATTATCATTCATAGGCGTCCATGTACTGAATTCTTTGCGAGGCCCTGTATATCCTTTTATCTATATTTTGCAAACATTTCTCAGTAAATTCAATGAAGCTCAGCGTAAAAATGCATAGCTTATTTAAGAACCACGTTTAAATAATCTATGCTCATATTCAGTAACGTTGGTGAGCTCTTTTGGGTAGCCCTGTATATCAACTATAACATTTATACACACCATATAATGTGCATATTTTTAGCGAAATATAAACGCGCATATCATAATTAAAATGCATTTCATCCCTCCATCAGCCATCATCGGACACATATGCGGTACTTCGGAAAGAATATGCTATTTGAAATCTTTTGTATGGCCCTGTAAATGCTATGTACTTCATATTATGCAAGACAGTAGCGTATAATTTATATTAAGCTTCAGTGACATATATCAATTTTATTATACATGAAACAGCTTAATATATTTAAAATATGCCACACACAATTCCCCCTTTTACCATTATCTAATGGAATTCTTTTGTGTGGCCATGTAGATGAATAATAGCTATATTTTCACCTTATATTTTATAGAATGCATATTTTAATATGTTTGACAGGGTATAACATCTTTAAAAATTTTTTTAAACGTTTTTTCCATATAGGCCGTAATGTAATGGTAAACTTTTGATTCGCCCTGTAGATAAACTAATCATGGTAGAAACTTTATTTTCAATAGGGTTCGTGCTATGGTAAACGTCAATAACGTCCTAAAATTTCATGGCAATTCGAGTATATAAACGATTTTTCCCCATGGGCCGTAATGTAAATGAAAACTTTTGATTCTCCTTGCAGATAAACTAATCATGGTAGAAACTTAATTTTCAATAGCGTTCGTGATAGGGTAAACGTCAATAACGTCCTAAAATTTCATGGCAATCCGAGTATATTAACGATTTTTCCCCATAGGCCGTAATGTAATGGAAAACTTTTGATTCGCCCTGTAGATAAACTAGTCATGGTAGAAACTTCATTTTCAATAGCATTCGTGCTAGGGTAAACGTCAATAACGTCCTAAAATTTCATGGCAATCCGAGTATATTAACGATTTTCCCCATACGCCGTAATGTAATGGGAAACTTTTGATTCTCTCTGTAGATAAACTAATTATGGTACATACTTCATTTTTAATAGGTGTCGTGCTAGGGTAAACATCAACAACGTATAAAAATTTCATAGCAATCCGAGTATATTTACGGGAGTTAGAGCGCGGACAGACAGACAGACGGCCATCCGACCAGACGGACAGACAAACCGAATGCATAAGCACTTTTCAACTTTGTTGGAAAGTGCTAAAAACCAAATCCTAAAGTGTCCCAAATGCGCTAAGCACTGCTAAAAAGTAAAAGTCAACCAGATTAAAAACAATAGCAGTCAACGAGACCCAAATCTGACAAAAAAAGAAAAAAGAAATCAGAAATTAACTTGAACAGCAGCAAAGAGTGGATCTCAACCCGACCCAATCTCGACCCAAGTAGGAATTAACCCAGACAGGATCAAAAAATGGAAGCCAACCGGACCCAAACCCGACCCACAGTAAAAAAGTAAAAAAAGAACACGACCCACATAAAAAAATGAGCTCCGACCCATGCATTACGCTGGAGTACCCAAATTTCTAAAATCCTCCCCCCCCCTTGAGGACTCTCAAGATCAGCCCTTGGTCTTCGCCTCCCTTTATATCAAAATTTCGCTTCGCCTTTTGAATCTGTCACTATCTTCTAAATTGCACCTTACAAAAATATCACTTCGTTTTGTAGTCTACTTCACAATACCCATATTTGTAGCATACAAGTCACTTTAGTATATCAATAAACAATCAATCACAAAATTTCCTCCCCCCCCTCCCCACGACTGAAATTAGGATTTATCATTTTGTTCCTTTAAGTGCAGAAAATTTAGTTCTTTAAATAATTCCCACTTTTATTATTTTTTTAAACCGATTTATAAATATTTTGAAAGGCAAATAAATAAGTCATCTAATAAACATCTCCCCCCTACACACGCACACGAAAATAAATAAATAATGTACTTATTTATTTTTTACCTCAGCTTACAAATTTTAAACAAACACAAATTCCACCATTTTTTGAGGGGGGCATTGCACTATTTTCTCCCCTACCCATATGTCACTAAATTTAAAATCTTTGAAAGTTTTTTTTGTTTGTTTTTTTTCCATAGGTTTATACATATTTTATTCTAAAAATAAATAATTAATCGTAAACAACCCATAAATATCGTTGTATACCTCCCCCCCTCCTCGTTCTTTTGAAGTACACAAAATTAAAAATCTTTAAAACACTTTTAAGTTACATTTTTCGTCCTATTAATAAATATTCAAGAAGGTAAATAAGCTGTCATCTATAAAACTATCTTACTATCTTCCCCCCCCAAAAAAAAAAATCCGTTTTTTTCCCTCTACCTCCCCCCCCCTTCTCAGCTTACAAAATTAAATTCTTTCTTTTTTTCTCTCCGTATTTTAATAAAAAAAATAATTAAAACCTGAAATCCTCCTTCTGCACAAATAATTAAGTCTTTAAATATGTTTAATTTTTTTTTAAGTGCTAATTATAAATCTCTGCTAACTATAATATTAACAAAATCTTTTTAACTATGTAGGAAAGTGTTAAAAATAAAGCGATAGATATGCATTAAATTCTACACAAAACACATGTTTACATTTTTTGCGTATTGTGTTTGTGCATTTCATACAGTAAAATATCTTTAGAGAGATATTTAAATAAAATATTGGGATTTTCACAACAAAAACCATTCTTAACTGACTGTATCATTTAAAAAGCAGTTTTCAGAACCCCCCCCCCTCCTCCCTCCTATACACTTTACTGCTATGTCAGTGCTCAAAATTAAAAATTGTTAGAGCTCCTTGCGGCATTTATATAATGCTTGTAAAAATCATCAAGAATCTAAATTTTCTTCCACCTGAAATATTGACAAAATATTTTGCTTTATTGACTTAACATCACACAAAGTTCTTAAAATTTGCTACACTTTTTCTGTCACATTTGTCACTACAAAGACAAACAATAATAAATTATGTATTATGTCTATAAACGACTAGGCTGGGATTAACACCTATTTCTCCTTTCTTCAAAATTTCTATTTCCTGTTCTACCTTGCTTGCTTGCTTGCCTTTCCGCAAAAAATAAACAATGTTTAAATATTTACATTTGTCTAGATATTTTTCTCATAATTTTATTAATTCATTCATCAACCTTCAGTTCTATTTATCTTCATAAGTTTCGTATTCTAAAAAGAATCCCCTCCCCTCTTACCCCCCCCCCCAAAAATAGTTATTTAAACTACTTGTACCTGATATCCCCCCCCCCCCTCTCATTCAATATTAATTTTTTATTTTTATTTTTTATTTTTTTTTCTAATTGCGTTAAGTAAATAAAATAGTTTTTATTTTATAGTAATCTATCTAAATTAATCATTCGTTTATTTTTTGAAAATCAAACCATTTTAATTTTGGAACGCTAATCGTAAAGAGATTGAAATTCTTTTGAGCTCCGATTCGAATGCATTTACGCAAAGTACTGGGAAATCAGTTGAAAAAAATCCTTTAAACATGAAATCGGCTGGAATTGCACACCTTTGAAGAGAAAAATCGTCGCAGATAATTGGTTAAGAGCATTCTATTTCCTAATTGGATGATTGCATGTCAATCAAAGTAATTTTAGCCCATCCTTCGAATCCGCTGAAAAAGCGCGTCGCCATCTTGATTTGCCTTGGCGTGTGACTAGTGTGTGCTCTTAAGCCAACCGCACATTCGGTGCATCGTCCCGTAAAGCATGGTGACGTCACTGCAACGTCGTTGTGAAGTCACATTGTGACTTTGTGACCATCGATGGTTGATGTGCCGTTACGTGACGTCGATGTGAAGTCACTGTGATTTACTAAAATGTGAAGTCGTTATGGCCGTTTTAGAGCTCTTTTGTGACGTTTCACAAAGTGGTCACAATGTGACAAATTTGTGAAAAATGTGTCATTTGTGACTAATTTGACATTAACATTGTGACGAAACTGTGACAAAAACGATGATATTTAAATTGCCAGAAACATGTTTTTTAAAGTAAATAACATGTTTTGAAGGCTATTTATAAATTTCTAAAGATTTTTAAGAAAATCACATCTCAGTCACAATGTGACGTCATTGAGTGGTGGCATTTTGGTCACAGATGTGATGTGATATTACCCAAACGATTAAACGTACAAACGTTTAAATAATTTTCGTTTAAGGCATAAAAATTGATGTTTTAATGCTTTACTGCGGATTATAGAAATTGAGAAGAATTCCTCTAGAATTCTGATTCTTGCAGTTTACCAGGACCATTGCGATTCTTTGTTGAGTGAATCAAGAAAAATCTGAATATGTTCCTGAGTTTAGATTTTGGCTGTTTTCTCTAAAGGCAAAGCTATTAATTATGAAATGTTTTAATATTAGTAGTGGATAGCTACAAAGCTATCATTGCAGATCTGTACCATAGCATCTAGCTTCTTTTGATTTTTGACAAAGGCACTTAGCGCGGAACATTATTTTTACATGCGGCCACAGAACAGAATTAAATTTATTTTATGTTTTTTTTTACATTAATCAATCCGTCACTTTTTTCACACACACGATCATATTTAGCACTATTGCTTTTGAAATTTAAAGAATTTTTTTAAATCAGAGCCGTTCTTAGCAAATTCAAGGCTAGGTGCAAGAAAATTTTAGAAGCCCTTGCCTTCTAAATTACTCAATCTTTTCTCATTCGTCTCAATACTACCAATTTAGCTGATTTTTAAAAATTGCTCAACGAGAAATTTAGGTTCTTATTAACTTATTGAAGCTGATTTTAGCTTGAAAACGTCTTTAATGATTTTGTTTAAATATTGTTTTTAGGATCGAGAAGTCCATTGGGCAGACTTGTATAAAACCAAAAAATTTCTGCGTTTATAAATATTGGGTCAAAACTTTCTGCAACTTTAATGTTTAATAAAATTACGAGTTATATTATTTTGCAATGGACGAAATTCGCGTCTTTTGTGCACTTCACAGACAAAATTCCCGTTTTTTACACAATTCACGGGCGGATTTCTCGTTTTTTTAAGCAATTTACGGACAAAATTCGCATTTTTTACTCAATTCAGTTACGGAAATCCCGTTTTTCAAGCAATTGACGGACAAAATTCCCGTTTTTGGGTAGTCTTTGGATGAAATTCGCGCTTTTTCACATGAACCTTTGTTGAAATCAATGAATATTTTTAATTTTTTCGCACTAAACAAATTACAAAAACAAAAATTGTTTATTTCCTGAAATTTTCTGCCCACAGCGTGCGTCTATATAATACAAATCTGCTATTGAGCTAGGCTGAATGCTCAAAAACATTCGATTAATGGGTTACTTTAGATGGGTTTATTGATTAATTTTAGTTATGGGTTGATTTTGTCACAATGAGTCAAGGTGAAGCTAAAGCTATCTAAAAAAATGATTTTGACAAAATGTTTTATCACCCCATTTTCTTACACGAGAAGACTATTGAGATAGGTCATATGCTCAAACAATTTCGATTAGTAGGCCATTTTTGGATTGCCTTGGTCAAAAAAATTTTATCTATAAAACGATTTCAATAATTTGACTAATTTTTGTATTCTACTGGTTTCGGGCTCGAGAAGAGCATTAGTTAGATCGTATATTCGAAATAAAATCAATTACTGGGTCATTTTGGGCCACTATGGTTCAGGATCATGCTAATTGTATCTTAACAGCAAGAATGATACAGTGAAAATAAAAATTCAAATTGAACAAAAAGGTAATTTTGACCGAGCTTAAATAATCTGCCTTAATTTTTTTTATTTATTTTATACTTTTTATAGAAATTTAAAATTATTATTAATTGAATAATATTTTTTTTTCTTCCAATTACATTCATAATAAATTCTTCAATATTTAAATTAGATATTTATAGGTTATTGTGTGTCAATATTTCTGCAAAACATCTTTAATTAATTGGAAATGAGATTTATTTATTAAAACACAAATATTTAATTTTTAAATACAAAGTTGCATCGTATAAATTTCTTTTCAGAAATTATCTCACCATTAAAGACATTCAGAAAACAAACAATAGTGATTTGGTAACTATGTTTGCTATGAAAGATGTTTTGTTTCCAGAAAACTCTTCTCACGACGTTATCACTCTATCTTTTCTTTTTTTTTGAGTAAATATTATTAAAACTGGACATCTTTGTAATAACACGATTATTTTTAATTTTATGTAATAATGTAACTATTGTTTTAAATCATTTTATTTTCCTTTTTTAACAGACAAAACGAAGCTTTCTTCTATTTGTCATTTATTTATTTTTAATTCCCTTTTTCATCTCACTTTTCCGGGAAATATATTTAAATAACTTTCTAGTTTAGTTATTTATATTATTAATGATATTAATAGTTTTAAATTTCAGCTATTTTCAATATAAAATAAATAAACACGTGAAGGATAAATTTCAGTTTATAGCTACTATGAAATATAATGATAAAGTGAATATAAAGTATATTATGTATTGAGTTTATTTTACAGTAAAAAATTTGTAATTTTCTGTAAAGTATGAAAATTATTCTTCATCCCTTCAGGAAAGGGAATTTAACTTTTTTGGAAAAGTGCCATTTATAAGCCTTTCTCCTTTAAGTTTTATTTTCTGACGCTTTTAATGTTTTTCTAGAATTTCCTTAAGTATTTTGGGTACTTACGTATTAACGTCACCGCAGCAGAAGTGACTCTATATCGGTCCATTTTCCACTGAAATCCGATATGATATTTTGTTTTTAAATATAGTGTTTTGGATTTTGAAAGTGTTTTATTTTATGATTTGTCGCAAAAAATTTAGGTGTAGATTAAAAATCACCAAATCTGTAACTGCGGTGGCGTTGATACGTAAGTACCGTATTTTGTTTTTATGTATCGTAAATGAATATATCTTATGCAATTCATTTCATGTTATCTGTTTTCATATTATTGTATTAGAATGGGATACTTTGCTAGATTCATTTTTACAGCAGAACTGTTAAAACCACTTATTTAAACTTTAGGGATGGGATTTGGGCAGGACAAACTTCTGTGAATTATACAAACTTCAGAAAAGATTAAAAGAAAAGAAAACAACTAACTTTAACTAATTTTCTTCATTGTCTTGAATCTTAATCGTCTTTATGATAATATCTGAATTAAAACAGCGCCCGGATTCTTTAAATTACGATACAACTTCACTCTAACTTTTTTTCTGGAATATTTACATTAACTAACGACACTTCGATTTTCATATAGTTTTTGTAAAAATTGTAGTTAAAAAGTAAAGAAATGTTGATGAGACCAAGAGAAAGCAAATCACGTTGACATTGAAAAAAACCTAAAGACCCTTTATAATGGAGTTACGAATCCCTTACACACAATTTGATTTTTGAAAATATGGTTCCTTTGACAACGTGTGGTAACAGTTAATGCTTTGTTTGTTTTTTTACTATGATTTTTAAGTTTTATAATTTTAGATCTTATTTATTTGATATCTAATTTAATTAATTTAATGAAGTTTTTTCATTAATTTATTATTTTATAAGTAGAAATTACTTATCTTCTAAGGAAGGTAATTTTAAAATCAATTATATTAAATTGGTCTATTTTTCTTACGAAAATTGTAAAAATGTTGTGAAATTTCGTAATTTTTAATATAACTCTCTCTTTCCAGCCTCCGAATAATCCTATCGTTTTCAAAAAAGTTCTACTTATAAGCCCCCTTAAAATTATGAGAATTTCCTGTTTGCTAGGGTTTACTTTTGGTACTTTACGGTACATAAATAATGTTAAGTATTAAAATTTTTATACAAAAATTATTAACTATTATGAGAATTAATTAATAGCAATAATTCATCGTTTAAAGTTTTATTCAGAATTTTTATTTATAATACCCAAAAAAAATTACCTTTTTTTTTTTGAAAAATTAGTCAAAAACAAGGTTTAAGTAATTATTAATTTATAATAAAGCAATATTGCATAAATACATAAAAATAATACTTAATACTTTTAGGTTACATTATTTTGTCCAGATTCAGATTTTAATTTGTTTTTAAATATTGCTACAGATTACAATTCGCAATGAGCAAGATATTACTAATTAATTTAGTTTAAAGAGAAAAAAATTATAAACTAACTACTGACTTATAAATAGCATATTTTTCCTCTAGAAAACATTTAACATTCATACATCCTAATTAATTTAATAACATTATGATAATCGAAATTTTAAAAAATATATATTTGCTTATATATTTTTTAAAATTATACATACATAATTTTAAAAAATATATATTTAACTATATAATAGTTATTATAGGGTAAATACCCTATAATAACTATTATATAGTTCATGTAACAGTTTTTAAACGAGTGATGAATAAGTTAGCTATATAGAGAATTAATGATTGAAATAGCTTTGAACTGTTAATAAATACGTTTAATAACAAACAATTTAATTTTTGAGATTTTTTCTTTTAATTTAACGATTTAACTTCTTCCAACAACCACTGTTAGGGACTGAAATGGTTAGTGACCGAAACACAAGGACCAAAACGACATGACCGAAATGTGCTGCTTCTGGGCGTTGGAGCAGGAATCAGGCCCATTTTTTAAAAAAAGAGTCAGAGTTAATAAACAAGCTGACTCAAACTCCGTCTTTTTTTTGTTAGGCAGTTAAAAGTGAAATTAAACCTATCATGCAATTTGAAATCTATAAAATGAATTAGTATTCATATTCATAATCCATCCTTATCGCAATTCAGGAATATGATTGATCAGAAAACTTTGCTACCTAATGAATTTCAATTTTAAGCTTTCTGGTTAAATTATGCTGAAAATATTCTTTATTTTCACGAATAAATTTGAAAATATATCCAGGTTAGCAGCAATAGCTGGTGTCAGTGTTGTAACTGAGAGAAGTCATTGATTTGAAACTTGAGTTTGGCTCATACAGTGGCAGTCAAAAGTTTCCGGCCACCAAAAATTTTTCAGTTAATTTGTAGCTATATCCATATGAAGAGGAATCTCAAAGTGATACTTACACATTTTATTGACATAATAAATAGGAACTTACTTGTGGAATAACATGTAAATATCAATAAATTTAATTGAAAAATTTAAGTACAAAGGAAAACGTATGTTCTCAAAAGTTTCGGGCCACCTTCGCAAGTTTTTAAAAATATGTATTGTAAAAGAAAACTACTGCTATCAACAACATTTATGTTTAGTATTTTATAGTATTAGTATTTTATTATCTCCAGAAATAAGTTCTACGGCGCAGTAACGTGACATTCATACAATCAACGTTTAAAGATCGTCTATGGTACGTTTTTTCCACATTTCTTGCAATTTTTTGTAGTTTTCTGCTGAGTTGGTATACTTATAGTTCAGTAGACATTTGCCAACTTCTTTCCAAAGATTTCCAATTAGATTCATGTTAGGCGTTTGGACTGGCCATTTTAAAAACAAATTTTTTTGTGCGAAAACCATTGCTTGCATATAATCATTGTGTCGTTATCATGTTAAAATAAATAGTTGCAACCAAAATTTTCATCTAATAAGGCAGAAAATAATCTTGCAAGATATCCTTATACATTGCATCATTCATCTTGCCGTAGATTTTAAATAACGGACCGACAGTTTTTGAAAAAATACTCCCCACATTATAACGTGTCCTCCGCCATGCTACATTGTAGGAATAACATATATTGAATCACATTTTTTGTTGTTAGGTCATCGGACGTATTGTCTGCCATCACTCCCGAAGAAGTTTCAAATTCTATTGATGGAAAAATAGTACTTTAGTCCAGGTTTCACTATACCGGACTTTGTGTTTTTTTGGAAAACGCCTGTCGGTACGTTTATGTTTTTTTACCTACGAAAAAATTTTGAACATCGACACTTCCATAAAGCTCTGTATCACGTCAGCATCTTGACACGGTAGACCGACTTATTTCAA
This sequence comes from Maratus speculifer, assembly GCA_964019185.1. Classification (NCBI taxonomy): domain Eukaryota; kingdom Metazoa; phylum Arthropoda; class Arachnida; order Araneae; family Salticidae; genus Maratus; species Maratus speculifer. Next base: position 16,505,988 of record OZ025303.1, on the reverse strand, counting down.
CAATATTTTCATTTTATAAATAGCCGTATATTGCAACAGAATTTTTATGCGGGTCATCAATTGTTTTTCTCCTGATAATTCTGTCAACGGGAATAGTAATTTGTAGAAGTCTTCCGGAACTCAAAAAGTCCTGAAGTTCACGGCCATCTTTATATAATTTTTAAATATCGTTTACAGTCGATTTTACCAATCGATAATTTTACCGCAATACCTGGAGAAGATTAGACCTTTAGTGACAAATTAATCACTAATTTACAGACAATATTTGTTGAAGTTTTCAATTCTGAATTTAAACTATGCTATTCACGTTGATTGATTCACAGGCACGACCAAAAAACGCTTTACCGATAGAAATATAAACCAAGGAAGGATGACTGGCCGGAAATTTTTGCACACGCGAACTTCGAATTCTACCCCTTTACATGAAGCGTCCACAGTATCCAATCAAAATGATCACGTGATCAGAGGTCATTCACATATTCCTAACTTTTGAAGCAATTGTGCTCCTTCTTTGCTGAAACCTTCTGGTAAATAAATCAAAGAAATTAACTGGCCGGAAACTTTTGACCGCCACTGTATATTGTGATTTCTGAGTTGAACTTAATTCATTTTTTTTCAAAAAGTAAGTGTAAGTTGAGTTGAACTCAAAAAATCTGAAAGCTTGAATAAAAATTAGAACACACATACATTTATATTACTTTATGTTTTAAAATAAATGGGTTCTACACAGTAATTTCCTCCCACATTAACAAAGTATTAGGGATGAGATCAGCCAAATTTAAAACTAGTTGGATGCGTCAATCCCAAAACTTTCTTCTATCTCATAAAGACATTTTAATATTTTAAAAAAAACCTGGTGACCCCAAAAATACCCACTATCGAATTTCCTCTAGCATTTGACCTAGCCTACTGAGATTTTTGTATCCGAAAAGCCTAAAACGCAAAATTTAATTAATATTCTGAGAAAATGAGCTTAGTAGTGCCTCATGTTGGGTAATTTATACTAAAACCTAATAAGCATCTATTTATGTCAAGACCTAACAGAATCTGAAATTTGATGGAATTTCGTCCATTAGTTCTTGAGATATAGTTATAACAAAAAACTTGCAAAACGTTGCACAGCAACACCATATCTTGGAATATTTATGCCAAATGTAAAAAAGCGTCTAATTATGTTATGGTGTAAAATAATCTGAAGTTTGATGAAATTCTGTGTATTAGTTCTTGAGATATAGCTAGTTTAAAAAAACCGTGTAAAATATAGCACAGCAGCACCATCAGTTGAAGGATTTATAACAAAACGTAATCATCCTGTAATTATGTTATATGTCATTTTGTAACAAAATCTGAAGTTTGATGAAATTCTGTACGTTGGTTGTTGAGATATAGCTATCGGAAAAATCGTGCAAAATGCAGCATAGCCGCACTACCTGTTGCAAGGTTAATACCAAAATGTAATCAGCATCTAATTATGTTATATATTCTAGTGTAACAGAATCTAAATTTTGATGAAGTTCTCTGCATTAGTTCTTGAGATATAGCTATCGCAAAAATCGTGCAAAATGTAGCATAGCAGCGCCACCTATAGGGCAGGTCACACCAAAACCTTATCAGCGGCTATGTATCTCAAGCTATCGCGGAATCTGAAGTTTGGTGACATTCTTTGCATTAGTTCTTGAGATACAGCTATCATGAAAATCATGAAAAACGTGGCATAGCAGCGCCACCTGCTGGCCAATTTACACCAAAACTTAACCAGCGTCTATGTATATGAAGGGGTCACAGAATCTGAAGTTTCGTGAAATTCTGTGCATTAGTTCTTGAGATATAGCAATCTTGAAAATCATGAAAAACGTTGTATAGCAGCGCCACCTGCCGGCCAATTTTCACCAAAAACCAATAGGCACTAATTCATATCAAGGTCTAACTGAATATAAAATTTTATTAAATTTCGAGCATTAGTTCTAGAGATAGAGCGCCCACAAATTTTTTGTCACATACAGACAGACAGACAGACAGACAGACAGACAGACGGACAGACTCACAGACAGACATTTTCTAAAAATAGTCAAAACGTGTTCAGGACCTTCTAAAACGTATAAATCCGTCGAAAACCGGAAGTCGAAAATTTTCATGAATCCAATACTTTCTTCTTGTAAAGATAGAAGAAAGTAAAAAGAAGGACAATCTTCCCTTTACCTTCTTTCAACCCCTACCCTACTCCACCATTTATAGAAATTCACCCTTTTAAGGGGACAGATAGTAAAAATTAAGGGGAGAGCTAGATTATTATTTGTTTACTGTTATTATAAACTAAAAATACGGCATAAAATCTTTAAAACTAGTTTTAAAAGTTTTATGGATTAAAAAAATTTGCTGATGTTAATGAAGAGGAAGGGGAAAGAAGCAGATGTTTCTTTTTTTTTGGGGGGGGGGAGGTGGGTAAATAATTTTAAACAATTGTTTAATTAATGTTAAAAGAAATTTTATTTTTTAATATTTTGAACTTTATACTGGGAGAAAGTGAAAATGGAAAAAAAAGGAAAAATTCGGGGGGGGGGGAGCATAATTTAAAATGATTATAATGGAAGAAAAGGAAAAAAATAAAGAAATTTAAACTGCAGGAAATGTGGAAAGAGTTCGAGTTAAATCTTTATTTTAAGCTGCTTTCCATTTTTTAGTTTTAGCTTTTGGAATTTCAATAAAGATTTTACAGCAAATATTTGCAAAGAACATACAAATTTAAACAAATTCCCTTTGTGCCTGAGTCAAACACTAAAAGTATATAGTAGAATAATATAAACAACACATCAAATGTCATTTAAGATTAATTTTCGTATTCAAAAATTCTTTCCTAAATAAAAATATTTCTTAATACCTAACTACTACTCCCTGATATTAGTTCATAAATTTCATGTCCCCAAAAACTTGTTTAAAATAACAAATATGTTTATTCTTTTCAATTATTGTAGATTTATGGCAGCAAAAGATGAATTCTCCTATCGAGTAATTTTGAAAAAGGGCTTGCAACTAAAAAGTGGATATACAGGAATAAATATAGATCGCATGGTTTCTTTATGTCATCAATACCAAGCAAGCTTCAAAATCAGAAAGAATATTTGTCTGTATATTCTCTATAAAGAGAGAATATGAATATATTCATTACAATAATACAATTTGTATAAATCACTATTAAACGGAAATATCAAATTAGGAAGCGTTTCGAGCTACAACAATAACAGCTCGTCATTAGCGGAACGAACCCGTGTCCCTAAGGGGGAAGTGTTAGAGATAAACTGAAAGAAAAACGTAAAGTGGGTGGAGATTATAAAGAGTGCGACAACTTTCACTAGTCAAAAGAGCACAGGTGGAAGACAAAAAGTGTTGCCAAAGTAATGAAAGAGAGAGAAAAAAAGGTGGAATAATAATAATAAAATAGTAATAAATAAATAAAGAAATAAAGAAAGAAAAATAAAGTAAAGTAATAAAAGAAAGAGAAAAAGGTGGAATAATAACAATAGTAATTAAAATAAACAAATAAATAAATACATAAAATAATAAATATATATTTCAAATATAAATAAAACGAAAATAGTCAAGGGAAAGAACTACAAAAACAACTTCCACGCAGGAGAGAGGCAAAGGGGTGATGAGAGATTATTGACAAGATTATTAGAATTTTTACAAATAAAATAAGCTTCATAAATATTTAAGTGAGAAGGAGATACAGGGTAAAAAATAATTCTGGCCATAGAGAAATTGAAATAATGACCGGAACCCCAACAGTGAGAAGCAATCGAGGACCTAGATAATTCCTGATTTTCAATATATTTGTGATGCTCGCCCAATCTTTTCTTCAACGCTTCAGACCAGGAGAGCGAATTTTTGAAAAAAAAAAATGAAAATATTGAGCAAAACATTAAATGTTTTTTAAAAAATCTTTTTTTTTCTTTCTTCTCCCTGTGATCGCGATGCTGTCGATCCTAAATCAGCGATTGCAATACATCATGAATCATCCTTTTCCAAGAAATATGGTGAATGCAAGTAACCGAAGAGGGACAATAGTATCTTGCTTTTATTGCACTGCACTGTAGAAACATAGTATTGGAAATCTGTTTTTCTGAATTTTGCAATTGTAGTTTTCCATGTGTTGTTAAATTTTAGTTTAGTTCAAATCACTCTTACATCCACTGAAAATAGAAAATTTTGTAAAGGCCACTTGTTGTTTCAATTTTTATTATAACGCTTCCTCATTAGAAGAGGATTTTAAAATTCATTTTCTTGTGACTTGATAGCACACATTTTTTCATCCTTTTGATTATTTACTAGCAAAAGCCATGTTTTGTTTGGATTCGCGAAGCATTATTTTATAAAACAGATATTTGAAAGTAAAAATATTTTTTAATATTATTTTTGCATCTTTATTAAACAAAAACGTTATTTTATGTTTTGGCGCATTTTAATTTTTTATTTTTGATGTAAGCTGGCATAATAAAATATTTTCGAAGCAAACTTTTACAAAATATTTTTACATTTTCAACTAAAAGCTCTTTTAAAGATGTTTTTAAAATTTACAGCAACCACTGGTGTTTTTTTAGGTTGTTTGAAATATGCATGTTTCCAATCTTTGTAATTAACATCAAATAATCTTTGATAGCTATTTTAGAATAATATATTTCAAAAGAGCTTGAAGAAAGTTACTTCGTCAAAATCCTATTTTCTGGAAAAACATTTGAAATCTGCTCTCGTTGGTACTATGAATTTTTAACTGTAAAACTTTTTATTTTAATTTCTTCGTTTTTATACATGTTAGCGTATGAGAATTTTTGATATTGTAGAATTTTTCGTAAGGAAAATTTCTAATGAAGGCTTAATTTTGAAGGATTTTTGCTCTCGGCAACGTTACGTACGTTTTTAAGCCAACTGGTGTCTATATATCCTCAATATCTACAACTGCTTCATCTAATGTTAAACCTTGGGATTTATGAATTGTAACAGCAAAAGCTAACTGAAGAAGAAATTTTTTCCTTGAGCAATTTATGCTTCCATTTTTCCAGAATTTAATTATTGGGCCAAATGATAAAGTAAGAAATGGTTAAAGTCAATTTTCGTTTCTGAATCGGCCACTTTGCTTTAGTACATTTATAAAGAGCTTGAATCGAGGCAACAACTTCACGCTTCAATTCTTTTAATTTTTCATTTAGATAACAAACTTAACAATTAATTTTAATTGTTTACAATTCTTTTGTTGCCACTTTACAAAAAAAAAATCCATAATACATTTTTTTTTAATATTTAAGTGTCATCTGTGCAAACGATTTTGCTGAATAATGAAAATATATTTTATTTATTACATTAATCATGATTCTATCTATAATTACTTACTCCATGATTTATAATTTTTTCTGAAAATATACGCATTTAATTTTTTATTTATTGGCTAAAATGCGTCCGTATTGAAAATGCATGTAAAATAAATAAATTAAAATAATAAATTTTTTAACGTTTTACTGTAAAAAAATTATATTGTGCAAATCTACAGATCATAATTTATTTCTGTGTTTAATTTGAAGTTAAAATATTGAATAAGTTTTTTGTAAAGTGTACGACAAAATGTAATTTGAGTGGCCTAGTAGAGGATTCGCTTTGCTCATCCTAATTAATTAATTTAAGAAGACGAGAATAAACAAATTTTAAATTCTCTGTTATAACGATCCCCCATTAGTGCGGAATTTCGAAATTCCAATTTTTACAACTGTAAAATAAAATAAATGCAATACAGTAACATATTTTATCAAATTTTTCAGATTATTCTATTTGTGCGGCTGAAATCATTTACATTAGGATGCACAACCTGTGTCCAGCGATTGGTTAATGTGTGGCTCACGAATTTTGTAAATTTACAGCTTGAAAAAATTTCGATTTTGTGCACAAGTCGAAGGAATAAATTTCATCAATTTACCTCGGCTAAATATTAAGTGTCATCAGTCACTTAACAATCGCATATTTCATTAATCGGGTAAAGAAAAATCGTGATTTTTATTGATCAAATGCAGAAAATAGTGAATTTTGTAAATGAGGACCGGAAAAATCGCAAATTTCGTTTATCAGGTATGGAGAAATCGCGAAATGTTGTCCACGAGTCTCGAAAAAAATATCAAATTTCGCCCATCGGGAGCAGAAAAATCGTGAGTTTTCTCGATAAAGCACGCGGAAAATCGCAAATATTGTCCGTCTGACACGAAAAATCACACATTTCGTTGATCAAGCTACAAAAAACCGTCAGTTCTGTTGATGATGCGTGAAAACATTGAAAATTAAATTTATCGGTTGCGAAAAAATCGCATGTTTTATCGGTTTATCGCCAGAAAAAATGCAAATTTCATTGATCGGGCACGAAAAAAGTGCGAATTTTGTTATTCAGGGACGAAAAAATCGCAGAATTTTTGTGATAAGACACGGAAAACTCACGAATTTATCGATGATGCGCAAAAAAATGAATATTTCGTCGATAGGTTGCGAAATAACCATGAGTTTCCCCAGTTTATGAAGAAATTTTAAAAAGATAAAAAGAGAAAAAAAATCCCGAATTTCAGCTTGCCTCGTAAAAGAAGATGCAAATTTTGTCAGAAATAATTAAAAGACGCGAATTTCGTTGATCGGCGCGGAAAAGCGTATTTCGTCAATTAAAGGCGGAAAGAGCGCAAATTGACGAAGTTATAAATTTTTTCTTTTTAGACCCTCCCGCCCCCCTTTTTTGATTTCGTTTTTAATTTTTCTTTTTCTTTTTATTTATTTATTTATTTATTTATTTTTTGGCTGTAAGAGTTGGTATCATAAAAACTTGTAATTACAAAAGTTTTAGATAATTTCATGACTATCTATAAAAAATTTTATTGTACTTGGTATCTTCAGAATTGTCAAACTTATGATTTTTTTTCTTCCAAAACCCCTACTTTTTTTCGTCCCTTGAGCCCATTTTTAACTTTATCAAATATCTTTCATGCACAAATTTTTGGCACATTTTGTAGAAGTATGAAACTTTAAACTTATTTGACATCTATTTTCATTAAGAAGTTATGGTTTTTTTTTCTATTTTCACAAAAACTCTCCCTATTTCGACCCCCTTGGTCTGATTTTGCCCATTAACAAATTTGACCGAGATTTTAACCCCTTGATTTTATGTATCACTTTGGAGGAGATTTGTGCAAAATTATAAAAGATATCGTGTCTATAAATAAGTAATCTGTATACATATATATAAAAACTTTTTTACTGATGGTAATTTTGGGGACATGATCAAAGTCATGATCGGCATAGATCTGCAAAAATTTTTCAGAAATTCTAACATAGGAACGACTGCAATAGGTAGTATTTCATATGAAATCTACCTAAAATTGAGGAGAGTCAAATTCATTTTGCCATTGTTTTTTCTTCATTAAAGATCCAACGAAAATTATTTTCTTCTATCGAAAGTTATTAAGCGCTAAAATTTTTGAATATTGCTTAGCTAATTAATAAAGCTGTTATTAGCAACATATACAGTAGACTCCCTCAAATCTGCAATCCTAAAATCCACAACTCTCTAAAATCCGAACATAATTTACAGATGTAAAAAATGAAACTTTCAGTTTAGAATTAGGGACAAAATTTGACTTTTTTAAAATTTTTATATCACTTCTATATAAATTTTAATGTGTAATTTTCGTTAATATTGCTGAATTTTTGTTTTGTTTTTATCAAAGAAAAGTAAATGTTTTCCAAAAAAATTCAAAATATTGCTTTTATCACTGATAATCATGATTTTTTTGCCAAATGTATTCATGCATTAATCAAGTTTTTTTAAAATTATTATTAAGTCTGGCTAAACCTGAAGCAAAACATCCTTATTTTATGAATTTGATGTGGAGTGCATCTTTATGAGGCAACTTTAACCGAATAATTTAGAAAAATGCATCTCATAATTATAATGAATATTAATTATACATTATTGATTATTTACTTGACTTTTGCTTTTAATATTTTAATCATTTTTTAAATAATGTCTAAATATTTATTATTTTAATTTATTACTTATTTTAATATTTTACTATATTGTAAGCTTTCATTATAGTTTCTATAGCATTATTCATTGCATTCAAATAACCATTTAAAAAATATAAACAAAGTAATGACCAGAAATCCACAAAATTCTAAAATCCGCACAACCTCTGGTCTCAAGCTGTGTGGATTTGAGGAAGTTTACTGTATTCAAATAATATATGTTCCTTAAAAACAGCCCCCCCCCTTAACAAAACATTGACAAAAATGAGAAAAGGGCTTATAAATGCATTTTTCGGTAAAATTTTCTCAATACAGTAGACTTCCTCAAATCCACACTCTTAAAATCCACACATAATTTACGCATGTAAACAATGAGACATTCAGTTCAGATGTAGGTGCAAAATTTGACTTTTTTATATCAATTCCGTACATATTTTAATTTGTAATTTTTACTAAAGATATTGAATTCATGTTTTTTTTTTTTTTTTTTTTTTTTTTTTTATGAAGAAAGAATAATTTATTTCTGAAAAATACCAAGATATTGCTAACATCATTGATAATCACAATCTTATCAAATATATTTATGGATTAATCAACCTTTTTTGGTTATTAAGTCTGGCTAAACTTGAAATAAAACTTCCTTATTTTATGCTCTTGATGTGAATTAGTAATGTAACTTTATGAGGCAATTAATTGAATAATTTAGGAAATACACTTTTCATCTATATAATGAATATTTAATTGTACATTATTGATTATTAAACTTGACATTTGCATTTAGTATTTTAATCATTTTAAAAATTATTTAAATTTTTATTATTTTATTTATCATTTATTTTATTTTTTTAGTATATTGTAAGCATTCATTATAATTTTGATTTCATTATTAATTACATTTAATTACTTTTTTAAAAATATAAACAAAGCAATGACCAGAAATCCACAAAATTCTAAAATCCGCCCAACTTCTGGTCTCAAGCTGTGTGGATTTGAGGAAGTTTACTGTATTAAAATAATATATGTTCCTTAAAAACAGCCCCCCCCCCTTAACAAAACATTGGCAAAAATTAGAAAAGGGCTTATAAATGGATTAATCAACCTTTTTTGGTTATTAAATCTGGCTAAACTTGAAATAAAACTTCCTTATTTTATGCTCTTGATGTGAATTAGTAATGTAACTTTATGAGGCAATTAATTGAATAATTTAGGAAATACACTTTTCATCTATATAATGAATATTTATTTGTACATTATTGATTATTAAACTTGACATTTGCTTTTAGTATTTTAATCATTTTAAAAATTATTTAAATTTTTATTATTTTATTTATCATTTATTTTATTTTTTTAGTATATTGTAAGCATTCATTATAATTTTGATTTCATTATTAATTACATTTAATTACTTTTTTAAAATATAAACAAAGCAATGACCAGAAATCCACAAAATTCTAAAATCCGCACAACCTCTGGTCTCAAGCTGTGTGGATTTGAGGAAGTTTACTGTATTCAAATAATATATGTTCCTTAAAAACAGCCCCCCCCCCTTAACAAAACATTGACAAAAATGAGAAAAGGGCTTATAAATGCATTTTTCGGTAAAATTTTCTCAATACAGTAGACTTCCTCAAATCCACACTCTTAAAATCCACACATAATTTACGCATGTAAACAATGAGACATTCAGTTCAGATGTAGGTGCAAAATTTGACTTCTTTTTATATCAATTCCGTACATATTTTACTTTGTAATTTTTACTAAGGATATTGAATTCATGTTTTTTTTTTATGAAGAAAGAATAATTTATTTCTGAAAAATACCAAGATATTGCTAACATCATTGATAATCACAATCTTATCAAATATATTTATGGATTAATCAACCTTTTTTGGTTATTAGGTCTGGCTAAACTTGAAATAAAATTTCCTTATTTTATGCTCTTGATGTGAATTAGTAATGTAACTTTATGAGGCAATTAATTAAATAATTTAGGAAATACACGTTCCATCTATATAATGAATATTTAATTGTACAATATTGATTATTAAACTTGACATTTGCTTTTAGTATTTTAATCATTTAAAAAATTATTTAAATTTTTATTATTTTATTTATCATTTATTTTATTTTTTTAATATATTGTAAGCATTCATTATAGTTTTGATTTCATTATTAATTACATTTAATTACTTTTTAAAAAATATAAACAAAGCAATGACCAGAAATCCACAAAATTCTAAAATCTGCACAACCTCTGGTACAGAGCTGTGCGGATTTAAGGGAATCTACTGTATTATGAAGACTAAGGTTTTTTTTTTTTTTTTTTTTTTTTTTTTCTAGAATCAAATGCTGGAGTTCCTGACCATTTGCTGATGATCATAATATTTTTTTATGATAGATTGGCAAAATTCCTGATGCATACTCCTTTTAAGGAATGCGGATCTTAGGAAATTGCTGATAAAGGATGCACGGATTATCAAACTTTGTATTTTCATGTCATATTTATGAGAATTTTGGGTACTACAGTAGACTCCCTCAAATCTACAACTCTCTAAATTCTGCACATAATTTATGGATGTAAACAATGAAACATTCAGTTGTGATATAGGAACAAAATTTGAATTTTATAGTTTTATATCAATTCCATACATATTTTAATTTTTTAGTTTTATATCATTTCCATGCATATTTTAATTTGTAATTTTTTTAATATTGCTAATTTCATATTTTTTCATGAAGGAAGAATAAATTTATTTCTGAAAAAAAATCAAGATATAGCTGGAGTCACTTGTAATCACATCTTCTTACCAAATATATTTATGTATTAATCAAGATTTTTTGGTTGTTAAGTCTAGCTAAACATGAAATAAAACTTCTTTATTTTATGATTTTGGTGTGAATTAGTAACACACCTAATGATGCAAATTTCATTGAATAATTTTGAAAAAATACATTTCCTCTTTATAATGAATATTTAATCATAAATTGGTGATTATTAACTTGACCTTTGCTTTTAATATTTTAATTATTTCAAAAGTTGTCAATATTTTTATTTATTTAGTTTAATTTTTTTTACTTTAATATTTTAGTATATTATAAGCACTATTTCAGTTTCTGTTGCATCATTAATTACTTTTAAATTACTGTTTAAAAAGTGTAAACAAAGGAATGACCAGAAATCTGCAAAATTCTAAAATCTGCATAACCTCAGGTCCCAAGCTGTGCGGATTTGAAAGCGTCTACTGTACTTGGTTATCTCGTCAACAAAAAAATTATTACCAAATTACAAGATTAAATGCAAATAATGGTTGACTGTGAATGTCCCATTCAATGACAATCGACATGAAATATTTGTTTAAAACATTATATAGTGATTTTCATTTTGACTTTTTATTTGTATTTTTATTAATGTTTTACTAATTTATTTGTTCTTTGGTTATTTAAAATAAAAACTGCGTCAATATGCAAACTTTTGCAATTTGTATAATTTGACGAAATTGGTCAATGAGTAACTAAGTGGTCGGCGCTAAATCGCACAACACTTAGGGATAAACAAACTGAAGCTCCTCCCATACTAATAAGCGAGCGTCATCTACTGGGGAATTGTTTAATATGGGGTTTTGCAGGGCTATTTAAATTAATTTAAAATTTCTTTTTACTTCAATATATTCAAAACATTATTCACTATAAAGATAATAATAATTATAATATATTCTTTCTGTTACTGCCCATAACATTTTCATTTTATGATATGCCATCATAAGTTAGTAAATGAAAAAAAAAAAGAGTAAAGTTAATAATAATAATTATTATTATAATAAAAGAGAGAAATGCGGGATATATTTTAATAGTAAATATTTAATTTATATGCTTTAACATTAAAGTTATGTTTCGAACCTTGACTTAGGACTAGCCACTTTTAATGTTAACAAGTTTTTTTTTTTTTTTTTTTTTTTTTTTTTTTTTTGTTATTTATTTGTTGTATTGCTTAAAAGAAATTTATTTCAGATTTACTAGTTTACAATGCCATGCAAGAATTTAAAAAAAAAGGCTGATCTGAGAAAATTACATGTTTAATTATTATTATTATTTAAGAATTCAAAGCAGAACTTTATTTTATTCATTATTTTTGCATCTCATTAAAAAAAAACTTTAATTGAAGAAACCCCTAGAATTTCTTTTTCATTCTAATATTATCAATTACTTTCAAACACCTTTATCCAAATCTTAATTAATTATTTGAATGATTTTTTATAAATAAAATAAGCAGATTTATACAAAAGTATTTATTAAAGAATTATCTTGACCCTTTTGAATAATTTACCGTAGAAAATAAAATCTTTTATACAAAAAAAAAAAAAAAAAAAAAAAAAAATACAAAAATGTACAATTTATTTAACTTTTTCATGATAAATGTATTCAAATTCAAGTTATATATACATACATATATATATATATATATATACATATAGTATTTAAAGATAATATACTCTTATATTTGAGGTTAAAAAATAGTAAAAACGTTATGTATTAAATATATTTAAAAATAAAATTCAAATTTGATGTAGTACAGAATTTAAATAACACTTATCTGTATTGGAAAGTAACTGATAACTAAAATTATTAGACAGTAAGTACTACATATTTTTTTTATCTCTTTCTCTTTTATAAAACATAAATTCAAACAATTATTATAAAAAATAAGAATCTGGAAGATTCTCGAAATTGAACTTTTCTTATTTATTAACAAAGTGCAAAAATGATAAAAAAAAAAAAAAAAAAAAAAAAAAAAAAAAAAAAAAGATCTTATTTGAATTCTTACATATTTATAATATCGAACATGATTTTTCAATTAATGCATGACATTAAAATTAATATAAATATCTCAAATAATTTTTCTTTAGTAAAAAAAAAGAAAAGAAAGAAATAACAAATAAATAAAAAATGCTAATATTAACAGATGTTGGTCTTAAATCAAAATAAATCGTTTTTTTTTTCTTTCCCAGGCTTTCAGGAATTTTTTTTTTTTTTTTTTTTTTTTTTTTTTTTTTTTTTAATGCATACATTATATTTTGGTCCATATACACAAATGTACCTGAATAAAACTTTAATGTAAAGCATATAGATGAAATACTTGATATTAAAGTATATTTCCTCTCGCTCTCTTTTTTAACTTCACTAGCTTATGATGTTATATCATAAAATGAAAATTGTATGGGTAGTCAAAGAAATAACTATATTATTATCATTATTATTATTTTAAGTATATTATGAAAAATGTTTTGAAAACCTTTGAACATTTGTTTTGAATGTCTTAGTAGTTATGAAAAACTACTAAGAAGGAAAAAGAAATGTAAAATTAATTTGGATTTAAATTTTAACTAGATTTAACTAAAACCTTCTTACTACTTTTTTTAAGTCAAAATTTAATTTTATATGTATGTTTTTTGTGTAACACGATCTCAAATAGTTATTTATAAAAATAAGTTAAATAAATTGTTCATCCTTGTTGTTTTTTTACATAAAAAAATCATTTACATAACTAAATAACATTTGGATAAAGTATTTGAAAATAACTGATAGCTAAAATTATTTGAAATTATCTGTTATTATTATTTTTCCCCTCTATTTTTCTTTTATTAAATATAAATTCAAAATATCAGAAATTCAGTTTAAAACGCCCACTTTGACACTATTTTCTAAAATATTTACAAAAAAAAAAAAAAAAAGGATGGGAAATGAGTGTTATTAACTAATTCCTGAACAACAACATCTGCTAGTTTCATACATTTCCAACAAAAATAAATTAAAACTTATGTCATAAAGTTGGCCTTTTGGCCTTATCAATACACAAACTAATGAATTACAAAAAAGCTTTCCTTTGGTTTCTTAAGTAATAAAAATAATTAAATGTGATTTTTCTATGAATAGCCGTACTTTTTTTTCAATTTATTGCATGACATCAGAAACTAGTAAATCTGAAATAATTTTTTTAAAAGTAAATAAATAAATAAATAATTGAATAAATCAAAGTAATAAATGACAAATACATAAAACCTGTTAATATTAATAGGTGCTAGTTCTAAATCAAGATACACATACATTCATAAATAAAACTTCAATGTTAAATCATATAAATTAAATATTTGATATTAACATATATCCCCCACCTCTCATTTTTTATTTTTATTTATTTATTTTCTTTTAAAGAAATTTTATTTCAAACTAAAGTGCCTTATGGTTTCATATCATAAAACAAAAAGTTTATGGGTAGTCAGGGAAAGGACATCTAATAATAATAATAATTATTATTATTATTATTATTTTAAGAATACACAAGAGTGCTTTTAATTCATTGTTCAGAAAAAAAAAAAAATGTAAAATTAATTTTAAAAATGCTTCAAGATATCGTCATTTTAGGATTAACCAGTAAATGGCACTCTTTTCTATTGTGGGAGGAGCCTGCAGTTTGGATATCCTGGAGCGTTGTGCGATTTAGCGCTCACCTCGGAATTCCCCGCACACAAAGCAATTGACCACACGCACGGGGAGGAGCTTGCAATGTTTCCCACAAGCATTGCGGTATTTGATTGGCTTTTGGTGAACGCTTGTGGGATAAATTGAGAAGCTGATTAGCTAGAATCCATCGTGACGTTCTTTGACGTCATAAATGCTACTGGTCCATTCTGAAAGCCCGTTCTCCGGTGTTGGCTTCCACTTTCCGACATGACATGAAGGAGAGTGCGACCGGGGTTCTGGAAATCAATGATTGCGATCCTTCCTCATTTTCAGATTTTCTGTGTTTTCTCTACTGCGCAGACGTGCAACTGATTGGCCAGAGTAATGTGTTTGACCTTTTCACATTGGCGGACAAATACCAGGTTTTGGATCTCAGATCAACATGCTTGGAGTTTATGAAAAGTAATTTAATTGTAGACACTTTTTGTGAAACTATCACTATGGCTCTGCGACATTCCGAAACTGAACTGATCAAGCTATGTACCGAATTTTTCAAAAAGAATGCTCCGAAAATTATTATGACTGTCAAGTGGCAAACGTTTTTAGCTGAAAATCCAACAGAAAGTAATGAATTGCTCATCAAACTTTTGGTACCTAACAGTAGTTAAATAAAATATTACTTTGTTTATAGTCCAGATGAAAATAAACACTTGTTGTTCTCAGATGTATTTAAAGCAAAAACTGGTTTTTGAACTTGTTTATAGCCTTATGAAACCGAATTCAAGTAAAATTAATTAATTTAATAATGAATTCAACAAAACTTTTCTGGTCACTTGGCGAACATTTTTAGAGAAAAATTCGACAGAGCATTGAGCTGTTGGTCAAACTTTTGGTGCTTAACAGTAGTTAAATCAACTATTTCTTTGTTTATAGTCCAGATAAAAATGAACATGTGTTGTTTTCAGATGTGTCTGAATCAAAAACTGGTTTTTGAGCTTCTTTGTAGCCTTGTGAAATCAAAGTCAAGTAAAATTAATTACTTTTACAACTAACGCCACAAAACTTTTCAGGTCACATGGCGAAAATTTTTAGCTGAAAATTCGACAGAGTATTGAGCTGTTGGTCAAACTTTTGGTACATAACAACTGAAGCGAGTGATTCTCTGTTTATAATCTTAACAATTGATGCTTTGTTTTCAGTTGAGAAAGAAGCTTATAAAGTACGGTGTATATATTGTTTTCAGGTGTGTTTTTCTAAAACTGAGTTAACCATAGTACAAAACAGCAATTTTAATAAAAGTTATTAAAAATTATTATTAAAAAATTAAAATTAGTTATTGAAAATTATTGTAAGTGTCACATTTGCAGTGTTTCAATTGAAAATCTGCAAAACATTAATGAGAATTTGGTCTATCTTTTTGTACCTGATAGCAACAAACAGTTGATTTTTGGTTTTCAACCGAGATTAAAGCAAAATGCTGTAATGTGTATGTATTTCTTGTATGTTGTTTGAGCAAAAGCTAATGTACAAATCATTTGTAACATTCTGGATCTGTACTGATTAAATTTGCTATTTATATCTTTAGGAAGTGGCATTTATTTATAATGAATATTCTACACACAAAAATTTACTAATATAGTCATAATCTTCATAAAAAATTCATATTTTTTTGTGAGAGAAAAGGAAACAGTCGTATAGATGTGTACATGGTAGGGTATATATTATTTTTTTCAGAAGCTTTTTTTTTTCAAAAATGGTTTAGAATTTTTACATAATATAACACATTTAAAATATGCAGTCAGTAAAAAATCATTTGTAATTTTTTTTATGAACTGACATATGCATATCTCTGTTATGTGTTATTCAAAATTTTTATTCTAAAACAGTGATGTTTTCTGTCAAAAATACCATATATATTTTTTCCAAAATAATAAAAAATTATTTCATTTCTTTCTTTTGGTTTGCTTTTCTTAAAATTTACAATAATATTAAACAAAAAGAGTTTCTTTTAAAGAATTTTGCAATCTAGTGAAGAATTAAGTCCTTTGTTTTGATTATTTTCACATTCTACCAGAAGACACATAATCTCCAAACAGTTATTTGAATGGTTTTTTATCATTCATGTAATTATTTCTTGAAATAGAATGATTAAAATAAACTATTCTTGCATATAATGTTTTTAGTGTATATTTATAAATAACTGATGATACTTATTTGAATAATAGTACTTATTTGTGATGGAAATTATTTGTTATGGAAGTGCAATGTACATCCATAAAAAATAGTAAATTGAATTAAAGCACATTTTTACTAGAATGACGATTTATTGCAATTCTAAATTTTATTTACCAACTTTTAATTTTTTTTTTGAATAAACACACATACTTATCAGGATGACGACTCATCAAATTTTTTAATTCATATCTATAAAGATATGTGTGGAATAGAAAAATGTTTTTTTTATGATGGTGACTTTTTAAGATTTTAGTATATATTCATAAATTGTAAAGGAAATTCAGTTACATAAAAACGAATTTATAAGAGTGATGGCAGTAAATTTTTAAAATATATCTACGAAGTTAGGTCACGTTTAATTGAATAAAAGGACGGGTTTGGTAGGCAGCCAATTTATCAAATTTTTAATAACCATCTAAAGAGTTAATGACATTCGTTTAAATAAAAAATATCATTTGGAAGAATGATGTGCTATGTAACATGATAAGGTATAATTAATTAGTGAAGTTTCCTTGAATTAAGATACACGAATTTAGAGTATTATTTATCGGGAATTTGATATATAATTTGAAAAAAAATATTCTTTATACTTCTGAAAAATATCGCACAAAATATTTAAAAAAAACGAGTAGTAACCTATGATTTTTTGAACCGAAATCTGTTTCTTGAATCTTTGGATATGAAAATCTGGACTTTTAGTCTGATTTTCCAAGAAGACTTTGGAGTTGTGTTTAGAATTTACTCGCACTGTCTTTAGTTTTGTATTGATTAAAAAGCAAATAAACAATGAGTCAAATCAGTGTATTAATACCAGTATCTTGATGGAATTTGCATCTTTTTAATAATCTTAAAATATACAAATAAATATTTAAAAGGTGTTACAAAAATAAATATGATTTATTTATTATTTACCTTAGATATTTCGGATGCGCTCGCATCCACTTTCAGAGGAATAAAAGAAGAATTTTATCCTTATTATTTTCTTCCTTTATTCCTTCGAAAATGGATGCGAGCGCATCCGAAATATCTAAGGTAAATAATAAATAAATCATATCTATTTTTGTAACACCTTTTAAATATTTATTTGTATATTTTAAGTAAATAAACATTGAAACTATGAAACTTTAGGCCTTTCTGATTCCTAAAATTTTTAATTGAATCCAAATGACTTAATGTTTGATATTCAAAGGTAAAATTTACTATATAATTCAAATATGATATCAAAATTGATGTCTGTATAGAAAATATTCATGTTTGATAAATTTCCACATACAAACGACTCCATTAGCAAAATTTAAGCTTGACAATCTTTAGCAGATGTTATTATTAATCGATTGGTATCAGGATTATTCCAAGGGGACCAACGTAGCATTTACAGTAAATGAATGCAATCATTTTACACATAAATGTGTTAAAAGACGTGTATTAAAACTTATTTTACTATTATAATATTACAACAAGTTCACAAATCATAAAAATATCTTTAGTATTGAAATTTTAATTAATTTTTACATATTTTAATCAAATTTCATAGATGTGACCAATGTAACTTAAAGTTGAAAAAAATGTTACATTGGTCACAGCTATCAAATCTTATTAAATTATGTAGAAATTAATTAAAATTTTAATATTAAAGATATTTTTTTATAATTTATGAGCCTATCGCAATATTACAATTGTTAAATAACTTTTAATATAAGCAGTTCTCCCGACGTCACTAAAATTTTCCCACTTTCCTACCACAGTTTTAAAACTATAATGTTTATTGTAGTATTTCATTATAAATGTTAAAGGAATCAATGTGACACGAGGGTATTTGCTTTAAAATACTGGTAGAAGCTTGCGAAAATTTTAAGGATGCTGCGACCTCTGTATAAGGCTTTAAAACTAATTATATGTAAAATAATTGCCTTTATTTATTGTAAATTTTAAATTTGTCATCATGGGATGAAATATTAGTCATATTTCTGATTGGTGATTTAGGGCAAAGTTAGTATTTATTTTTTACTTTTAAAAATATAAATTGATGAGTAATGCCGATTTTGTAGCATGTTTACCCCCCTGGGTGTCATGCAAATAGGTAAAATTGTAAAATTGATTTCTCTGCATTTTATTTTAAATTCTCAGAAAATATTTTTTTAAACATTATATTAGAAAAACTTAATTATAAATATAAATGTAATCCTTGAGAGTATTACTCATTCTTCAGTGTATTGAAAAATCATTAAATCTATATTACATTATCTTAAATATTGCTTATATTGCAGTGAAACCTGGAGCGTATTAAACGGAATATTACATTCGAAACACTTAGGGGCTAGAAGGAACTAATGGTTAAACGCAAAGAAATTTTAGTATGATCTTAAAAATGGAAAAACACTCTATAATTTGTTTCTAAATCATTATCATGCACTTTTCTTTTTAAATTCATGACACAATTTAATAAGGTACGTCAACTGTGCAGAGCAATGAGCAATAATGATTAAGAGCAGCATTTAAAATGAATGTGGATAACAATGATAGTAAGCACAAAAACACTTTTTTTCATGCAAAATCTCTCTCAATAGAATATTAAATGGCCTGGCATGCATTAAGATAAAAATAATGCACATATCTTTTGCAATTTTGATTTTTCTTTTATTTATTTATTTTCCTACAGAATTTGTTTTTAGAAAGTGGTGTAATCTCTACTAGACAGACATAGACTCTCTTAGCATTCTAAAATTTGTAACAAAATTTTGATTTTTTATTATTTTTTTTAGTCAAGTTGAAAAAAAATATAAATTAATTAAAGTAGCATTCGATAAAAATAGAGGTGTAACGGATAGTAATTTGATGAAAAATTATTTTTTTCTTTTCCTTTTTTATAAACATTTATCGTAAATAAAATATTTTCGTTTCCTAATTTTGATTAAAAAATAAACTTAGAACATAATGAAAACACTTTTTTTTACTAATATTTTTAAAATTCTTAACACTTCGATTTTTTTATTAAAAATATTTTATGTATTTCAATGTTATAATAGCACATTAATATTAATAATCCAAAAAAAAAGCATTAGCGTTTTTTATATACTGAGATTATTCAAAGTCATAATTACTCAATAACTAATTCCTAAAATACTAGCTTTAGAGGTGCAGTTCCAGATGTAAACTTATTTCAAATGTTGATATTCATCTTATGAAACTTCATTTACATCAAAATAATAATTAAGAAAAATATTACCAAATTTCAACGTTATAAGATTTTTGTATCCTATAACTTACACTCAGAAAAGCTTTCTCTGTACTCTCTCATTTAAAATACTAAACGTTTCATTCTTTTACATCTAGAACCTAACGAATTATGATACTTTAAACTTTAATTATTTTTAAGCTAAAGGAAAGTAAACATTATATCATTATTACTTTTTTGTCATGTAAATTATATCGTAAATAAGGTATTTTCTTTCTTAATTTTCATTAAAAAATAACATTGGAACATTATGGAAACACTTTTTCTTTATTAATATTTTTAAAATTCTGAACAGTTTGATTTTTATTTAAAAAAAATTATGTATTTTAATGCTATAATTACACATGGATTCCACAAATCTAAAATAAAATAAAATAAAATAAGCATTAGTATTTTTTTGTGTACAGAGATTATTCAGTCATCGTTACTCAATAACTAATTCCTAAAATGTAGTTCCAGATGTAAACTTATTTCAAATGTTGATATTCATCTTATGAAACTTCATTTACATCAAAATAATAATTAAGAAAAATATTACCAAATTTCAACGTTATAAGATTTTTGTATCCTATAACTTACACTCAGAAAAACTTTGTCTTCTCTCATTTAAAATACTAGAAGTTTCATTCTTTTACAACCAAAACCTAACGAGTTATGATACTCTTAACTTTAATGACTTTTAAGCGTTTTCCAAAAATGCGTTTACCTGCAGATTAAATAAAATTAAACATTATATAATTAAGTTTGCTTATAATTTAAATATACATGATTAAAAATATTTTTTTCCATATTATGTACAAGTGTAGATATATTTAAAAAACTAAATAAGTGCCTTTACCGTCCGTTAAGGATCATGGCCTGTAGTTCCCAAACAACAACCCTGGGTCACAAGCTGCTACAAAGCATATGTCCCGATTGGGGGGGTAAGCCTAACGCAAAATTCTCAGTGTTTTGTTCCGAAGCAAGCTTGTTATTGATTTTATTGACTCTGAAGGAATGAAATGTTCAGAAAACCTTACCCAGCCGGTAGTCGAGCTTCTGACCCATAGCTTGACAGACAGGTATGCTGATCACTGCGTTATTAGGATTACATAAATATATGATGCAACTTAAAATAACAGAGTACATGAGATTTACTAATAATTATTGTTTTAAAATGTGTAATTCTGCAGATTGTTTCTCGTAAAACATTGTTAAAAGCATGTTTTTCAAGTTACATTTTTATATTTTATTAAATTTACCCAAATAACTAATAGCATTACACCAGCTAGTTGAAAGAGCTACATAATGGCTGAATATTCGGCCATTTTCTTTCTAAATACACTGTCAAAAAATTTGTCTGTATACACAAAGTCATTCCTCTTTTTTAAACAATGGCCAAACTTCTAGAAAGCAGAGGGTTTTTTTCACTTGTAAACTCTTCCTTTGTCGTCACGTTTGTTTTCTAGTACATATATCAGCTGTTTTAAAGCTTTCAGCTCACTTACATTTTACACAGCTTTTGACATTTTACACAGCTAAGTTTTTACCCTAGGTGCAGCTTTGAACATAAAATTTCCATCTACCCTAATAAGAACACAAATGTTATTCAGCAGTTATTGCAGAAATTGAATAAAATGTGTTACATAATTCTCTATTTTATATTAAAATAATTCTCCTCCCTCAAATCTTAAATCTAATTTGTGTTTTCAAAAACTACAATTCTTTAGAATTTTTGTTAAAAAATAGTTTTTGTGATTATCAAATAATACAGTAAAATAAAACAATTCTGATGCAAACCGATCCTCATCTGTTTCATAGAAGAAAAAGTAATCACTCTGCAATGTTCTTAAAATGAAATATAAATTTAGTTTGTGACAAAATGTCACGATTATTATTATTCTACAAAAGTATCTGGATTCATGCTATAATTATATAGTGTGAGCTTATATTTCAAATGTTACATGCAGGGCAGTAGCTAAAGGGATGCTACAGGCAGTTCAGTCCCCCCTCCATTGGAAAAGATTCCAAGGTCACTCAATGAATTAAGGTTCATAAGAAGCTAACATGATATTTAATACTGCACTCGTTATACAGTTAAATTTTTCATCATATTATTTTCTTAGCATAAAATGAAGTTATTACAACAGTTTAGTAAGAAACATACTACCTACAATATGAATATGCACTAATTTATCTTTCTGCGTTAGAAAGAAAGAGAGAAAGAAAAAATACGAGCCCCCCCC
Source organism: Maratus speculifer (assembly GCA_964019185.1). Lineage (NCBI taxonomy): Eukaryota > Metazoa > Arthropoda > Arachnida > Araneae > Salticidae > Maratus > Maratus speculifer. The sequence goes on along the minus strand of OZ025303.1, from coordinate 16,483,791 downwards.
CCCCTCTTGCCCATATTTTGAAGTTCTTGCTACGACCCTGGTTACATGTAATTTGTACTATAGCAAACAAAAGTTAATGCATTTTTTCCCATTGTAAATAGTAGACTGTTGATGATAGAAAATATACATTTTTAAAATTTGCACTTTCTTTTATCTTTTTTTTTTTGCTGTGATGCTGAATTTACTTTTATCATTGACTATTATCTGAGTATTGGTAATAGAGCATTTTTTCACACAAACTATTAAAGTGTCAAAGTAAACAGATGGTTTATATTATAATTCATATTCCATTTTCTTCATTCTTAATGTCAAATTAAGGAAACTCTATAAATCGCTATTAGATTTTTTTAATATACATTTGATATACAAAATTGCTAAAGAAAATATATAAATTGAATTCCAAAGAGTGAAAACAAAAACGTTACCTAATATTTTTGTAATAAATGAACAAAATTCTACCTAAAAGTTTTACAAATAATGTGAGATATTTGGCAAAATTTTAAACTGATCGAATTATTCTTTGAAAAGTAGCTAGAAAAATAAGCGTTCTTTATTTAAGATCGAAATGAACTGTATAAATAGGCCTTTTTCTTTAGAGCCAAAGCCCAAATTGCAAGATCTTCTGACCTTCCATACAAGGACTACAGGAAAAAGCAAAGTTCTATTTTCAATCTAGTCAACCAAATTAAATTGAAAATTATACAAATTTTTCATAATTCTACTCTCATATTGCTGTGCAGTTTGTAACTAATTGCTTTTGAGGCCGTCATTATGAAACTTAGTTACCCTTTTAAGCGGCCTAACGAGGTTTTTCCGTCACGTAACTTTTAGAAACAATGGTTGATTTAAAAACAAAATCCACATAATTTTTTTTAAGTGAATAAGATAAATAAATATGTAAGTTTGCCAAATAAAAATTTTCATATCAATACCTTTCACAAATACTGTTTTAAGAATTGTTAAACATGAATGTAATATTTTGCAGGCCGCTTAAAGGTTAAATACAAGCACCAAAGTCTTTCTCTTTGGAGTGAAGCCGCCAAAAAACATTTTGGCAATTACCACAAAGAACTGTTTTGTTGCAAAGGTTTATCATGAAATTTAAAATTTTAAAATTTTGAACTTTTTAAACTAAATAACAATTATGAATGCAATCCTTGAGAGCATTAATCATTCTGCAATGCATTGAAAATTAATTAAATCTATAGAATTACATTATTTTAAATATTGCTTATACTGCAGTGAAACCTGGAGCTTAGTGAAGGGAACATTGCATTCCAAACACTTAGAGGGTTTATAGTCTTGATAAGAAGTTTATTTTGCAGCCCTGAATTGTCTTACTAGGGAACGCTTCCAGGTGCAAGTTGAGGATTTGGACGATAGTGTTGTCAAAAGAAAAATCTCGTAATGTACGTTAAAAAGTGCAATGGAACCACCCGATTGAATTCAACCGTTTTCGAATTATCAGCACTTGAAGTGTAAATGAATAAGCAAATAAATTGACAGGCAGGTATATAAATTATTTCGCAAGTCAAGCCAGCCTAAGAAAAACATTCTATTTTACACACTATTTAAACATACAATTTATTCATTACGTCACGCCACACATTCGAAAAAAAATTGCATAAAATAAAGTGCTAGAAATAAAAAACAGATGGAAAAAAATTTGCGAATGCAACCGTATGCGAAAACTTCGTAGAAAAGGTATTGGCAGAAAGATTAAAAACAATACAAAGAAATTTTTAACTTGCCTGTCAATTTATTTATTTATTGTCATTCGCATTTCCAATGATGATATCTCGAAAACGGTTGATTTCGAACGGGTAGTCCATTGCACTTTTTAACGTACATAACGAGATCTTTCTTTTGATACCACACTCGTCGAAATCTACAACTTACAGCTAGGAAGGTTCACAAGTTAGAGAAACACACTAACCGCTGCACAGTGTGCTTAATGAACAACACATCATTAAAAAAATGGCCCAGCAAACCAAAATAATTTTATTCAAAGCAGATAACACTAAAGTCTACAAATCCCTTATAAAATAGCAATATTCATATTTAAACTCATCATAATAGATTATATATAGACAGGCCCATAGCTAGAAGTGAACAATAGGAGGGGCTCGAGAGAATGTAAGGGGGGCTAATTTTTTTTTTCTCTCTGATGCAGAAAGATAAATCGGTGCATATTCTCATTGTAGGTACTATGCTTCTTATAAAACTGTTGTAATAACTTCATTTTATGTTAAGAAAAGTATACAATGATAAAAATTTTGAGTGTATAACTGCTGCAAAATTAAACGTTATGTTAAGCTTCATATGTGAAAATAGGATGAGAGAGTGTTAAAATACTTATTTTAGAAAGAAAATTAGTAATTCTGGAAAAATGTGAAAGCGTCTCAACACTAAATTAGATTTTTGAACAGAATTTTAATTGAATTTTTGAAACATAAGTTCATTTGTGACCTTGAATATTTTCCAGGGGGGGGGGGGGGGGCTCAAAATATTTTAGGGAGGGGCTGAGCCGCCAATAGTGCCCTTTTAGCTACGGCCCTGTATATAGATTCATACAAACTTTTATAGGCATTGAAGAGACAAAAGAATAATGTTAGAAAAATGATTTCAGACTCATTTTAAATGCAAATATATGGAAGTCATACAGATTTAAATAAATTTAATTATGTTTGACATTAATCAACTTCGTGTTAAAAGAGCAGTTTTTGGTAATTATTTACAAGAGACAGTATATGAATAGTATACCTCAGTAAATGACAAAATACTGTCCAAGCAGTAGTTAATTCGGCATCATGGGAATCTTCAGCTTTGTGTAAAAAAAAAAATAGTTTTTGGTAATTATTTACAAGAGACAGTATATAAATAGTATACCTCAGTAAGTGACAAAATACTGTTCAAGCAGTAGTTAATTTGACATGATGGGAATAATCAGTTTTGTGTAAAAATAAAATTAACAGTTTTCGGTAATTATTTACAAGAGATTGTATAAATAGTATACCTCGGTGGATGATAAAATACTGTTCAAGCAGTAGTTAATTTGACATGATGGGAATTATCAAACAGTTTCGTGTCAAAAAAGTAATTTATCTTTAAATTCAAGTTTGCACGTTTTTCAATTTTTTGATAGATTTTATGAAAAGTTCATTCCCTACTGTAGAATTTTCCTTGAGAAAAGATTGCCATTCCACTGTTTGCAGTACATCTAGCACATTATCCTCAAAATATACAGTTGTACAGTCTAGCAGATCAGAATCACTGTGATTCAACGCAAGCTGGATGACGCTGCATATGTTGGTGAGAGAAAGAGATTTCTTTATGAAATCGGAGCACTCTCTCTTCAGTTCAGTCATTTCGTACTTATCTGCGACATAATACAACCCGAGCATGTTGCTGTTGTCCAGTGCTTCGATTTTCCCGCAGTAAACGTATGAAAGAAACAGCTCCATGGCGTCTGGATCGCAGTCCGGCACGTCGATGACGCCCGTGTTTTTCTCTTTCATGTCGTGGTCCAGCATGGACTCGAAAACCCTGGACCGAACCCTCAGGACATCTCGGTGGGCTCGGAGTGATTTGTCACCGACTTTCAGGATTAGATCGTGATGGCATCAATCCAACAGCATTCTCTTATAATCCTCACATAATGATGCAGCACCTGAAATAAATAAATAAAAAAAATAGCAATGCTTAGTCTCATAAAAACAAATGTTGCCTTTAATAAATACATCATCTTTAATTAGTAAATAATGGCAAAGCTAAGAGCTTCATCTAAAACAGATTTCTGATTCGTTATTGCTCAAAAAAATTTTGAATTTACATCTTTATAAATTAGCTTTTAGTAATTTTTTGATGTATTAAATCTGGCATAGTAAAAATTCTGAGCAGTAAAGAAAAATTTAGAATTCAGGTGAACCAAGATTTCATAAAATAGTCCTTTTTTCAATCTTCAGGTGATGAACCTAATTCTTCGTTGCATCAGTGATGTATAAAATAAAAAATGTAAAATGTTATGGCAGAAAGTGAGTTAGTGGTGTACCTTTATGATTCAAAATTCATTGAATAATTTAGGGAAACTAAATTACATCTTTACAATGAATATTTAATCATTTTATTGATTATTAACTTGACCTTTGTTTTAAATATTTTAAAAAACATCTAAATTTTTGTTATTTTAATTCATTACTTAATTTAATATTTTATTAAGCATTCATTTTAGTTTTATTATTTATTACATTCAAATTACTATTTTTAAAAATATAAAGCGAGCAATGACCAGAAATCCGCAAAATTCCAAAATCCGCACAACCTTTGGTCCCAAGCTATATGATTTGACGGAGTCTACTGTATTATTAAACTGTAACATTTTGCTGTATTGAACAAGAATGTGTATAATACCTTCAGATATCTTCTTCTGACTTTCAAGCTCCTCCAACAATGTCTTCTGCTTTTTGACGATAGCCGAACAATTCGGGCACTTGTGGCAACACTCAACTGAATCAGAGTCAGAAGAACTTTCATCAGAATCGGAGTCAGACGAACACATTTCAGCAGAGCCAGGGTTTCCTAACATAAACGAAGAAACACTATTATTCATTCAGAATACATTAAAATACATACAGTGTGTTTGAACAGAGTGATTGGCAGTTTTTGCATGGCAGATTTGCTATTATAAGTAGATGGTGACAGATAATTAAAATAAACTGAACTTAAAATTGATTGTCGTGTTAACCCTTGGCACTCAGTTTTCTCCGCTGCGGAGACATCAATCTTTCCTTCCAAAAATTGTTTTTGGCACCAGTAAGGAAAAAGTAATAAAGGAAAATAAAATTTTCCTTATTTAATCAGAGAATTTTTGAAATAGTCCACTTCAAGGAAAGCTCTTTTTAAAAAGTGGTGCTAATAAAACTTGTGTAAGAAGTACCGGAGTCCGAAGGGTTAAACGTGGCTTCTTCTTGTTTCGTTTACAATGTCACCGTGATTGTCGTGGTCTTTAAAAAGTTAAGAATGCTCGAAATAAAAAATTAAATATGAATAAAACTTTCCTCAAATTGTTACTCTTCAATCTGTTTGGCGGCTGAACAACAAAGAAAAAAAATGAAGTTATTGTAAGCTGATTTTAATTATTTTTATGATTTAAGGTAATACAATTCCATCCAATAGAGACATTTGGTATTAAAACATGGAAGAGTACTGAAGACATTTCTGATTACATACAGTAATCTCCTGCAACAATAACGTAAGTTGCCTAAGCCAATCCCTTTCAGAAGAATCGGTATATACTTGTAAATAATTTTTTAATCTAAAATGAGCTAAATGAATTTATAAATATGTGTGTAGCTAATTATTATCAATCCATTGCATATTCATTAAAAGTGGAATTGTAATAGCATAATGAATAACATGAAAATGTTCACAGTTATTTGCAATTAATATACAGACAGTAATTTAATGACATTCTTAAGGGCATGCACTATAAAAACAATTGCAAAGTTATGTTAAACCAACAGGATTTCTTAACAAAATTCTCATTCCCATTTCAATAATTTTAAATGAATGTCCTTGCACAGTGATATCCTTGCATATATCTATGACTGTGCACTTTCATTTGCAGAACTATTTCCGCAAATGTAATTATTCTCAAAACTTACAATCAAATTCGAAAAAAATAAAAATGTACCTGGTAAGACATAAATAAAGACATAAAATATATGTACTTAAATGTAAAGGCGAAATTTGAAAATAAAGAAGACATTGGTTTAACGTTAGCTTGCAAGTGTATTCACATTATTTGCATACTTTCCTATATAGCGTTAATAAACATGCCTCAATCTAATATTTCTAGTTCTAAAGAATTTTCCAAACTTACTCTGAATGTTAAATAACTACATACAAATTATTCTAGTGGCATTTATTAAACAAGCCATTTAACAAAAGTCTACGTCAGAAAATAAAGTTGCATTATGTAGATTTCATAAAGTCAAAAGCAAAGGGAAAAAAAAAAACGTTATTTATGACAATGATTATTGAACCAATTAAAATATATTTTCTTCCCGATAAATGAGATTTAAACAAAGTTTTGAGCTAAATGTAGTCAGCACATTATTATAGGGAGCAAAAGTTGCCAGTTGGCCAAAAAATACTTATGTTAAAAATCTTAGTATTATGTATGACTCTATTAGAAATCTGTCTGTATAGAAAGTATACTTTACTTGCTATACAGATAATATTTTTAAAAGTTTTTTGCACTTAGGCAAATTAATACCACTTGTATTTAAAAATTAATACATAAAATTTCTTGATGAAATCTGTTACTTTTACAGCACATCAATCCCTGTCACGCAAAAAAAAAAAAAAAAAAAAAAAAAAAAAAAAAAAAAAAAAAAACAGTAGAATACAAATTATGTATCTACACATTGGAAATATATTTGAATTAAATATGATAACAGTTTTTACATAGATTGTAACATTACACTCCTTTTTTCAATATTAACTTATCAAATCTTGTAATTTAATACAAATTTTAAAACTGAAGAATATTTCAAATTTATACACAGATTGCATTTCTTATTAGCAAAATTTTACTGTGCGAAGTAAAAAAAAAGATATTCTAAAATTATATGGCCTGAATTTGCATATATAGTTTAAGTGCAATTTTAATGATAGATTCAAAATACTTTGATAAACTTGGGCGATGTTCATAATATATATTATGAGTATCACCCAAATTTATCAAAAAAATACTAGTGAAAAATAAAAATAATAATGAACGGGCCAACATGGAGACGACCCCCAAAGCTTTATTCATGTATATGATGTAATAACATACATTATCCTTAATTGATTGCCTCTAGACCTTTTTTTCTTTTCTACGATTATTTGTAGAAGTGTATATCAAAAATTTTAACTCTTTTTTTCACAAAATTGTCAAAAAGAAAAAAATGTAAAATAGATGGGGATGCTGTTTTGTTACAATTATACTTTGAAATACATTTGATATTAATGTACATTTAATGAATGTTAAATTAACAATTTATAAATACATATTAAGCAAAAGCTTTTGAGTATTGTTCTACCCTCTCCCCTCCTCCTTCCTTTTGTTTTGTGGTTGAAGAACTAAAATTAAATGCATGCGTTCAATTATCTGAAATGATGTGCTTATTTTTGTGTTATGCGGTGTGAAGAAATTTGCAGGGAGAGTAGCACAATAAAAACTAGATATGTGAAATATTGAATTTTTTAAGTCCAATTTTAGACAAAAGACATATTTATTAAAGACCTCTTTTATTAGATAATTTAAAATGCAAAAGTTTATTCAATACCCATTGGAGTTCAATAGCTATTTCTAAAGGCACCTGATACCAGTTTAAATTGATTTAAGTTTTATTAATTTCACTCGAACAAAGATTGGTTTTTAAAATCCTATAAACGTGCTAGGTACAGGATTTTCATGCACCTTATTTTGACCAGTAGTTGACTGCCAGTATTTCCAAATAACAATCATGGAATTGTATGATCACGGAAACTTTTACGATTTCATAAACCGAAAATTATCACACTGAAATATAGGTAGTAAAGATGCCATTTTTGTAAAAACCGCAAATATAATATTTTTGTTTCTATGGTATGCAAAAAATTTTAAGAAGTGTAACATATTAAAAATAAAAATAGTAATAATTTTGAAATTTGAAATATTGAAGATTATAAATCCAATTATAATCAAAATACAGATATCTTATGATTTTTTTTTAGAGAGAAAATTGAAAATGCAAAAATTTTTCATTTCTATTAAGGTGCAATAAAAATTTCTAAAGACAACTGGCGTCCGTTATATTAATTTCTTTTAAACAGAAAATGGATTTAAATTCTTAAAACCTTAAAAATTCATAAAATTATGAAAATTATGAAAACGGCGATAGGTAGAGGGATTCTGCGGGCTTTATTTTTGTTAGTATTTACGTATTACCCTACCAGCATTTCCGAATAATAATCATGACGTTGTTTGACCACAGAAACTTTTACTGTTTCATAAGCCAAAAATTATTATATTAAATATAGGCATTCAAGAACTCACAAATCTAAAAAAAACATGTTAGTAGATTTCTTTATGTAGCAATTGTGGTCGTCCTGCAAAGACTTACTGTCCCTTCCGGCAGATGTCGACCTCTTCATGGTGCAAACGACTGTCAAGACATCGTCCGGCAACAGCTCTGATCTTAACTTGGTGAGTTCCGTCCTCGAAATGAATCGAAGTAAGACATGAAAATATTCTGGATAAAGTTTTCCAAAGTCTCTTGTGTAATGTTCTTCTTTGTTTTTTTCCCCTTTCGCCGTTTTGACCGAAAGGGAAAATGAAAGTCTGATGGAAGGACCGAAAGAATATTTATGGAGCCCCAGATCCACGTATCCAGAAGAGTCGCGTCCTCTCCAACCATTCGGGAAGATCTCCAAGCGCCATCTTTCATCGCCGAAGGAGAAAAAAGGACTCGAGTACCATGCGCCGTCACTCTCCTCAAGAGTGGAGAAATCTGCAATCCTCCACTCCACGACGACATCATCTCGACTTTCATAGGTGGAAATGGCTCCTGTCTCTGACATGGCGGGGATCAGACTGTATAAATACTTGATTCTTTCGAGATTAGAAGGAGTCCTTTCTTCCAGGATGTTCCTGTTGCAAAGTGTCACCTGAAAAGAGAAAAATGATGTCAACAGAATGTCTCCATTTCATGTGTAACGGGACGTTGAAGGTTTAACACGAAATTCACTCGGCGCGCGGCGTCCATAGTGTCACGAGGTGTCCTGAGAGACCGCTTCGTCGATACTAAAATTCAGATTTATTTAAGAGGTTACTTCAGTCATCTGGAACGACTCGCTGGTTAATATTAATCCTACGGAAGAAATTTATCAAGCTATCTTGTTTGCATTTTAATATCTTTAAATGTTTATTTTATTTTATTACATTGGTTAGCTGATAGGAATATCTTTATCTGCCTTCTTTTATTTTTTCGATTTTGAGTGGAGATTTTTTTCAAGAGGCTGCTTTCACTTTCGAGACAGATTCCGTAAATAAAAGTGTCCTTATAAAAAAATCTGCAGATGTCGAAAAAAATAAAAAACGATCTTTGTGCAAATCAATCTCAGCTAGCTAATTTAAAAAGAATTGTTTAAAAATACTAAAATGCAAAAGAGACCTCTTTAAACATTTCTTCCATAGCGTAAAAATTAGTGAAAGGTACTTTTTATTTGACTGAATTAGCCTCTTAAAGAAATTTAGATGAATGATTATTTATAATATACTATCATTTTCGATAAACGCTACGCACCAAAAGAAAATGGACATGCGATGCCGATATGCAGCTTTTCACAAAACTTATTTTTAACATTTACACTATTTTTATTAATGGAATACATTTTTATCTTAATAAAATAAATATAAAAAATCAACATGTATTGTTATTTGTGCAAAAATTTTAAAAAATATATTTTAAAAATTTTGAAGATGGATCTTCTTTTTTTCTTTTGTTTAAATGATAAAAATTTAAAAATTCTCAAAACGCATTACATCGGCATCTAACTGTCAGAGGGTGAAAATCATATTTCTATAAGTGTATTAGGAAAAGAGTCATTGCCTGTTTAGGTTTTTCAGCGTGATGGTCGAGCAACAGTGAAGCATCCCGTGTTCTGAAGTGAAGCACTGTTCTGAATTGAAAAAATTGCCTGGTAAGAAACTCAAAATCCTGTTTTATTTACAAACACATTTATTACGGACTTATTTTCATTTACTTAACAGGAATTCAGACAGCGTTTCCCGTTATAGGAAAATAGGAATCTAATAAAATATTCACATAATTCCTGTTTTTGCGTCAATAGGCAAATTAAGACAAAAAGCGTCTTTGAGATTGCAATCAATAATATTTTTAAATGTACCAAAGGGATGACCCATTGATTACATCGCATGGGGGAGAGAGGGTATCAATAAAGTATGGCACAGTTTAAAGGGATGAGAGGGAGTGAGATGATCATATTTGGGAGTCGCAGAGTAAAATACAATTTCAAAAATATGTACAGTTCTTGGAATAAAAAAACACCTCCTACTAACTCTGCAACTAATTATAACAGAAGATAGACGCTGGTACCAAATGATAGGAGATTACATCTACTTTTAACACATTGGCTGCCGATCACGCGCCAGCGCGTGATATGGCGCCAACGTTAAGAGGGCATTTAGGCGCCAGAGCGTGATATGGGGTGATGCCTCAATAGCTAGTCACGCGTTAGCACGGGAAAATCTTTCACTGATTCTTTGTTATAAAAAGTAAATCGGCTTCTGGGAAAAACCCACTTCTACAATGCGGTATTAACTATCATCACGTCTTCACGTGAGCGGCAGCGAACATGTTAAATGATGGATATAAAGTTTGCTGAGGAAACCAAATTATTTACTTAATTTAAAAATTACTAGTGGATATTTTGATCGTGCGAGATATTCCATGTAGGGCCTGATTACGACTAACTGGGGCCCTGGGCAAAGATAAATTAGGGGGCCCCCTTTTGAATCATTTCAACGAAATTCAAATAGAACTGATGGTCACTCATATGTGCATGTGTAATGCATTAACATATCTTCGCACCTTGACTACAAATGGAAGAAAATTCTTAGCTCAATCATTTTTAAATTAAATAGCTTAATACTAAAAGAACACTTTTATACAATAATATCCGTGAAAAATTTTGAATTAAAAATAAAATGAAAATAGGACCGAAGTACACTAATAGTGGTGTACCTTGGACCCATTACTATGAATGAAAAAATATTGTTTTCAGCAAATAAAATCTACATTTATTAATCAAGAAGCAAATAAAAAGAATTTTGGATACATTTCAATATTTGTTAAGTTTTAAAAATAAGAAAGTCTAAATAGACATAAAATTTCAGAACAATTACACTTACTATAATCACAAATGACATTAAAACATATTTATATTAGTAATTATATTTATTTTTAGCAAGATTGTAATTACATAAACCAATTTCAAATGTTAAATTCTTGGGCTGCCTTTTAAATCCATTAGACAATACCTAGCGTACCTTGGACCCAGTCCAAGGTGCACCAGTTTCATTAGGTTCAGAGTACACTACTTGACACTTAAAAACAAAACTACCAATCATGATGTTAAAGTTAGGCCTGACTTTATTTAAAGCACATGGTGTAGTAGCTAAAGCATTGCATTATTATGAATAATACTCATTTTTAAAAAATTAGATGTGTTTTAGTATAAAAATAAAATAGAAATTTCTAGAAAAAATTTACTTTTGAAAGGTGAATTTCTTTTTTCTAAATTGTACAATTAGTTGAACTTTTAAACAAATGCCAAGAACTTAAATGAGACCTGTGGTGACAAATATTTAATATACAAATGTTCTTAATTAATGATCTAAACAAGTAAAGCTAGGATTAGCATAGGTCCGAGGTACACATATGTCCAAGATACACCACTCTCTCCTACCTTATTTTTCAACATAATTACTGCCGTAGTTCAGACATTTGTTTTGTCTGCGCATAAGCTTATGTATACCATTGTCGTAGAAGCTTGCCACCTGCTGTCAAAAACTCGTTTCAATTTCAATTTTGATCTCATCATTGTCGTGAAAGTTTTGCCCTCCAAGATGTTTCTATAGGTAAAGAAATAAGTGGAAGTCGCTGGGTGTGAGGCATAAGAATATGTTTTTCGTAGAATACATAGTCAAAGAGCCGACCACACAAAATCCTATGTCATCGAGCTCAAGAAAAAACGATTTATTTTATGGAAGAATACTATTAGAGGAATCTAATCATCCATGTCTGTCGGAAGTGAAGAGGTGCATAAGCCAAAAATGAATACCAATGCAGGGCTCGCACCGTTCCTAAAATTTTTACACTTTGCTACCACTATTTTAAATCAAAAATCTTCATGGAAGGTCCATTTAATATCTACAACAGAATTATCCAATAAACATTACTGTTTAAAAATTGTGGTAGGAAAATACGAAAATTTTAGGAACAGTGCGAATCCTGCCAATGGTGGTTATCTCGTAGGCTTAGAATAGAGTTTTCCTGCACCCAATTTTCTATGTTTTCATGTTTTTGAATGTAGGACAAACACAATACTAAACCTACGAAACAACCATTAGTGGTATCAATTTTTGACTTATGCAGCACTTCGCTTCCGGCAGACAATTGATCATTCGATTCCTCTATTCCTATTCTACCATAAAATAAAGGATTTTTTCCCGTGCTCGTTAATATAGGCTTTCGTGCGGTCGGCCCTTGGACTAACGTAAGACATTTTTTTTTGTACTGAAATTGAAGTTTTGAATTTCTTGATTCTTGGGGAATCTGTATTGCACCATTGCATCGACTGTTATTTGATTTCTGGTGTATGGTGGCAGAACCACGTCTCATCACCGGTAACAACATGATTCGGAAATTCATCATCAGCTGCATTTCCGCTGAATGCTTTCATTTTGCCTTAAGAAAATGTATCAAGGATTGAACTTCACATTTAGCGGGATTTTTAATTAATGGAGCCATTCTACGTATTTGACAGACGAAGCATGATCACCATAGAATTAACAAATGACTGCAAGTGAAAAATCAAAGTTCAAAGTTAGAATCTATGTTGACAACGCGCGAATTAAAACTTTTCTGTCCTATCGTCTGCGTTGCATCTTTACTTTCCGAAAAACACCGGTACACTTTATGTGTACAGTAGACTCTCTTAAATCCGCGAACGCCAGAAATCCTCGCATTTTTTCGGATGTAAACAATGAAATTAAAGATGGCGCTGAAGTCAGCAACTAACGCAATACAAAAAATTCTATAAAAATATCTATTTTTAAATAATTTTCAACTTCTTCCTCTTTTTAATGTCTTTCAATTTAAATTCTGCAGTGTTAAACAATATGTTTCTCAGACGTACGACGATCAATATTTAATAAAAATAATCATTAGTGTAAATATCAATGGCCGTTTGGTACTGTTTGTAATTCGTGTGTCAGGATAATTTTTGCTATATAAAATTATTATTTTATTGTACTATTTACTATTTTCGTATCCCTGCTAGTTACGGAACGAATTTGGAATTTACATCCGGTTTACTAATTACAATGATCAGTATTTAATCGAAATAATCATTATCGTATCGTAGTCACAGCGTAATATAATACCCTGTTCACACCACAAACATAAGATATCTTAAGATCGCCGTGTTTGAAGTGGATGCCTGTTCTCATTGAAAAACTTACCTAAGATATCTCAGGGAATGTCACTGTATCTCTGAACTGAACAAATGTAACGTATGCGCATGCGCTTGAAATAAAGACGGGCGCAACAGCGAATCAGTAAAAGCAAACTTTCATAGCCAATGAGAGTGAGTGGTTGTTCCTGTATCTAACCCGAGAGAGTTGAAACTCTCTGAGAGAGTTTGTGGAACACTCTGAGAGAGTTCCAGGCCTGAGATATCTTAACTATCCATGGTGTGAACAGGGTATAACGTTCAATGATCTTTTGCTTGATAGTGTTTGTAATTCGAAGAGCGTGATAATTTTTGCTTATAAAGTGAATATTTTTAAATAAATCTAGCTTGTTTTGTTTATTAACAAAGGCAAATATTTTTCTTTATAAAAAAAAGATTGATTTTTCCTGATCATTCTTTATATTTAGTATCTTAATTATTTACATTATTTTAATATTTTTCTAAAATTTTATTTTACTTAACTTTTTTTGTAATAATTACTTGCTTTTTAACTATTTATTTATTTAAATATTTTACTTAATTATTTTAATATTTCAATTTATTATATGCATTCATTATAATGCTTAATTACCAAAGTGTGTTTACCAAGTGTAATTACCAAAAATGTTTCAAAAGTGTAAACATATCAATGGCCAGAAATCCACAAATTTCTGAAATCCGCACAACCCCTGTTCCCAATCTTTGCGGATTTAAGGGAGTCTACTGTATCAAAATCAAAGATAAAATGACTGATAAAAAAGAACACTTATTTATATCCCAACACGTTTTCGCAGAAATGTTATATGAGCTCTAGTGAAAGTTTTAATTTCGTTAAAACAAATAATTACTATTATCATGTTTAAAAATTTTGAAGGAATATTTTAATTACCTCGACTGGTAGAGAAAAAAATTCAACGAGGTATAGTAGAATCGGAACAACTTTCCAGTAGTTAATCAATAGAAACCTTGTGTGGAAAACTACAATCATTAAAAACCAACGTTTGAACACACAATAATTAAAAACACTTAACAGACGTATACGTTTTGCGAGTACTAGGGATCGCTTCCTGTGTTCAAGCAGTAAAATGTTTAAAATAAAAAGACTCCCCAACTGTCAGCAAATGAGAAACCCAAATGATTGCAAACACAGAACCAAAATACCATCAAGCTTCACTGACCAATAGAATCAAACCGGAAATGAAGTTTCGTGACATAACAAATCCAATCAGATGGTTGAGATGTACGGTACGCTAGATAAATCATTAACCATGGAGTTTTTTACTTTATTTATATGGAGTGCTTCAAAAAATATAAATGAAGCGGACTAGTTTATTTTTGGATAACCGTGGCTGAGGTAAAATTGAAATTATGACTCTTCTCCCAACAATGAGGAATTTTTAAATTCTCTTCTCTTTACATAACCTATGTGTTCTGCGACTCTTTTTTCGGAGTTTACGTTTGGTTTGTCCAATGTAGAACAAACCAGGCTGACATTGTATATTGTAAATTGTCCAGTAGTTATTACTTTACTACAAATAGTATAGACTCTATCAGTGTGACGTCACAGATAACTCAACTTTACATATCAGCTGCAAATACGTTCCAAACAAACACATAGAGTTCAGATTGTTTTGAAGATGCACTATATCGTCAAAACCACATGCAATATGATCGTTCAAAATAAGGCAAGAACGTGAAACAAAGACTGAATTTACGGAATTATGAGAAGTTTTCATATCGAGCCAAAATTGTTTGGCCAAATTATGACCTTTATTAAGTATTTCATGGTAGCAATTTTAGCTTCATGCCTAAACAACATATTTCATCTCTATCTTTTTCTGGACTCTGTTGTTTGTTTGGAACGTGTTTTCAGCTAATATGTGGAGTTGAGTTGTCTGTGAAGTCATCACTGATAGAGTCTATTGTCCAGTAGTTGTTACTTTACTCATGAATAATTTTAAATAAATTTCTTAAGAGAAGACAAGACAGGGGCTACTTGCATTAATTTTGCTCTAACACTTTATATTCATTTGTTATAAGTAACGAAATTTTAGCCGCACGTTTATATATACTTTAATTTATTCATGTGTTTTATAAAAAATGTGCAAGAAATTAAAACAAATTAGAAGTGTCTTAAGTTCATGCCCTCCGAAAATTTGATTTTAGCTAAAAAAGTTATTAACCCTTTAACTGCTTCCTTCTTTTTGTACAATAAATTGAAAATAACGGACTCACACCAGTATTTTTAAATAAAATATTCGTAACAGTTAGTCTAAACGTTTTCTCCTTTAAATTGTATAAAATAAAAAAAAAGTGGTATCAAGAAGCTTTAACGAATTGACTGAGCGAGACGTATTTATACACCCGGGGCACTTAAGGGGTTAGCTCCTGAAGTACTTGCACAATTTCGATAAAATAATTTTAAGGAGATATATAAATAGATATATAAATATAAGTATAAATATAAGATCATATGGTACAGAAAGTTAAAAAATATAGTCGAACGATTTCGGTAAAGAAAATTTTGGGCGGTAGATTTTAAATATAAAATCATATGCGGCAAAAAGTTAAAGAATATATACATTAATTAATTTCAGCAAAAAAATTCTGGAAAATGGAAAATTTCTGAAAAATCTTCATTGCTCTAAAATAAAAATTTTTAGTCGCATAAAAAACTGTCTGCAATAAGACTTGAGCATAATCCAGTGAATACTGATTCTAAGTGTCATGAAAATCGGTCGGGTAGTTAACGAGGAAATGGATCTTAAAGCTGGTATATTTATTTTCCATGGGATTGCACCTAGACTTGTCTTCCCTTAATTCTTTAAGGGTCAAGTCATTTCTGCTCCAAAAATGTTCTAACAACTCATTCATACAGCAATTCGCGAAAAAAAAAAATACTTGTGGCACTCGGGGACTGCCGCGGTAAAGCTATTGCATAGCATTTTTTATCAACTTATGCAAAATACCGCGTCAATGTCTGCCGAAGTCTACCGAAGGATACAGTGCCGAAGTCTGCCGAACTGAAACGACGTTAGCCGGAGTGTTAGGAATTTTTCTCGTTACGGAATTTCTAGATTCGGTCGCCGCGCTCAAAGCCCCCGATAAAAGCTATGCAATAGCTTAATAAATTACCAAACAAAATTTGGTCGCGCTACGCAACTTAGATCGCGAGTTATAAGCATTTTAAATTTTTCGACCCTCACGGTTGGGGGTCTCCTGTCACCAAAAATTAGCACTGTCTCATACTAAATTACCAAACAAAATTTTGCCAAGCTACCAAAATTGGATCGCGAGTTATAAGCATTTTAAATTTTTCGACCCTCACCGTGGGGGGTTTCCTGTCACCAAAAATTAACACTGTCTCATAATAAATTACCAAACAAAATTTGGCCGCGCTACGAAAATTAGATCGTGAGTTATGAGCATTTTAAGTTTTTCGATCCTCACCGTGGGGGGTCTTCTGTCACCAAAAATTAACACTGTCTCATAATAAATTACCAAACAAAATTTGGCAGCGCTACGAAAATTATATCGCGAGTTATAAGCATTTTAGATTTTTCGACCCTCACCGTGGGGGGGTCTCTTGTCACCAAAAATTAACGCTGCCTCATTATAAATTACCAAACAAAAAATGGCCGCGCTACAAAAATTAGATCGCGAGTTATAAGCATTTTAAATTTTTCGACACTCACCGTGGAGGGTCTCCTGTGACCAAAAATCAACACTGTCTCATAATAAATTACCAAACAAAATTTTGCCAAGCTACCAAAATTGGATCGCGAGTTATAAGCATTTTAAATTTTTCGACCCTCACCGTAGGGTGTCTCCTGTCACCAAAAATTTACAATGTCTCATAATAAATTACCAAACAAAATTTGGCCGCGCTACGAAAATCAGATCGCGAGTTATAAGCATTTTAGATTTTTCGATCCTCACCGTCGGGGGGTCTTCTGTCACCAAAAATTAACACTGTCTCATAATAAATTACCAAACAAAATTTGGCCGCGCTATGAAAATCAGATCGCGAGTTATAAGCATTTTAGATTTTTCGATCCTCACCGTCGGGGGGTCTTCTGTCACCAAAAATTAACACTGTCTCATAATAAATTACCAAACAAAATTTGGCCGCGCTACGAAAATTAGATCGCGAGTTATAAGCATTTTAGATTTTTCGACCCTCACCGTGGGGGGTCTCTTGTCACCAAAAATTAACACTGCCTCATAATAAATTACCAAACAAAATTTGGCCGCGTTACGAAACTTAGATCGCGAGTTATGAGCATTTTTAATTTTTCGACCCTCACCGTGTGGGGGGCTCCCGTCACCAAAAATTAACGCTGCTTCATTATAAATTACCAAACAGAATTTGGCCGCGCTACAAAAATTAGATCGCGGGTTATAAGCATTTTAAATTTTTCGACCCTCACCGTGGTGGGTCTCCTGTGACCAAAAATTACACTGTCTCATAATAAATTACCAAACAAAATTTTGCGAAGCTACCAAAATTAGATCGCGAGTTATAAGCATTTTAAATCTTTCGACCCTCACCGTGGAGTGTCTCCTGTCACCAAAATTTAACAATGTCTCATAATAAATTACCAACTAAAATTTGGCCGCGCTACGAAAATTAGATCGCGAGTTATGAGCATTTTAATATTTTCGATTCTCACCGTGGGGGGTCTTCTGTCACTAAAAATTAACACTGTCTCATAATAAATTACCAAACAAAATTTGGCCGCGCTACGAAAATTAGATCGCGAGTTATAAGCATTTTAGATTTTTCGACCCTCACCATGGGGGGTCTCCTGTCACCAAAAACTAACACTGTCTCAGAATAAATTACGAAACAAAATTTGGCCGCGCTATGAAAATTAGATCATGAGAAACATAAGTTTGAGACTTGATATCCTATTATCTGAAAAATACTGTGTCAATGTCTGCCGAAGTCTACCGAAGGATACCGTGCCGATGTTTTCCGATCTAAAACGACGTTAGCTGAAGTGTTACGGCGACGTTACGGAAGCCGACGTTACGGAAGTGTTAGGTTTTCTCGTTACGGAATTTTTAGATTCGGTCGCTGCGCTCAAAGCCCGCGATAAAAGCTATGCAATAGCTTAAAAATATTTGGAAATTATCAAAAGCTTTTTTTTTCATATATATTATGAAATCGAAGATGCACTGAAAACTTATTGGTGCTATTTGGCAATTTATACTAATAAAATCCGTGCGCCTCTGTGTGCTTGAAGCCGATTAAACTTCGCAACGCGGGCGAGTTGGAAGTCGCGAGAGGTGTTTTTCGATTGGAAAAATTCCGGGGAAGTCATTTCGGGCATTTTCGAGACCGTGGGACCAAAATTAAAAAAGTTATGAATTAAAAACCTCTTGGGAATCGGAACGAAAAATGTCTCAAATCCCAAACGGCGCTCAAACGGAGCTCTGAGGCAGAACACTGCGCCACCTTGCGGTGAAGAACCTGAACTTTTCCCCTTTGGCTAAAAGAAGAAGCAGTCGAAAACCTCTTTTTCTCCCTTTTTTGCGCGTTTTTTCTTAAACCATCATGCAGACAGTTTTTAAAGTAGAAAAAAACTGATTACATATTCAGAATCTGCGTAAAAATCTGCTTCTGATGAACTAAAAAATACGAAAAAATGTCTTATGGGCACTTAGTCCCACCGTGCAAAACCAAATATTTTTAACGGGACTATGGGCGCGAAGCGACCATAGCTCCGATCCACAATCTTTTTTTTTCAAGTGCACGTGGCCCACCATGCGAAATCACATATTTTTAACGGGACCATGGCTCTTTAATTTACTTTTTTTGTGCTTGAGGATTCGAACACCAAGACTTTCTTATTAAATGAATTTTTTTGCTTATTATATACTGCTTAATACCGAGGTTCGATTGGAAAAAGTGGCCCAGCTAGCGGGCGTAGCTCGCTAGTCTATACTAATAAAATCCGTGCACCTCTGTCTGTCTGACTGCTTGATGCCGATTACAGTTCGCAACGCGGGCGAGTTGGAAGTCGCGAGAGGTGTCTTTCGATTCGAAAAATTCCGGGAAAGTCATTTCGGGCATTTTCGAGACCGTGGGACCAAAATTAAAAAAGTTATGAACTTAAAACCGGTCGGGAATCGGAACGGAAAACGTCCAATTTCCCAAACGGAGCTCAAACGGAGCTCTCAGGCAGAACACTGCGCCACCTTGCGGTGAACGACAAGAACTTTTCCCCATTAGCTAAAAGAAGAAGCAGTTGAAATTCTCTTTTTCTCCCGTCATTTTGTCAAAGAATGTATAAGAGAAAAAGAACTAATTGGTAAAAAATGTTAAACACGGTTTAATTAATATAATAAGTACAACTATTTAAGCACAGCAAGATATGTTCACTAAGAGGTAATAGTGTTGCTAATTAATATTTTGAGGATCTCAGATGTAACTGGCTATTCTTATATTTATTCTGTATGTGAGTATTAATCGTTGTAGCTCATTTTCATGCTTTTTCTCTTTGGTAGCATACACGAATATTGTGTAACCTAAGTTTTACGCGATTAATACTAATTTCTGTTAGTACAAACGGAAAACGAGCTGCCAAAATTATTTGTTAGTTATGTTGTTTGTGATATTAATGAAATTACTTTTTTTTTTAATAGCAGTCTTTTGCAGTTTTTAATACCGAATTTTTTTAGCGCGTTTTTTCTTAAATCATCATGCAGACAGTTTTTAAAGTAGGAAAAAACTGATTACATATTCAGAATCTGCGTAAAAGTCTGCTTCTGATGAACCAAAAAATACGAGAAAATGTCTTATGAGCGCGCAGCGCCAACCGTGCAAAACCAAATATTTTTAACGGGACGATGGCGACCATGGCGCGTAGCGCCTACTGTGCGAAATCACATATTTTTAACGGGATAATGGGCGAATAACAACCATAGCTCTTTAATTTACTTTTTTTGTGCTTGAGGATTCGAACACCAAGACTTGCTTATTAAATGAATTTTTTTGCTTATTATATACTGCTTAATATCGAGGTTCGTTTGGAAAAAGTGGCCCAGCTAGGGGGCGTAGCTCGCTAGTTTGTATATTAAAATTAACCATTTGCAGACTGCCAATGGCGCCCTTTAAGGAGTTAAATGTCCAACGGCACATTACAAATCTCACTTATCGAAATAAAGTGATGCCGATTTCTGTCTTTCAGATTTATAAATGTTTGAACCTAAAAACGAACATGCCAGTTGTTTTATATCATTCCTTAAAAACAATTTTAAAAAGAAATTTTCCAAGTTCAACTTTTAAACTAAACGAAGAATGCAAGAAAGATATACTAAACTACTTACTATCGATACAATGCAACTTTAGCACTTTTTATCAGAATTGTTCGAGTACACCAAACGGCCTGTTAGAATGAATAAATACATAAATAAAGCATCTATTTTAATAAATAAATAAATAAAACATCAATTTTTTGCATGTCAGAAATAAATAATTATTTAAGGGGAGTACGGGGCACAAATTTTTTTCTAAAAATATTTTATTGCATTAAAAATTTACAGTCGGCAATTGTTAATGAGAACTCGACGGGACCACAAAATATGTTCGAATTATGGAAAGTATGAGATGAAAACGGGCTTAACATGGAACTATTACAAAGAAATTAATGTTATAGTATTTTTTAATTTTATTTCATCTGTTATAATATTCTTCTTAATATTAAATAAAATACATAAATACATAAACTAATTAAAGTATTAGAAACAAGCTCAATGGAAGAAAATTTTGACGTATCATTGATGGAGAGACGGGGTACTAAGAAAATGGGGATTATATATACTCGTTTGGAATAATTCTCAGAAAATTCAAAGAAAGAAAGTTATTCAAATGATCTGAAGTCCGTGAGAAAGAAAAGAAAAATGAAAAATCGGAATTTTCGTTAGCTCAAATTAAGGGTGTTCTTAAATCAAAAAGGACAACTTTGTGGCACATGCTTTATTTTTATAAGTAAATGCATGAAAATAGCAGATGTTATTAATCAAAAACTGTCTAATTGCACTCATTTTTCTGTTTTTTAAAAAACACAATAGATTTTCATATCAAGCCTTCAAAGTTGATGTTTTTGAGCACGTTTACCGACGAAAGCAGAAAAACCAGTCGAAAAGCAGCGGAAAAATGGGTGGTCTCGTTACCGAAATAGCTTATAACTCGATAGGTAATTTAATTATCATAAAATGGAAAAATAAGTTCGATTCGAAATCGCTTCCATAGTCAGACATTCCAATTTTATATCTTTCAGCTAAAAATGAGTTTGTAAATGTGTAAAAACGTTTTCCGTTTGTTAAGCGGAACAGTTGAGAACATCCTTAAACGAAGTAAAGATAAAATGAGTTCGAATTAATGAAAATTTTTAATGTTATTCTGCCATTGAAATTTTCGGGACTTCGTGTTTAGTTCGAATTAAGCAAAGATTCGATTTTCATTTATCGAATTAACGAGAGTCAACTGCATCTGTTTTTTTTTAGCTTAAAATGACGTTTAAATCATGTCTCTAACTTAATTAATTGTTTACACGCCGAATGTCGCAAAATGTTTTTCCTATATTACAGCTTCAAATGCTTTAATTTATGCATTAAAATTTAGAAAATAACAAAAGAAAATCTACAGTTTTTTTCCGCTCTTTTTAATTCAATGTCCGCTATTGGAACATCATTATTGATCGACAACATATGCAGATATAACAAATTATTTTCTGCTATATGCTATTGTATATTTTTCTTGAGTATTTTCTCAAATTCCAAAAACATTTAGATTCCTAGCGGTCAAATGTAAGTAATATAAAGAAAATGATAAAAGCAAATAATATATTTTTTATGCAAATTAATGAAATTACATTTTTTTATACCTGTGATAAATGCTTAAATATGAATATTTTATTTTTCAAAAGTTCAAATCAACGTTTTTTTATAAGAAAATTAAGGATATCGTTATTATGTTGGAAAATATATGTTTTGTATTACAAATTATGCAATGTTCCCATTTGGGAACATTAGCGTTTAAATGGATAAAAGAGAAATTATTATTATTATTTTTGTTTTTGTTCATTTTCAAATTCCAGCTATCAAATAATGAATCTAATGGCATCTTCTTTTGAAGATGCGTTTTTCTTCAAGGTGGAATTTTTTCAACATTTCATGTATTTAAATTGTTATAAGTCAAGAACTGTTAACGTTAAATGGTTCAAACAAGGTTAATGTCTTTTTCAGATGTTTTACTTTAATTTTAATTCAGAAAATTTGAAAAAAAATACGTGTGGCACTCGGGGACTGCCGCGGTAAAGCTATTGCATAGCATTTTTTATCAACTTATGCAAAAATACCGCGTCAATGTATGCCGAAGTCTACAGAAGGATACTGTGCCGAAGTCTGCCGAACTGAAAAGTCATTAGCCGGAGTGTTAGGATTTTTTCTCGTTACGGAATTTCTAGATTCGGTCGCCGCGCTCAAAGCCTGCGATAAAAACTATGCAATAGCTTAATAAATTACCAAACAAAATTTGGTCGCGCTACGAAAATTAGATCGCGAGTTATAAGCATTTTAAATTTTTCGACCCTCACGGTGGGGGGGTCTCATGTCACCAAAAATTAGCACTGTCTCATAATAAATTACCAAACAAAATTTGGCCGCGCTACGAAAAGTAGATCGCGAGTTATAAGCATTTTAAATTTTTCGACCCTCACCGTGGGGAGTCTCTTGTCACCAAAAATTAACACTGTCTCATAACAAATTACCAAGCAAAATTTGGCCACGCTACGAAAATTAGATCGCGAGTTATAAGCATTTTAAATTTTTTGACCCTCACGGTGGGGGGTCTCCTGTCACCAAAAATTAACACTGTCTCATAATAAATTACCAAACAAAATTTGGCCGCGCTACGAAAAGTAGATCGCGAGTTATAAGCATTTTAAAATTTTCGACCCTCACCGTGGGGGGTCTTATATCACCAAAAATTAACAATGTCTCATAATAAATTACCAAACAAAATTTGGCCGCGCTACGAAAATTAGATCGTGAGTTATAAGCATTTTTAATTTTTCGACCCTCACGGTGTGGGGTCTCCTGTCCCGAAAAATTAACACTGCCTCATAATAAATTACCAAACAAAATTTGGCCGCGCTACAAAAATTAGATCGCGAGTTATAAGCATTTTAAATTTTTCGACCCTCACCGTGGGGGGGTCTCCTGTGACCCAAAAATTAACACTGTCTCATAATAAATTACCAAACAAAATTTGGCCGCGCTACGAAAATTAGATCGCGAGTTATAAGCATTTTAGATTTTTCGACCCTCACCGTGGGGGATCTCTTGTCACCAAAAATTAACACTGCCTCATAATAAATTACCAAACAAAATTTGGCCTCGCTACGAAAATTAGATCATAAGAAACATAAATTTGAGACTTGATATCCTAATATCTGAAAAATTCCGCGTTAATATCTGCCGAAGTCTACCGAAGGATAAATTGCCAAAGTTTGCCGATCTAAAACGACGTTAGCCGAAGTGTTAGGTTTTTTCGTTACGGAAGTGTTAGGTTTTCTCGTTACGGAATTTTTAGATTCGGTCGCTGCGCTCAAAGCCCGCGATAAAAGCTATGCATTAGCTTAAAATATTTGCTTTTAAAAATATAATTTTTTTTTTTAAATACATCTTTTTTTTTTGAAAAATTTATGTTTAAATTAATATTTTAAAAAATTCTGAATCAAAACTAAAACATATGTATTTCTGCTTATTTAAATGAAAATCAATAGAAATTCTACATATATTATTTTTAGTTATAACGATTTTAAATTGCCCCACTTTCTTGAGAAATTTAAAATTTCTATTAAATAAAAATGAGAAGATTTATCGTGTGATTTTGATCACAAATAATATAGCTATCCATTACAAAAAATTTCGATATTTTTACTTATTAAATAAAAATTAGTTTAAAATGTGTCGCAAACTTCCTTAAAATAGTTCTCAAATTCAATGCTCATAAGCACGAAATCATCTGACACATTTTTTGACATTTTTAAATTTAAAAATATAAAATTGGTAGGACTGACTTCTGAAGCAATTTGTAAAAGATGTAGTTTTTCATTTTTTATATGCAGTTTTGAACAAAATAAAGAAAATGAGTTATAAACAATTTTGTTCACAGGACGATTGGTTTTTCTCCTCATCTCATATCTTTTTCTTATTTCCCCACCCGGATATTCAGTTCAAAACGCCCTTTTTGACAGCATTTTCCGAAAGATTTTCTGCTTTTAGCAAATAAAAGAAAATCGTTTCGAAATTACGCAGTTTATAAATCGAAATGCATGCAAATGTTATGCATTTTTGATCAAAAGTGAATTTCGTTAAAGGTTGAAATTTCCCTTTCAGCATTTTTTGCTAATAGATGGAATCATACTTGAATACAATTTACCTAATACTTTTATTTCAAACCGCTAATTGTTAAAATTTAATTCAATCTAAAACACTCTTAAAACTACAACTGAAATCACATTTTCTTAAATTATTATCCATATACGTACATGTATCCAGTACCTTGCGAGGACCTGTATATCATTTTATCTATAATCTACAAACATTTCTTAGTAAACTAAATTCAGTTCATCGTACGCATTTATACGATGCATAACTTTTTAAAAAAGCATCTTTAAATAATTTAGGATTATAAATTTTACGAATTTTTTGGTGCAGCCCTGTATAAAGTATTTACACACACCCTACTGTACCCTAAAGTATTTACACACACTATATAGTATGCATAAATATAATGGAACATAAAAGCGTTTATCATAATTATAAAATGCATTTCTTGATATCATCGCTAATATACATTATTTCGGAGAGAATATACTCTCGAAAATCTTTTGTGTGTTCTTGTATATGTTATGCACTTTGTAATATACATGAAATAACTTATATTAAACCTCAGCGACGTATATCAATTCCATTATATATGAAATAGTTTAACGTACTGAAAATACGCCGAAAGCAATTACTATATCAGTGCTATATCATTATGTAATGGGATTCGTTTGTGCGGCCCTGTAAATAAATAATAACTATTCTTTGCATCGCGTATTCTAAAGAAAGCATATTTTAGTGCTTTTCATTAATACATATCAATTTTACTATGTACAAAATTCTGCAACATCTTTATAATTCATTTTAAACAATTTTTTCTCATTATCATCCTATAATTGACTTTTGACTGTTCCTGTAATTGAACTAAACATGCTACAAAACTTCATTTGAAATAGGCTTCGTGCTATTTCAAATGTCAATAACATCCAAAGCTCCAGGGGAATCCGAGTATATATACGAGAGTTAGAATGCGGACAGTCGGACAGACCAACAAAAGTCATAAGTACCTTTCAACTTTGTTAGAAAATTTTAAGAAAACTAAATAATGATTTGTAGAATAATAAATAATAGTCATAAGAGGGGAAATATACAGGCAATCGTTAAAACGGCCGTTATTTGTGGTTTTAGATGGAATTAAAAAAATTCATGTAAAAGTAAGAAGTGATAAGCTTCGTTAAAGATCGGTAAATGTACTTAAATGCATAATATTCTTGAAAGAATATATGATATCATATTATTAAGAACAAATATAATAGTTGTTGTAATTTATGAAACTTTAAGATTCACGATAATAACAAAACATGTACTTAAATCATAAAAATAATGCCTAAAATTTCTCAAATGATTATAAACAGTTTGAATAAGCATAGCTTTTCAAATTTTGATGATTAATATTTTTGTACTAAAGTAGTAGAAAAAGAAAGTTAAAAAAATAATAAATTTTGCCTTGAATTGGATCTCTGATAATGATAGATCTGTAATATCCTGAAATAAAACGTAAGACGCTAGTATGTAAGAAAAAATACAATTTTATCAATGCTAAAACAATCACGTAGTTTAAAGAGGCTGGTAAAATTCTGAACCGCATAAAAATTACTCCCCTGTTCCCAAAAACACTTATCAGTGACTGATTAGCAGCCTTTGCCCTCTACGCAGGTCAGTTTAAACGGACAGACGGGCATTAAATAGTTTAATTGTTAGTATTAAATAGTTTAATACCATTAAAACGCATACCAAACAATGTCTCAGTATATAAATATGCAATGGAATACTTTTGTGTGGCCCTGTAAATCAATAAGAAATATTATTTGCACCACAGGTTGTACAGAGTGTATATTATAATATATACTTCATAGATTCATATCAACTTTTTTTTATGTTCCAAATGCGTGTAAGACCATTAAAATGCACTTGAAACTTTTTTCCCCATTGACCGTAATGTATTGGAATCATTTTGATTGCCCTTGTAATTGAATTATGCATCCGAATTTCATAAAATTTGAAATGACTCGACAAAATTATCTAATAATTATACACTTTAAGTTTCAAACGATTCGGTTGAGTATTTTTTGAGTTGTTATATGCGGACAGACAGAAAGACGGACAGGCAGACGAATGGGCAACTTGGGATCCCGGGATTTTTTCTCTTCAATTCAAAACAAACGCGACGTTTCTCCGTTTCTGGGATCGGAGAAGGTAGCGTCACATACATGCAAGATACACACGGTCGGATTTTAATAGTGTAGATTGTAAAAGAGTGACTTTGAACTGTAACAATAGAAATGAAAATAATGATTTATGATATCACGAATCCGGCTCTGAAAAATTGCACACCTCGATTGCAAGTTTAGATAACTGCATGCAAAAGAATGGGAAAACAAGGTCTACATTCAAAGGGTTATATGATAACGATTATTTATCTTTAGAGGAGTCGATTTCTTGCAACCTGGTTTCTTCTATGAATTAACGGTATAGCTTTGCTTTTACATAATTTCACTCTTTTTAATGAAGGTTTAGAGTTTTCTCAATAAATTATAGCAGAAGGAAAAAATATATACAAAATTATATATAAAAATAAAAAATATATAAACTAGTAAATCTGCAGATCAAGAGCCTCAACGTCAGCTTTGCACATCATTTCTTTTTTAAAACACACTTTGGGTAATGTTCAACTTCCTGGAAACAGTAATTTAAAATTTTCAAATTACGTAATTATTTATAAGAATAAAATAAGAATAAGAAGTTTTCAGCCAACAAAAGCGTCAAATTAAATACTTAGTTATGTTAGGATATTCTGAATTTTTCATGATCTATTATTTTTGTTTTTTTATTATTACATAATAGATTTCTTCAGGGGGGCTCCGCCCCCCTGAACCCCCCGTAGTCTCATTAAACTTAAATTTGTAACTTTCTATCAATTTCCTAATGGTTATCGTATATCTTGTATTTCTTTCTACATTTTGATTTATAAGGATAACAGACAGTTTTAATAAGCATTTTTCATTATCCTCATACTTCTACATACCTGTCCACACCTAAATCTGATGTATCAGGAACTTTTGAAAGTGTAAACTCAGTAATCTAGGGTTTTACAATTTTGTTTCCGAAAAAAAAGAAGTTTTGATTGCATTTTGTGGCAGATATCGCGGACAGACAGACAGACAGAACAGACTGACAGGCGGAAAACAATAAATTTTGTGTCGCCAAAATAAGCCTTCACTGAAGTTTCGGCAATGACGTCATTATTCATGAGTTATTGCTATCCATGTTTCTTATATTTTTAACGACTACTATAAAATACCTGTTTTATTTCAATTATGACGTCAAATTTTATCAGGTGAAATATTTGTTAAAAATATAATTATTTTTTATTTCTTTTACTTCTAATTATGCCCCCATTTTTGTCAGAAAAATTCTTATTAACGAAACAAATTTCCTTGTTTAATATTTAACAAAGTACTATATTTATTTTTATTTTAATTCTGACGTCATATTTATTTTTTCTTAGTTTAATTTTTCGAATGGAACTTGCTCAATTGAAATTTATTGCCGTTGACAAATTATTCCAGATTTTGATTTTTTTTTTTTTTTTTTTTTTGCCATTGAAAAGCATTATTGCGCAAAATAAAATATTATGTATTTTCCGAACGAATGAACCAAATCTTACAAAAAATTATACAGCTTAATCCCAGTGCCTCACTAACATACCCACTTATCTTCAAGCCAATCGGATGCTTTTTACAGAAGTTATCGCGGAACAGACAGACTGACAGACAGACAGACGGACAGACAGACACAAAAAAATTTCGTGTCTCCAAAGTAAGCTTTCACTGACGTTTCGGCAAATATAACATAAAAAATATGTATAAATTAATATTTAAAAATTAATATCACGATTCTAACATGTTAACAGTAATTTGAAGATACACGACATTGTTATATAACAGCATTAAGTACACCGACATACTTTATATTATATGCAGTAGAACCCCGCTAATTCGGACCCCGTTAATTCGGATCTCCGGATAATCCAGATCGTTTTTTTTTTTTTTTTTTTTTTTTTTTTTTTTTTTTTTTTACGTTTGAGAAGCAATTGGTTAATTTCCATAACATTAACTTGCTTCATCGTCGTATTCTGAATAATAAAAAAAAACTTTTTCTGAAATCTTTTCGGAAGAATACCTTAAAAATTCTTATTTAAATTCTTTGATGTTATCTTTCAAAGAAACTGCAATGTATCACTAAGTTTGGCAATTCCAATTTTCCCAACTTTCTATTTAAACCACTTATAAATGTCATATAAAATCACTGCACAATACATTTTTACTTAGAGCATTGCAAGAAAGCAAGTCAAATAATTCCTATAAGACCCATTGTCTGATAAGGATCGCTTTCCGATTTTTGTAAGCCTAATCTGTTTCCTTGTTATTGTGACAAAACACCTCTACAATAGTACTTGCTGAAATTTCTTTATATGTATAAAGTTGCAGCATTGAATTCCGGCACTTTTCTCCGGAAGGGACATTTGTGGCTCCGAGGAGAGAACATCATAGAGTCCCGGAGGGGATATGAACTTTTTTACCATTACAAACTTTTTTATGACAAAACAAACATTTTTACTGTCTGTAAATATTCAATAACTTTAGCATAAAAGGGTTTTATTTTATTTCATATTTTCCAATTCTTCGGATAATCCGGATTTTCGATAATCGGATTGGGTCGGTTCCCAATTAATCCAAATTATTTGGGTTTTACTGTATACCAAAATTATGTTATATGCCGAAATTCTTATATACGACAAAGGTATACCGATCTAAACGGTATAACTTTGCTTTTACATAATTTCACTTTTTTAATGAAAGTTTACAGTTTGTTCCATAAAGTGTAATTTAAATTATAACAGAATTATTACAGAAATTATAACAGAATATTTAAAAATTAATATTATGATTCTAATACGATAATAGCAATTTGTAGAAATACGATTTTATTTGATGAGTGGGGCTCGACAAAAACCAACCAACTAACCAACCAAATCATAAAAGCATAAACACTGGAAAATGCCCTGGTCATAAAAAATATCTTATCAAATCGATCGCTGCAATGAAGAGTGAGGGATTTAATAACGCATTAGTGAATGGCAACAGGGAATTCAGAAATTTCACCGTGAATTTAAATTTCAGAAGATTTCGTAAAGGTCTTATTTTAACCTATTCGTTAGCACGAATTGCTACCTTAAATGACATCAGAGGAAAAAAAATCAGAGGAATAAAAAAGGCAAACTTTTAATATTCCATATTTTAGAATTAAGTAATGATTTGGTGAACGATTTGGTGAATTTCATAATAACTTTGTATTTTAATAAAAATAGATAACTGACTAAAAAAAGATAACATACAATTTTGAACCAAAGACCATGTTACAAATAAAAAGAGAAAATTTTGATTGGATCAAAAATGATATCGATATCAAATGCAACCTTTCCTCCCCCTAGAAATATCTTACGACATCATATACCAGTCCCCCCTCCTAGAATGAAAACGTTATACTAACACAACCCATAATGATACTGAAAGAAAACACAGTAAATTACAGTTCAATTTATTTCTATTTTTTTAATTTATAGCAACTTTTATGTAAATTACGGCATAGTTCAGATTTAAATCTATTTAATAAAAATATTTAATTTTTTATGTTAAAATGAACAACTTATATTGCACAAATTTATCTTAAATTTATGCAATCCCTTAATAGTACTGAAAAAAAAAACACAATAAATTACAGTTCAATCTATTTATATTCTTTAAATTTATAGCAATTTTTATATAAAATACGGCATAGTTCAGATTTAAATCTATTTAATAAGAATATTTATTTATTGTTTTTTTTTAATTATAAAATTAACAGCATTAAATTTGCGCAATCCCTTAATAGTACTGAAAGAAACCACAATAAATTACAGTTCAATTTATTTATATTTTTTTAATTTATGGCAATTTTTATGTAAATTATGGCATAGTTCAGATTTAAATCTATTTAATAAGAATATTTTTTTTTTTTTTTTTTTTATAAAATTATAAAATTAACAGCATTAAATTTGCGCAATCCCTTAATAGTACTGAAAGAAACCACAATAAATTATAGTTCAATTTATTTATATTTTTTAAATTTATGGCAATTTTTATGTAAATTACGGCATAGTTCAGATTTAAATCTGTTTTCAGAGAATAGTTAACTTTTTATATTAAAATTAACAACAAATAGATAAACAAGAACACAAAATTATGCGTTAGACATCGATTATGAAACACTTTTCAATACATTCAGAATATTATAGTTAAACTTCCTATTTTAGTATGGGGAAAAACGATGTCTAAATAAACAATTAATGTAATGCTTTTAAAACAATATAGAAAACACAGTTTCATCAATTACAACCAGAAGTCAAAACTAATTTCAATGTTTTATGCAGCGCTATGACCTATACATTTATTATACAACGCACAGTATGCTGAAATTTAATTATTTTAAAAAACGGATGGTACAGCTGAAAATGCTTCTTAAGAGCCCACACAACTTATTGAAAAAGACCCGAATGATAATGTAAACTCGGTGGAGCCGTTCTTTACAAATATCTAGCTCAAATTTTAATATTTTGTTTTATTTTTTTTTGTTTATATATTGTTTATTTTTTTAATTTATTTATTTATTTATTTATTTATTTATTTATTGATAGGATAGTTGAGGACGATTCACAACCGGCCTAGTTTTTACTTTTTTGATTTTGGGTGGATTATTTTTATATTAGGATAGTTTCAGTTTCATAACCGGTTCTGAAAGTTAAAATATTTAAAAAAAAAATCTGACACCAAAATAGAAAAAGTAAAAACTAGCTCGGGTGTGGATCGTCCTCAGCTATCCTATGCAAAGAAAATCACGTCAAAATATTAAAATTTGAGCGAGATATTTGAAAAGAACACCCCCATAGAATTTACAATATCATCCGGGTCTTTTACAATCAGTAATGTGGCGTCTTAATCATTTTCCATCATAAAACAGAATTATAAACGAGATCTTCGTGTAGCTCTGTATTTGATCGATAGAGCTTATAAATACTAATATCCCCAACATCGAGTTACACAGATAAACATCGTGTATATAGAAATTATTTGTTAAATTAAAAATTACATAAAAAATTGTAAACTTACTTCCACCTATTATTGCGCAAATATACTTCTGAAAGCAATTCCGTGTCCCTGTAAAAAAATTAATAAGCGTTAAAAAATATCATATAATACGCATCTTATAGTAATGTATTTTAATTATGTTTGCAATATTGTAAGAACATTAAAATACACTGCAAACGATTTTTCTCCATTGACCGTAACATAACGAAATTTTTTGGGAGGCCTTGTAAAAGAAATATTAATTATATATACTTGTTTTTCAATATTGGACATGTCATAGTAAACTTCAATGACATGAATAAATTATATGACAGTCCGAGTGTATTCACCAGAATTAGAACAGCGGACAGGCAGATGGACATTCAAACCAGATTTATGAACACTTTTCAAGCTTGTTAGAAAAGACTAAAAAAAAATTTTTTTTTCACCAATCATGTAAAAATTCATTTATATTTTACTTGCATGTAAATTTGTTACTGTTTAGAAGTTTCGTCGCGATTACATTCAGTCGTATTATATTTTTTTTCTACATAATCTTTAAATTACTAATACGAACTACACTACACTTATTAACTATTTGGAAAAATAGCTGTTGTCCTTGGTAGAGAATTGGGAAATCTGAAGTATATATGAATCTTTTTATTGCTTGAATTCCGCAGCTTACTTTATTTTATTCGTTTCAAGTTGGTTCTAGTTTAATGTCCAAAAATGAAATTCTTCTGTTTTTCTTTTTATTCGTTTTCTGAGTGGTCCAAGTTTAATGTCCAAAAATGGAATACTTCTGTTGCCACAATGACAAAAAGAGTAATAAAAACTTTAAAAAAATTATAGTTTGAAAACAAATTATGATAAACATTTCAAACACATTTCATTAAAATGTGCATATTTTTCTCTACGCAACGATGTAAAAATTTTAAACGTGCGATGTTTAGAAGTTTAAAAAATTGCAGTTCTGAAAATTGTAAAACTTAAATTTCATTTAAAATTTGTTTGTGATGGGTCTAGGAATATGAATGTTTAATTCATTTCGTACGTAATAAGAGACGTTCAGAAGTCAGTCTCATTGACTCCATCTAATAAAAATGTAAATTTTAAACAGTTAAAGTTGTCTATCTATAAATTATTGTTTTTTATCATTGGTCTAG
Organism: Maratus speculifer; assembly: GCA_964019185.1. Classification (NCBI taxonomy): domain Eukaryota; kingdom Metazoa; phylum Arthropoda; class Arachnida; order Araneae; family Salticidae; genus Maratus; species Maratus speculifer. The sequence continues at coordinate 16,450,769 of OZ025303.1, read as the reverse complement.
TAATATGAATGTTTAAAGCACGGCGTACGTAATATATGACTCATTATAATGATCCTAAAAACAATGTTTATTTTTATTATTAATTTAAAAATCGAATTTATTTATGAGGCTTTAAAATTTTAGTCTTTGAAAATATCATTTTCCAATAGTCGTTGTAATTTTTAAATTACAATTTTGTTATAATGGTAATATTTTGCGTCAAGTCGGGGAAAGTGGAGGCTAATGGGACAAATGGATTCTTTTTTAAATTCTGTTATCTGTAGTTACTCTTGTATAAGTAAATAACAAAGAAAGAAAAATCATACTTTAAGCAGAAATTATGAAATACTTTCCAACACATTTAGAATACAGTAACAAAATTGTATCGCTAAATAAGTTAAAATAATATGCATAATTCAACGCTATGGAAACGCATAAAACATTTTTTTTTTTTTTTTTTTTTTTTTTTTTTTTTTTTTAATCGGCTGGGTTTTTTTACAATCGGAAAATTATCCTAATTCTTTATGCAGCCCTGTACAGAATATAGAGATTTGTGACTATTAAATACATGCATAACAAAATTGAGTTTAATTAAGAAATACATGTAGACTTTAGTTGAATTTTTTCTCAAAGTGATTTCCGCTAATATTGAGAATAGCACGCGAATTCTACAAAATTTATGAACAACTATAAAAAATGAATTAAATTTAAAAACGCATGAAAAAATTGAAAACGCACTTTAAGCTATTATTACTCCAACGCAGTACTGTAATCTATTTCTTTTGTGTGTCCCTGTAAATGCACAAGTGCTATGAATTCTTTATTTTATCGTAAATATTTTCTTTTGATAAATTCAGTTAATTTATATCAATTTCAAAACATTTAAAAATGCGTAATCTCATTAAAATTTTCTAGAAAAGATTTTTTCCCCATCGATCATAATGAAATAGAATTCTTTTGGGGTGACCCTGTTAATGAACTATTAATCCAACATATTTCATAAACAATACCAAACATGCATAGGTGACCCTAAATAATGTTTTTAAATTGTATGAAAATCCGAGTATATTTATGACAATTATAGTATAAAGAGTCGATCCCACAAACCGAATTTATAAACAGTTTTCAACTTTTTGGAAAGTTAAACATAAATTGAAAGTTTAATAATAAAGCCTGTTTTTTTCAATCCAAAATGCAGATAAATTAAAATCAGTTTAGCTGTTAATAAAAATAAATGTCACTCTATATAGCAATTATAAAACAGTAAATGTATATAAAGTTATAAGAATGGCAAAGGCATTTTTTGTTCTTATTTACAAACACAAGTTAAAAAAAAAAAAAAAAAAAAAAAAAAAAAAACTTATGCAACGTACTTGTTGTGATTCATTAAAATTTTATATTCTCGATTATAAAAAAATCAAGTATTTAAATCATAAATATAATAAATAACTAGTTGGATATGCCAATCCCAAAACTTTCTTCTATCTTATATGTACATTTTAACCTCTTCAACCAGAGGTACACAAATGTGTACCTCCATTCTTTTCCTCATAAAAACTAAACTGCTCGATTTTTTGCATTTTTACCTTACTTTTGCACAGCTGAATGTTTTTTGCTTAAAAAAAGCCAATAAATGTCAGCACTCATAAATATTACCTCATAAAATAAACATTATTTTCATCCGAATTTCGAAAATATCTTCAAGACATTTGTGGACAAGAAAGTAAGATATATTCATGATTATTTAACTTAAATGCTTTACAATAAAAAAAAAAAAAAAAAAAAATTTGAGGATTTGCTGATCATTTGCTTGCTTAAAGACCTTAATTTTGTTATTGCCCAAATTTATATTACTGATAGTTAAACTGATATTTTAAGGGAATTGGTACTTTTATATCCATATTTGTAAAGCTGAATTACCAGTCCTCTAAAGTACCGATTTCATAAAAATGACTTTTTCTGTCAGCTATGGTGTCATTTCGATTAAACAAAAGCAGTAAATATACATTTGTAGAATTATTTTATGATCAGGTCTGAGGAGGTTAATGTTACAAAAAGTAATTACACATATTAATACTTTAATATTATTAATTCAATTCTATAGCAACTTTGATTTTCATCTTAAATTTCTGCAACAGTCAATAAATTGGAGCAAAAACGAATTAATGTGGATCATGATATTTATTAAAATCAGTAGTTTCCCTCATTATTAATTATAACAATAAACAGCTGTTTAAATATAGTCGGTTTCGAAGGACATGAGTTCCCGTTTCTGCATGAGCCGATGGACATTAGAATGACAAAGAATCGAGAAAATGATACTAAAAGTGCTATTATAATGCTACTTTCTCCCAAAATACTTCCAAATTCAAGGAAGATCTGCTTGCGACAGCCAAAAACATACACAACAAATTTGGCTCACTTCTATGCATATCTTCAAGCACTTTTCGATGGTACAATGGCAATATACGGACACACGGACAGACAGACATTTTATAAAAAAAAAAAAAATTGGAATCTCTGACCCCTAAAACGTATAAATCCGTCGAAAGTCGAAAAAAAATTTTGATTGCAATACTTTATACTTTTGAAGATAGAAGAAAATAAAAATTTCTTTCCGATTTTATTCAATGGTTCTTTAAATTAAAGTTTAATAAAAACGCCTAAAAATAATGTAGCGTTTTTTTTAGTCCAAAAAGCAGGAAAAATAAAAATCAATTTAAGTACATATGAATAACAATAAATGACACTCTACATAAAACTTATAAAACAGAATATACACATAGAATCATAAAAATGACCATTTTTTAGATGTGTTCGTATTTACCTAAATACGTAACATCTATAGTCGTCATTCAGTCCGTCCGTCTGTCTGCATATAACCGAGCAAAAACTACCCAACCAATTCGCTTGAAATTTAAAACATATAATTGTTGCATCATTTTTCGAGTCATTTGAAATTTTATGAAAATTGGATATATGTTTAATTACAGGGACCATAACCATTACATTACGGTCAATTGGAAAAAATAGTTTCAAATGCATTTTAATGATGTTACACTATTTCGAACATAACAGAATTGATATGCATATATGAAGTATATACAAAAAATACATTCTGTCAATCTACAGTGCAAAAAATATTTATTATTAACTTACAGGGCCACACAAAACTATTGCCGAAGTATTGCAAACTATTACATCAAGATCTGAATATTTTTAAAACTTCATTATAGTACGAACGCACCTCATTTGGTAAGCTTGACGAGATATTTCTAACTTTTCTCTTTTTCCTCGGGTTACGAGTAAAAAAACTCATGTAAATGTGAGTTAGTGTTAGAAACTTTAATCCTTTGCGACACAGGGCACTTCTATGGCGAAAACGTTGAAATGACTGAAAGCCACCGGAATTTACGAACAAATTTATTTGAAAATAAGAAAAAGCTATTTTTCCCGTATATAAAAAACGGAAAACGTTTATACTACAATTTTAGTGTCATTCTGGTATTTCAGAATCAAGTTGGCTGTTCCATGTAACGAAAAACTGACCCACAAAGGGTTAAAGACCGGCGGAAATAGTTAAAATGATAAACGTTATTGAAATAATCTAAGGTATAATAAAGTTATTAGGGTAAGTACTTGCTGTAAATCCCTTATTCTTTCGTATTCCTATTTTTTTTTTAAATCACATATACTCAAATCATATTTATATAGCACAAAAATTTCTTTTGTCATTTATTCAGCGGTATCTTTAAAGTAAAATTTAATAAAAACGCTTCAAATTTAATGTCCGTTTTATTTTTCAGTCCAAAAAAGCAGGGACATAAAAATCAATTTAACTATAAAATGACACTCGATAATAACGAAATAATACTCAATTGAAAGCCATGTACTGTTAATAGTACACCTGATCCGAAAGTGTTAGTAAATATTCACTTGTTATATTTATTAAAACAAATAATACTCATAAAAGGCATGTACTATTAATAGTACAACTGATACGAAAGAATTAATAAATGCGCATTTTTTTTTCTTTTTTTGTTAAAACGAATACTCAAAAAACACATGTACTATTAATAGTACAGCTGATACGAAAAGGTTAATAAATACGCACTTGTTGCATTCGTTAAAACAAAAGAATATTTATAAAAAAAAAAAAAAAAACATGTACTATCAATAGTACAGCTGATCCGAAAGAATAAATGAATACGCATTTTTTTTTTTTTTGTTAAAACAAATATTCATAAAAGAAATGTACTATTAATAGTACAGCTGATATGAAAAGGTAATAAATACGCACTTGTTGCATTCGTTAAAACAAAATAATATTTATTAAAAAAAAACATGTACTATCAATAGTACACCAGAACCGAAAGGATTAATAAATACCCACTTGTTGTATTTCTTAAAACAAAATAATACTCAATTTAAAAAAAAAGACACGTATTATTAATAGTACACCTGATCTTAAAAAGTTTTATTTGTTAAAATAAATTAATACTCATTTAAAAAACATATACTATTATTATTGTTACTATTATGTACTACTATTATTGTTACTATTGTTATATACTATTATTATTATACTATGACAAGATTATTCTAGTACAACTGATCATCAGTATAGGTTAATAGAAACGCACCAGTACGTACTTGTAATTCATTTAACTTTCAATTTCGCTATTACGAAAAAAATCATGTACTTATTATAAAAATTACTGAAAAAAAAAAAAAAAAAAAAAAGAATTATTTCCCCCCATTTATCTAGCGGTTCTTTTAAACTAAAGCATCAGAAGAAGAAATAAGAAGATAAAATTAGTTCATACCTGAAAATTGACTTGTAGAGGGTTAAACTGGTTGGCAATTGGATATGGTTGTATGGGCTCTAAAATACACTTAATCAAATGAATATTCCACCAATTGGTAACTTATTGCTTCACAAAATTGAAAAGAGTTACAATATCACTTCAACATCTATAAACTATATACTTGTTCTGAAAAATAATTCTCATAAATAACTGATATTGAAGCAATGAATTTTAAACTTTAATACTGGAAATGAAGATAAAGTATTATCTAATCACGGATTCGGTTCGAAATATTTCCCTCCTGCGTTGCAAGTTTAGATAAGTGGCACACAAAACAATAAGGAAGATAACCGTTACATGCAAGGAGCGTTAATGCAAGGCATAAAGGTTAAAATGATAAAAAACTGTTGAGTGTTTGGGAAGGTAATTTCATATTTTTTAAATATTTTTTAATCAGTCAAGAGATTTGGAAGGGGGGGGGGGAGGTGACGGCAATCGAAATAATCGGAAATTTAGAAATCTCGCTAACCTATTAGACAAACATAAAAACATAAATGTTTCACTTGTAAAATTAATACCTATTATTCTAGACAAGAACAGTAAATTATTTCTTACCTATTGTTTGCAACTCATTCAAATTATTTGGCAGATCCTTATGTATAATTTATAAAATTTACTCACATACTATAATATATGAAATTTTAGTTCATATAACTGGGAACGCAATTAAAATTAAGTTAATTGTTCTATAACTGAAAATGCATTTTCCGTAAGTTTTGCTCCTGGTCGGTAATTTTTCTAAATTGTGGAGCCGTGTAAAAAAACAAATACACACACATTTTCTATAAAGTAGCTGTTATAATCAGTATTTTAGCTACAAAAGTAACATTATTCATCTGGATTAATATGGAATTTACTTCTAAATGTGTACTTAACACAAAAAAAAATTCTAACAATTGGATTTCGTTCTCGTAAAAACTATATTTCTTATTAACACTTTCATGGGCGGTGGAATATATATCAACCACTTGATTTAAATTACCCAGTGCAACAATGGCACCAAGAAGTTTAAACAGTGTTGAATTCAGACACTTTTCTCCGGGAGGGACTTTTATGACTCCGGTGTGGACATTATGGAGTCCCGAGGGGGAAATTACAATTTTGGACCATTGAAAACCCAAAATCTCAAATTTTCCAGGGGGGATATTTCATTGCTCCGGGGGGAATGTCTCCCCCAAGCAACCCCCTGAATTCAACACTGAGTTTAGCCCTTTCCGATTATGTTAGTAAAAGGAAAAAATTATTGACTAACACAGAATTTACAAATGACTTTTTTTAGATATTGTAAACTCCTTAATTTAAGCTTTCATTGTAAAAGCAAAATTTTATTAAAACGTTATTGGCACCGTTTGCAAGTTTGGAATTAAAATTGGGTATCCCGGACTGGGCACAATGTGCCGAAAAGGGTTAACGAAATTTTACATTTATAATGTATCTGAAGAAAAATCTTTTACATATTACGAAACAATCTGTTTGTAAAACCTGGCGTCATTCAATCCTATGAACACTTTCGCAACTGACGTGGTTTGTCAATGAAAGGGTTAAATACGAAATTCTATATATTCCCCTCCCCCCGTTTTATTCGAAAGTTTTAAAAATCAAGTGCATAGCGAAAATCGTAAGAAAAATTCAAAGTCACTTAATAAACATGTTTCATTTTCTATAAATTTAATTGTAAATTTTTGAATTAAAAATTTTATATCAGTATTATAAGTTTAAACTAGCTAAATTACATTAGTAACTATTATCATTTAAAATGCCATTCTTTCATTTTCGTATTTTTAAATAAACAAAATATTTATATGTTTATTATACAATATAATTTCAATTTTTAAAATGTATTTAAACATGTTATATTATCTGTAAATTGAATTGAAAATTTATGAATAATAATCCACTACACATCTATACATATCAGTTAGAGAAATTATATAATAAATATTTTCCATTTAAATTGCCAAGCTACAGCATTTGTAACTCAAATAAAATAAAATAAAATAAAATAAAATAAAACTAGTCGTTGGGGGCCACCGTAATACTTACCCATCATGGATATGTATATGAAAATAAAACATGAGAAACTATTTATACAATGCATTGCAATTCATAAACAAAATTTAAATATTGTTAATATACATAGTAAAGCTCTATTAAAGAACTGCTGATTACCAATTTCGACAAATTATATGAAACGCCAAACCACTCAACTAGTACCGAACTGCGTAAAAGAAACATCCTTATAACTCCAAAAATAATAATTCTATTAACTAACAATTAACTGCGTCGGATTAAGCGTCTCATTTCCAATTAAAATATACCTCTGAATTGAAATTTGAATGAAATACAGGGTCATGAAAAATCGAAGAATGTGGAAAATAGGATTACAAATATCTCGGCAACTAATAATCCGATCGACTTTGTTCTATATGCAAAATGTGTGTTATTTTATTGCCTTTTACGTCCATTCCTTAGGAAAAACAAATTCGAAAAATTTTATGTACCTTTCATCACAACGAATTTTTCGAGAGTCCGAAAAAAATAGTTCCGGATAATCGAGGTTGCTGATATTAAATAGGCTTCGTCCCATTCTTACATACTAACTACATACAAAATTTCAAGTCTCTATCTCAATTTGTTCGGGAGATAGAGCGTTTACAGACAGACAGACGGACGGCAAATTTGTTTTTCTAAAAATATGTTTTTCGGAATCTCCACTATCTAAAACGTGTAAATCCGTCAAAATTTTTTTTCGATTTTCAAAACGATTGTAAGACTTACCCTATACTACGTCTGATGGGTAAGTAATAAATAAAAATGTGTCAGAGAGAGATGTCATGTTGAGAGTGGTAACATTTTTCACGTTCTACAGGAATTTTCTTTTCTTTCTTTCTTTAACTTCTAAACATTGCACAATTTTAATGTTTAGACCCTCCACCCCAAACAGTATAAAAAATTTTGATCCAATTTTTTTTATAGTTATATCTCAATATGTTAATTTAGCATAATATTTAAAATAACTTAAAACCTGATTTTTTTTAATTTTATCTCTATTGTGCAAAAATATTATTATTTTTTTCTTTTTTTAACACTTTCCAATAAAGTTTAAAAGCGTTCATGACTTTCGTTTGTCTCTCCGTCTGTCCGCGCTCTAACTCCCGTAAATACACACGGACCCCCCTGTGATTTCTGGAAGTTATAGACGTTTAGCCTAGCACCCTATTTCAAAAGAAGTGTCTACCATGATTAGTTTATTTATAGGGACAGTCAAAAGTTTACCGTTACATAACGGCGCATGAGAAAAATCAATTCAAGTGCATTTTAAAGATGTTACACCCTGTCAAACATATAAACATATGTTTTTATAGTGTCGCAGTGAATAGCAATTAGTGAATTTAGTAATTTGACTTTTAATTAAATTCTGCTTATATTTCGTGAAGCAGTCAAACTTTTTAACCCATAAAAATATTTCATAAATCTTTATTTTTGTTTTTTCATGCTATAAAATGCAGAACACAGTTTAAAACCTATTTTTATAAACGCGTGTAGATGGCAATGCATCTAGCTGAAATTTGTAACCATGTAGGTGATCAATAGATTTTTATATTTTTTTATATAAGAATGAAACACATTAGTGTGGTGGTCAATGTGCCTGTTTACAAGCTTCAAGTTCCTAGTTCGATTTCAGGCACCGGACTAATTAAACTTCACTTAACTTTCTATCCTTTAGGTGTCAATAAAAGATGTTCCAAACTTGCATGGAAACTAAACATTGAAGGTTCCGCGTTAGTCTGACGACTTGGCTGGGACATATTCTGTTTTGCACATTAGTGTTCACAGTCAAAAAACTGGGACATAGAAATTGTAGGCCAAGATCTTGAATGGTTTGCAGGACTGCAGTTTAAATTTAGTTATTACATACTTTACAAAAAATTAATTCCTCCTGAAAACCTCTAACATAACTGAAAAAGCTCTGCTGTTAATTGTTATGCATAGACGGCAATGTATTCATAGGCATCCTTTTAGGCCGACCAGTATATGAATTTATTTATGTTGTACTCATACCCCATAGTAGTAAAAAAAATATTTCATCTGTAAAGGATGATTGAAAATGCATATTTACCCATTTTTACCCATCGTCTCCATTCGAATACTTTTTGCCATCCCTGTAAACGATCAATAGAGTTACACGCACTAAACGATAGATTAAAATTTAGTTAAACTTTAAAATGTACAATACAACTGAAAACGCACTTCCCGCAAGTTTTACATGGAAGCAGTGGTGCAGCCAAGGGTTAAAACCCCTGCCTTCTGTTAAAACACCACCCAGAGCTAAGAAAGATCGCTATGATTGCCGCTTATCTGAATCAAAACCAAACTTAATATTTAAACGTTTTGGCGTATTTCGGAATTCACCGCTTTACTGAATGATTTTTATTCAATAAAGTGATTCAATTAAATGGCGAAAATTCTATTTAAACTATAAAAGTGCACTTTACATGGATCACTTATGTAAAGATTGGTTATTTGAACTAAATCCCTTTTCTGAAACGTATTTTGCTAAAGAAAATAACTTCCTGTCACAGAGATGCTCTTTGAGTGAATAAATAACAGTGAATATTCAGTATATTAAACAGTGAATATTCTAATTAGTACTGATTCTATTAACCGGTGATTCAAATAACTGGCAAACACCTTTTTGAGAAATTCAAAACTCTCCCTAGAACCGAATTCTGGCTGCACCACTGGATGGTCCGGTATCTGACTTATTTTGCGTGATCCCGTAAAAAGTTAAAATACAAGTACATTAAATGGTGTACGCATTATATTACGTTTTTAGTGGATGTTATAATTTGAATTTAAGCTATTTCAACAAAATCTTTCTAAAGGATCCTAATCGTGTTCACCGAATGCTTGAAGGTAAACTCCGAATGCTAAGGACGACGAGTGCTATTGGGTTCGAACCCAGCACCTCCGGACGATCATCTTTCAGAGCAAAATCTCTCAACCACTGGTGGGGGGCTTACAGACAAATATATTAATATTTTCTATAAATATCGAATTTATAGAAAAATATTTTAACTGTGTTGAAATTTGCTTAAAAATGATGATGAATTTTGAATTTGCACTTGTTAAAAAGTGGTAAAGAAGATAGCTGTAAAAAATCACTCCTTTGTCTTGATTAATTAGGAATTCCTTTTAAAAAGTATATTTATAATCGATTGCTTTCTTGAAATAAAGAAAATATTTCTTTACTAAACATGAATTTCTAACTATTTCGTTTTATCTGAAACATTTAAAATTCAAATATAGATGAGATAAATTAAAAAATTGTTTAACATGAATCACATTTCAAAGAAATTTAACCCTTATGACTCTTGATTTTTTTTCAGTTTTTAGAAAAAAAAATTACTTTTACGTTAATAGCATCAACACCAGCTATCCAAATAGATTAATTAACGTTTAACGAATATTTCATTGTCTGAATCTTAACTAATATTGTACATTTGCGTACTATTTAATTCATATTCATATGACAACAGACTAAGGGAGAGTTTTTGAAGATGTTTAGAAAATATTGTATTACAACAATATTTAGGATATTATATAAAAATTGGAACTTTCTAATGTTTTTTTTTCACTATATTATAAATGATTCTTTGAGGACAGTAATTTTTATTTTAATTCAAAGAGTGAAATGCATGTTTAAAATAAAAGAATCGCAAACAGTGCGAAGAGAATTAAGCAAATAATAATAATTATTGTTACAAAATATTTAAACGTAAATGAAGTCATGTATTAAATGCAGAGGCATATACTAACATGACTGCATTTAAATAGTAGCAAAAGTATTTCTTAAAACAAAATAATACTCCATTAAAAAACATGTGCTATTAATAGTGCACTAGATCCGTAAGGGTTAAAATTGTTTATCTCCTTAAGAATGATCGATGAATCCAATAAACAACACTGGGTGAAAAAAAAATGCTTTATCTCTTTCACCTGCGAATATGATAACGATTGACGTCATTTTCGAAAAAGATTACTTGTACTACGAAAAGTAATAATGCAACAAATAATGATAAGAAGTAACATTAAAAAAAGGTTGTTTTTTGAAGGACAAAATTGTAATATGGTAATAACAATTGCTCTTTTAAGGCATTTATGTTGTACGACACATCCCATGTATTTATTTATTTATATACAGGGTGAGTCATAAATATCGAAACAATAGGCTATCTCCTTAAATATTGCCCCTAGACCCATACTTCCAAACGGAAAGTTTCATAAAAAAGGTGAATTTTTCTATAAGATAAGTTGCATCTCCAAGGGGGGTCTATTTTAAAAATTACGAAAATTAAATTTTTATACGTCCCCAGGAGGAAAAACATCCAATTAGAAAAATTTTCCTTATCCATTCCTGAATTGAGCAAAAAAAAATTCATCTCGATATCTTCAAAACTCAGAGAGTTATGGCAATTTTAATAAATTGTGAGATTTCAAGAGATCAGACCCAAATTGAAATGCGTGAATTTGAAGAAACAATGTTGTAGTATTGTGTCAAGGAAACATTTATTAGCCTCCGATGCTATTTCTTTCAGACAAGCTAAAAAATGTCTTGTCGTCAGCCCTGAATTTTCTACTCAACCGATTTTGATAATTATTTTTTTTAATGAAAGCTATTTATATGTAGTTGTGCCCATTTTAGCTATTTTTTTAATTTATTTCCATTTTTATATTTTATTTTTAATTTTAAATGCTTTTTACGATATTTCTTAAGTATGGTGGCAACTCAGTTTAGCTTTTCTCTCGATAATAAAAACTCATTTTTCTTTATCACTTTCCACGAGTCAGAAGCTTTATTTCATCAGTGAACATGTCCTTGCATTTAAAAGAAAAAAGTCAATTGTTTTCGTAAAATTTAACCACAATAAAATGATTGCGTATAATTATGCACTAATTTAGGTTAAAAAAAATATTTACTGAGAAATAAAAATAATAATGTAAATAAAATAACAGAAAATAATTTATGATAAAAATTAATGTCTAAAGAAAAATTTCAGATGAGGAAAATGATGTCATTCAGCAACCAGATAAATGGAAATTACAATATTACAATTACAATACATACATACATACATAATACAATTACAATAAATATTATTACGGATGCCTTTTTCATATTACTAATAACAGTAACTTTTAAAAAACATTTGAAGAGAAAATGACGTAACTATTTAAAACATCGCATTTTTACTCATAACGATATTACATTTCAATATTTCTTTTCATTATGGACACTGAGATTGAGATTTTACTTTCAGATGAATTCAGTTAGTGAAAATAATGTCACAGTAAAAATGAAATTAGTTCTTTTTTTAAATGAAACTATTTTTCTGCGAGTGCATATGAAATAAAATTTCTGGATTTCGCCGGCACACAGATTACAATTTTAACTGAAGATGTGCGAATATTTGCATGCAAAATTGTAACTGGCAAACTTAACATTAAGTTTGGAAATACATTTATTATATATTGATTCAATAATGTAATTACTTTGCTTTTTTTTAAACCAAATCGATCGGATGTTTTAAATATGTCATTCGTCGAATTCGATGGGATTCCACTCGTTTTATTGTTATAATGCATTTCCTTTTTCTCGGCGTCTATATAAAAGCGTTTAAACTAAAGAAAAAATCCGTTTTTGATTAATCTAGTCAATGAAGAAGTAGCACGTCGAATTGTATCTCTTTATTATTCCGCAATTCCAATGACTAAGAGAGAAATTGCTAATCAATTGATATTTCACGCCGTTCTGTTTGCTATTATATTGATAAACACAAGAAAAATGAAGTTAGTTCATTGCATTCTAAACGGGGTCGCCCTTCTAAAAGACCCTTTCGATTTTTTTTTCTAATCGGAGACGAAACTGAATTCTGCAATGGCAGAATCTACATTCAACTTGTTTTATTTATTTATTTATAGAGTAGGAATTTTGAAAGTTTTGTGATGGTTAACCATATAATTTTTAAGCATTATAACATCCGACTTCTTAATAAAATATTAAAAAAAAATTAGGGTAAATTAAAATTGTTGTAACACAAAATATTATTTGTCGTGTTGAATTTTTTTTCTTTTGATTAAATGAAAATGTCTAATTTACAATTTTGATTCAGCATTTTAAATAATATTTTTTAAAATAAAAGTATTTAAAATACCAATATAAATGAGATGCATTTTTTTTGTATACAAATCATATTTTTAAAAGTAAATTTTCTGAGGTGAAAACTTCTTTCGGCGCGTTGGGCATTTTTTTTGGGGGGGGGGGGATTTAAAAAACTATTGAACTCGCTGGACTGTTACCACAACCGACGATTATTGACTTATATCAGTTTAAAAATGAGAAATACTGAAATAAAAATATTTGATGCAGAAAAGTGCATTTAGTTTTAAACAAAGATAGACTCCTAATGTTTATATGCTTTTTAAAAGTTTCTAGGTAATTAACTCCGTCCTGTATAGTTTCGATTTCAGATTTTGTTTAAGTTTTGCCATTCTCACCTTCTTTAATTACTGTTTAAATGCGTCAGTTGTTTTAAACCTCATTTTTTTTATCACGTCGATTTCAATTTTTTTCATTGTTTTGGCCCTGTCAACATCACATTTTTCTTGTTAAAATTGCTATTGCACGATGCGTAATAGGTGCCTCTAATTACGACTAGGCGTATAATTCTCGAGATAATAGCTATTGCGGAAATCGCACAAAAGCCTGGATAGTAGGGCCACCTGTTAAGCGATTCACACCAGAAACTAACCAGTACCAATTTACTTCAAGAGCTAAGTAAATAAAATTTTTTTATTAAATTCCGTGGATTAGTTCTTGAGATAGAGCGCTCACAAAATTTATGTCATATACAGATATACAGGATCACTGACAGAAATTTTGTAAAAATATGTTTTTCGGTATCTCTGAGCCCTAAAACCTGTGAATCCGTCGAAAACCAGAATTCAAAATTTTCATGAATTCAATACTTTCTTCTTGTAAAGATAGAAGAAAATAAAAATAGGTTTAAAACCATCAATTTCAACTTATTATGCGTTTTCTTGCTAATTTAAATGTCACCACTATATAGTATACATATGAAACGACAGATCAAATACAGGATGGATAAAAAGTATTGGTATACATATTTTGCTACTGACAGTAACTCCTTATTTCCTTAAATAACGAAATTTTGTTAAAAATTCAGAACGTGTTTCATAATCTATGCTTAACACATGATTTTCCTTAAATGTTTTATCACTTTAATAGTAAAAGTAAGAAAATAATTCCGAAAACTTTACATTCGACTTTTCACGAAATATGTGACAAAAGTAACAATTCCAAGAGTGGGTAAAAATCGTTGAAGTTTTACTAAAATTTTGTTTGTTCCATTAACTTTTATTAGTACCGCTACCTTTTGTTGCAGCTATCTTTGATAACGCTTTTTCGCAAGTTCGAAATTGAAACTCTTTGTTATTTTTATAACATCAGTCTCATCAGTCATCAGTAAGTGAGAGATTCTGATCTCAAAAATGGTTCACCGGAGTTCCTGGGTTCAAATTTAATAACACTCGTCGGCTTAATAGTTCGGAGTTTACCATGATTTCCCTCGAACATTGCATAAATACAGGTTAGTCTATTTAAAAATTGGAGGTTATCCCCTCCCCTTTCGGACCAATCATTCTACTGTTGATAATTGGCCGTCCTAAACAACTCCATCGGTTTGTCTGTCTGTCCGCCTCTAACTCACATAAATATAATCAAATTGTTCTGAAATTGAAACAAGTTATTTACGCGCTACTATGGCTTGTTTGTTATTGATCTTATTGAAGCTGAAGTATGCAGTAATTAAGGTTAATTTAGAGACACTCAAAATAATTCCGCTCATTATGGTCTATGGGGAAAAAATGTTTGATTTGTATTCTAATGATATGACACTATTTTAAATCTATTGAAATTTATGTATAATTCTGAGGAGTAGTACAGGGCTCCTTCTGTGGAAGATAGTTTGCATATGATTTATCGTTCCTTTACAGGGTTACACAAAAAATATTTGGTTTCAATACTCCCTACGAAGAGTAATTGCTAGAAGTGCACTTTCAGTTATGGTAAGCCGTTTTACATTAAACTGTTTTCGCATATTATTTAGGCTCCATAAATACAATACATCATATACAGAGCTACACAAAAGATCTCAAGTATATCTCTATTTATTGGCGGATATTGCTGATTTGGAATTTACAATTATCCTGTGCTTTTAATTGAATTATTTTTTAACATAGTAGCATACATACAAATACATACATAGTCTAAATTTTTACTTTCTTCTGTATTTACTAGAAGAAATAATTAGATTCAAAAAAATTTCTAATTAATTCTGGTTTTCGATAGACTGACAGGTGTTAGGGGTCTGAGATTACGAAAAACATGTTTTTAAAAAATGTGTTTCTGTGAGTCTGTCTGTCTGTCTGTATGTGACATAAATTTTGTGGGCGCTCTATCTCAAGAAGTAATGCACAGGAATCAATAAAAATGTATATCTGGTGAAATTAGGTAAGTTCAATAAAAATTTATATTCATAAATTGCCATTTAATTTTGGCACTGCGATAGCGATTTTAAAAATATTAACATGTACGACATTGAAGAAAGTTTTGAGATTGCCACATCTGACTAGTATATTTTTACTTTCTTTTATCTTTACAAGAAGAAGCTTGTGGATTCATGAAAATTTTCGAATTCTGGTTTTCGACGGATTTATTCGTTTTAGGAATCAGAGATCACGAAAAACATGTTTTTACAAAATGTCTGTCTCTGCGTCTGTGACTCTGTCTGTCTCTATGTAATACAAATTTTGTGGGTGCTCTATATCAAGAATTAATGCAGAGAATTTAATAAAAATTCATATTCAGTTAGTCCCGATATAGTTGGGGCCGATTAGTTTTTGATAATATGTTTTGTTTGATTAATTTGTGCTCAATAGGTGGCGCTGCTATGCAGCATTTTTCATGATTTCCGCAATAGATCAATCTCCAGATCTAATGCATTGTTTTTCATTTAATTTCAGTTTCTGTTAGTCCTTGCATAAATACAGTAGATATAAAAATAAGCAAGTTAAATTGATTTACTTACAATAAAACTGAAAGAATATTTATTACTATTATTATTAATATTGGATCCTATTTAAAAGTTAAGTATAAATCACAAAAATATCTCTAATAACTGAACAAAATATTTAAGATTTACAACTTCACCAAATGCCTACAAAAGAAGTGCCATTGTAATTTTTAAATGCATTGTAACTTTATCCCATAAATATGCAGTATTCATAAGCACGCAGTATTCATTAAAGGAATCTTAATTGTATGTTAAGTAAAATTGCAAATTTTGTAGAAATTGAGCCCAAGGATCCTAGTCCTATGGGCCTTAGTATAGACTAGCTTTACCTAGGAAAAATTATCTTGTGGAAGTTAGGATAGACTAATTTTGCCTAGGAAAAATTATCTTGTGGAAGTTAGGATAGACTAATTTGGCCCAGGAAAAACAAGCTTATTCTATGGGCGTTAGGATAAACTAATTTGGTCTAGGAAATCTAGTTTATCTTTTGAGTGTTCGGATAGACTAGTTTGTAATAGTCCAATTTAGTTTGGACTAAAATTGGGTTTGGCCGCTAACATGTACAATTCATGGCAATCGGACGCACGGAGTTAGAGCATGAAAAGACAAACCGAATTCATAAACTATTTTCAACTATGTTGAAATGTCTTAGAAATGACCCAAGGTAGATATACATGCGCTGATATAATATAATATAAGGTTATAAGGTAAGCAGAGACCAAAGTGGTAACTGGCCATATCCAATTTAATTAAAAATCGTTGATGTCTTTTAGGTGTTAGCTTTTGAAAATTTTCTCTTTTCTTCTTAAAACAATGTGCGTCAATTCATTCATAACTGCGTTTTTCCAGGTTTCTTTTTCCCACAAACAACGTCAGTCTGGTCGGACTTCCTTGGCTGTTTATTAAAATATCATTGGTACTTTTATCAAACAATTTTTCTTTTTAAAGATTAGGCATATACACATAGCTGCCAACATTTACGGATTTTTGATACCACTAAAATTCTACATAGAGTTTCCATTTGTTTAATCATAAGATTTCGAAGATTAGATAAGATAATATTTACTATAAAATTTTTGTGGTAGGCAAAATGCGTAAAAGTTGGCAGCTATGTATACATATATTAATAATATCAGGTATCTGTACATATTTACTTTATTTTTTAAATATAAGACCGGTGTTCCAGTTATACCATAATTTTTCCAAAAATGGCTTAACTGGGACATTTGTCAGGGATAACTGGTCAATGTGGGATTCAGTTACCCAACCAGTTATAAATAAGTTTTGAAGTTTTTCTTGCTGTGGGAAATTAATTTCACGTTTGTTCTTTCCTTGCATTAAAGGAAATTATGAGATACTTTATTGAAATTACATAAGACATTTTTTGGCAAAAAAAGAAAAATAGTTGTATCTTTAGATTAAAAAAAGCACATAAAAGAATTTGAAGTACTTCTTTTTAAAAAATCTGATATTTTCAGAAAAATCGCGCAATTGTAGAGCAATCGGTGCTCAATTGCAGTTTCAAAGTGCAAGCATGTTTGCTCTTATCAAAATCAACAAGACATTGTGTCTTTTATCTGTTTCACTTGACATTTGGAAGTTATAAAGTGAAAATGATATTTCAAAAAAATATGCAAAAAGTCAAATGATCTAATTTTTACTTCTCATGCCTGAAATATGCAGATATACAGGGTTCGTATGCTTCAGTGATGTTACCAGGACTAATTATCAGTATTTTGTTTTATAAACAAGTAAGAAAAAACATGCGTTAAGCATAGTGAAATACTTTCCAATATTTCCCGAAATCGTTAATAAAACTTCGTTATTTAAGAAATAAAGTGTTACTGTCCATAACCAAATAAGTATTCCGATACATTGGAACAGCATTTTATTTTATATATTGGTTGATATATACAGTCAAGGATCGTTCATCCGCGTATCTATTAGACGCAATTTTTGATAATTCACGTTATTTTACGAATGTAACCAGTTAAGATAATTTACAAATTCATGATGAAAAAATGATTTTTTAAAACAAATAATAAAAAAAATTTGAAAACAATTATAATGAAACATCTACTTTTTTAAACTCTTATTTTATCAACAATAGAAAACAAACTGTATTACGGAACACATGTAATTATTTTTATTAAATGCTTATATCATTTTTAAAATAAAATAACTTTAAAAAGGAATTTTTTGTGATAGCATATTAAAATAATTATTAGATTTCATATGTATCTTTTCATATTATACTGATTATAGAATTAAAATGGTGTCTAGGAATATTAAAATGACGTATAATCCATAATAGTCTATATTCCACAATATTCCATAATCTGCACAACCTTTGGCCCCAACTTGTGCGGATTATAGAACCTTGACTGTAATTTAATTTGGCAAGAAAACGCCTTACAGGTTGAAATGTCTCTTTCAGCAATTTATATTAATAGATGGAAACATTCTTGAATACTTTTGTTCAGCAATGTTGTTTACCTTGTATCTTTATTACACGTCAGTATTTAGTTAAAATTTAATTCAAACTAAAATACTCTTAAAACTACTGAAATCACATTTCCAGATATTATTATCCTTAAGCGACCATGTATCCAATTTTTGCGGGGCCCTGTATATCCTTTTATCTATATTTTACTATCATTTCTTAGTCAAATTGATGTAGGCCAGCATAAAAAAGCATAATTCGTTTAAAAACTCTTTTTAAGTAATTTACGCTCATATTCAGTAGCTTTTACCAGTTCTTTTGTATTTACAGACCCTGTAGATTGACTACAGTATATATACATCCCATATAATATGCATAATCTTAGTGAAACATAAAAGCTTTTTTCATAATTTAAAATACACTTCATCAATCCGTCGACTACAGTATATATACATCCCATATAATATGCATAATCTTAGTGAAACATAAAAGCTTTTTTCATAATTTAAAATACACTTCATCCATCCGTCAGCCATTATCGATAATGTACAGTATTTCGGACAGAATATACCTATTGCTATGTCCTTCATATTATGCGTGAAATAACTTATATTAAGCTTCAATGAGGTATATATCAATTTTATTATACATGAAATAGTTTAATAATGTAATGAAAATATGTCGCAAACAATTCCCCCTTTTACCATTATGCAATGGAATTCTTTTGTGGCTCTGTAAATGAATAATAACTATTATTTTATTCTTTTCACCGTATATTTTACAGAATGCATATTTTAGAGCATTTCATAAATGCATATAAATTTAATATGTTTGACGGGGTGTAACATCTTTAAATTTCATTTGAAACGATTTTTTTCCATAGACCGTAGAACTATGGAAAACTTTTGACTCTCCCTGTAAATCAACTAATCATACTTTATTTGAATCATTACTTAATTAATCGTAACTTTATTTGAAATAGGGTTCGCGCTAGGGTGCAAAAATTTCAGGGCAATGCCAATATATTTTCGATAGTTAGAGTGCGGACAGACGGATAGATGGACAGACAAACCGAAAGCATAAACACTTTTCAACTTTGTTGGAAAGAGTTAAAAATATCTAGGTTAAATGCGCATAATGTCGCCATATTTGATTAAGAATTTTCTTTAAGAAATGAATGGTACCGAAAAATTAACTGGTTGGAAAATTCCAGGAGGCGTACGAACATACCTGTATATGCATATATACAGGGTGTTTCTAAATTCAATTGAAAAATTAAAAAGGGTGATAAAAGTCATCGAAATAATGAAAAATGACCATAGAACATGGGGTCGGAAGCCACGTATTGAATAAAAAATACAGGGATTATGCCTTAATTCAATTCAAATTCGCAGTAATAACTTTCAGTAAACTATAGTGTATTGTAACAAAATTTTAAATATACATTTTTACCTGTGATGTTAATATGATAATATCAAGCTAGTTGTTGGGGTCCACCGTAATACTTACCCATCATGGATATGCATAGTATAAAATATAAAAATAAAACGTGTGTAAACTATTTATAAAATGCATTGTAATTAGAAAATAAAATTTATAAGCATATTTGAATGTTTTTAACACATAGTAATGCTCTATTAATGAATTGTGCATACTACTTGATTATCCCATCGATCCATTTCGACAAATTATATAAATCGCCAAACTACTTGTAAATTATACAAATTGGCATAACTTTTATTTTAAATAACGAAAGAAGAAATAAATTAGTAAAAGATTAATAAAAATAAAAATAAAAACGTCAAATTAAAAATCAATTATAATATACATACTCATGTAACGTATTTAATATCAAGTGGTATTGACATTTACGATAAGCCATTAATAACATTTAATTTCATACTTTGGCGATAGTTTTTTGGTCGACGTGATAATCAAATAGTAAAAGAAACAACACTATAACTCAAAAAATGATAAACCTATTAACAAACAGTTTACAGATTCATATGAAGTGTATCATTTTCTATTAAAAAATACATTTGAATTGAAATTTGAATGAAAGACAGGGTCACAAAAAATTGAAAAGTATGGAAAATAGAATTACAAATATCTCGGCAACTCATTATCTGATCAACTTCATTCTTCAAGCAAAATTTATGTTTTTTTTTTATTGTATTTTATATTCACTCCTTGAAATTAAAAAAAAAAGTCGAATTTTTTTATATATACCAGAACGAATATTTTAATAACATAGTTTAATATTTATTATAATTTTTATTTTTATTTATATTTTATTATATTTTAATTTTAATTAAATTAATTGAATTTATTTATTGAATTGAAATTAATTAATTTTAATTGAATATTTTAATTAAATTTGGACGTACTAACACTGCCTTATCAAGAACATATCTAAATGAGGAGATAAAAATATTGTTTAATCAAAGTAAATTATGTTTCATATCTAATTGTAATCGTAAATCTATTATAAGAGAGTCCATTGAAATTTATTCGTGTAATATTCTGGTTTGCAATGATACCGTTTCTTTTATTATTCCTAAGTTATGGTTAGAATTAATGAATAAATTCCTCGTGAGGGCTTGAATGGGATGAACCAGGTTGGAATTTCTTTCAGATCATGGTCTATTTTTAATTTAATTTTTACAATAGCGCGTGTGTTTTTTGGTGTTTTTTATATCTCATTCTCGCGTGTCATTTGTATTGACCATGAAATAGTTTGAAATTTTTATTTTTATTTTTAGTTAAGTTTTAGATCATGGTCTATATTTTAATTTAATTTTTTGCAATAGAGCGCGTGTTGTTTGTTATTTATATCTCATTGTCGCGTGTCATTTGTATTGACCGAGTAATATTTTGAAATTTTGTTTTATTTATATTATGACTAGGGAACTTATTTGACGGTTCCGAAACATGTCAATGTATTTTATTTTTACTATAACACCTTTCTTAAGATAAATTAAAATTGTTATTAAAATGTTTATATAAAAGGTGAATGCTTTAAAATCTGATGATTTAAAAAATCTATTGGATTTAATTAACTTTTTACCAGAACGAATATTTCGAGAGTCCGAAAAAATTGGCTCCGAAAATTCAAGGTTACTGATATTCAATTGACTTTTTCCCATTATTACTTACTAAGTACATACCAAATTTCAAATCTCTATCTCAATTTGTTCGAGAGACAGATCGTTTACAGACAAACTAATAGACAAACATACAGACAGGCACATAGACACACGACCGGCAAATTAAAATATATATATATATATATGTTTTTTCGAAATCTCCAGTGTCTGAGACATGAACATCCGTCAAAAAAAAAATTCGATTTTCAAAACGATTGCAAGACTTATCGTATACTTCATATGGTAAATAAGTTAAACAACAACAACAAAAAAAAAAAAATCGTAAATTGACAAGTTTGATAGCCTAGATATTCGTAAGCCGAGATTTAACTGCGTCTATCCCCCCTCCCCCAATCTCTCCTCCCTTAAATTTCAATTGCTTTCAAATCTGAACATTTGTTAATAAACCAGCTTCAAAATGCATCATTAATCCTTTTCACTAACCCATCATACGTAGTATAGGGTAAACCTTGCAATTGTTTTGAAAAACGAAAAAATTTTTTTGATAGATTTACACGTTTCAGGCACTGGAGATTCCGAAAAACATACTTTTAGGGAAAAAAATTGCCGTACGTCTGTCTGTCTATCTGTCTGTAAATACTCTATCTCCCGAACAAATTGAGATACAGACTTGAAATTTTGTATGTACTTTGTATGTAAGAATAGGACGAAGCTGGCTGGAATGTGCGCTTAAAGATTTTGTATGCGCTTTGAAATTAAACTGTTGTTTTGTATGTTGTTCATTATATAGATATAAACTCTATACCTCGTATGCAGGGCTGCACAAAGTATTCAAGTATAATTCTCCTTACTAGAGGAAATTATTAAAGGGAAATTTTCAACTGAGGTAAATGTATATCTTAATGAACTCAATTTCGGCATGCATGTTGTTAATAGTTACAAATCTTATTAACATATACAAGGTGTAGCAAAAAATTCGAATTTTTTTTTCAGATGTAGATGAAAACAGCTGAAACTGGGTTTTCAAATGTGTCATACGTTTCCATAGGGTTGAATTATACAGAATATTTTATATTTTTAAACGTTGACGTTTCTTTCCATTATTCTGGATGTGTTGGGAAGTGCTCCATAATCTATGCCTGACACCATAAATTTATCTTTCTTGTCTTCTTGTTGTTTTATTGTATGGGATAGCTGAAGTTGATAATTTCTGCTCTTTATTTTCAATATTTAGCACTTTAAAACAAAGTTGAAAAGTGCTTATGCTTTGGGTTTGTCTGTTCGTTTGGTAGTTTGTGCACGCACTAACTCCTTTAAATATACTTGGATTTTCATGCAATAGATAAAGGTTATTTAGGGTACCAAAGCATGTTTCCAATTGTATATGAAATATGTATCTTTTACAGGGACACTCAAAAGAATTCGATTATATTATGGTATATGGAGGAAAATCATTTGGAGAGTATTTTAGTGACATTATGCTATTTCAAATGTATTGAAACTGATATAAATAACTAAATTTAACTACGATCCCGTTTAAACAGAGAATTCATAGCAATTTTTATTACAGAGACACACAAAAGAAATCGGTTACAGTTTTGTCTTTGCGTAATAATTGCTGGAGAGTCCATTTTAAAATACGATATGTGCTTTTAAATTTAAGTAGTTTTTTTCATATTGCATTTTAGATATAAATTCAATACCTCATATACAGTGCTCCACAAAAGTATTCGCATACCATTCTCCTTATTAGAAGAAATTTCTGAAGGCGAATTTTTATTGAAATATATGTATCTCTTAATCCAACTAAATTTTGGTTTGTTTGTTTGTTTGTTTGTATTTATGTCAGTCAATTATCTACACTGAGGGTTATAGGCCCTAAGGGGTGGGATATCCTACGTGGGGGGCCTTACTAAGGGAACCTAACCCGTATTTACGCAAGGAAATCCAAGTTCCGAAGAAAACCACGGAAAACTCCGAACGGTTAGGCCGACGGTCACGATTAGGTTCGAACCCAGCAAATACCGTCTCCCAATTTGGAGGTCAGAACCTCATGTTTTCAAAATTTCGCGAATCCAAAATTTAGTGCCACTGGTGGGGCACTAAATTTTGGAATGCATGTTGTTAATAGATACAAATTTCTTAACCATATAGAGGGTTCCTAATAAATTCCTATAATTTTTCGATTGTCGAAGGGAGCAGCTGAAATTAGGTTTCGAAACGAGCAATATATTTCTCATAGGGCGTAATGAGGCGTAGTATTTTAATTTTTCTAAAGGTGCAGTTTTTGGCTACATTATTCTGAATGTGTTGGAAAGGGCTTCATAATCTATGTTTGACTCATGATTTTTTTCTT